>VXBL01003289.1:770415-827569 GCA_013400195.1 Aramus guarauna
GGCTGAACCGCGACAAACTGAAAGATGAAAAGATGAGGCAACAAGTGAGAGAGAACAGGTAAGGCTTCAAAAATCTCACCGCGTTGCTTAACTAGCTGTTACTGTAAATCAACCCAACTCTGTGTCTTTATAGAAGTACGTAGTCCGTTATGTACCTCCCGCTCGGTTTTTATTGCTCTCGATCTGCTTTGGGCTGAACCTTAGATCCGGATTGTTGTGTGAGATGGCTTCAAGCAACACAGGGGAAGTTTTAGTAATTTATTTTTTAAACAGGCTTTAGCTCTTTGAATTTGTGCGGCAGAGAAGATCATAACTGGAAAAAATGTAGGAGAAGGTAGATTTTGAGAAGTGCTGAGGAGAAGGCTGTGATCAGAGAGGTTGCTCCGGGTGTCGGCAAAGCGTGTTGGGGGTGAACAGGAGACAGAGGAGGAGGAGGGCAGTGCGATGGCGGGGCAGGGTCACTGGGGACAGGACAGGACGCGACAGACGTTGTGAGAGTTGTAGCACAAGCAGAAATGAATCTCACCTGGAAGGAAAAGTTATTCAAGGTCAAGGTATGATAAAAAGTTAATTTTAAGCAAACTTTGTCAGCAAAACTCTTTGGTCCACAAAATTTTTTCATTTTGAACAGGTACGTATGCTTACACGTATCTATAAGCATTCCTGTTTGTATGTATGAAGTCATATAGTTAGATGTATACAAAACCATTGATAGCATATGTACAAACGTAGATAACCCTTGTTTTAAAACAGATTTTGTTTTCTTTTTCTGCTCTTTTACGAGACCAGTATTTTTCATCTAAAATTGGGGTTTCCCTGAAAAATACTTTTTTTTAATTGTCTTTAATTGGCGATGGAAATTTCAGTTTTCCTATAGGTACTTACTTCCTTGTAATAGGATATTTCCTCTTTTTTTTTTTTTTTTTCCAGTCTTGAACTTCGAGAGTTAGAAAAGAAGCTAAAATCTGCTTACATGAATAAAGAGCGAGCTGCACAGATTGCTGAAAAAGAAGCTATACAGTATGAGAAAATGGTAACTGGCTTCACAGAGTGTCCCAGCACCTGCGTGCTGGAACTGTATGGATTGTGCTGAACATTTTTCCTTTGAAGCTGGCCTTTCTATCTCAAGCATTGTTAGGTTTAGGCATTCAGCGTATACTGAAAATGGTTTGTATTAAGAACAACTAATTAGCTGGTAGTAACCAGCTGCAAGCAAAAGGCTTACGTTGACATTGCTATCAAAGTAGTAGTAAATTAAGCTATATGAATGGATTTAGGTTTTATTTAACGGTTTTGAACTATTTATCCAAGTTAAAACTACGATGCATTTTGTACACTAAGTGCTTACTGTGGCGAATCCTTACCTCAGAAGCAGATGGTTGCAAATGTTGTTACTATTATTAAACACGTATCTGGATAACTTCAGAAAGAACTGCAAACTTTTATTTATGTACAGAATAATATTGGTGATCAGACAGATGATTCTGACTATGTTAGCGTTTTGTACAAAATTCAGTTTACACAAATTGCTGTAAAGACAACACGTTTATTGAGGCTGTTCTACGTAGTCAAACCACGCTCCAGTCATTGCGCTGACGTGAGCGCTTCCACTCACGCCTGCTGTGTCTTTGTTCAATATGTAGCTTCCGTTAGGTACTGCTACTTCTCCTCAAGCTGTTTAGATATTGAGGGTTCTCTTCAAGGGTTGTTCTAACTGAATTAACTTATTAAGCATGTTAAGGCACTGTATTTATAGACTGAGATGGAAAACATTCCATTTTTGTAATGCAGTATAATTTCTCTTTATGCTGTGTAATTCTTCACTACTACTTGTATTACTGGGAGTAAAAAGGAATCTTGCATTGCTTTTTCCCGCCCTATAGAAACGTGAGGCTGAAATAGCCCAAAAGATGAAGGAAGAGTATGAAAGGGTAATAAAAGAAGAAAGTTACGCAGAGCTGAGGCGAAACAAGGAGAAAATAATGTATCAGCAAGAACTAGAGAAACAGCTCGAGGAACAAGAGATGAAGAAGCAGGATGCTTATGAAGAGTTTCTAAGAGAGAAACTTATGATTGATGAAATTGTAAGAAAAATCTATGAGGAAGACCAAATGTTAGTTACTTTACATTTTTATTATTTATTAATTTGAAACAAAACAACTCATATAATTTTGTATGGAAAACTAATTTGTATACATTTATTTCATAGACTGAGGCCCATTTTAATTTTCCTCGTTTGTGTTTTGCTCACAACAGCCTGACTTGTGTGGGTTTTGCTGTTTAAACATCAGAGTGATGTTTAAACATCACTCAATAACAGTGTTCTTGTTATTCTTGTTTCTGAGGGCAGGGTGGTAGTGTGTGTGGGGAAGAGCTTCGTATAAATAAAAAGTTTAGGAGGTTCTGGTGCCGCTGGGCTCTTGGGCTTCCTTCTCCTCCTCTTTCTGATGGAGCATGGATAAAATGGAGCAGTAGCGAGCACCTGTGTGTACAGTCTGTTTTCCTGAAGACAGTTCTTAGACATGAGACTTCCTTTTGGGGGCAATCCATTAATGAGTAGTTTCAATTTAGATACCTGTTTTCTAGCTGAGTGGGTAAGGAGAGTCATTTAAGTCCTTATCTCTGCAATATATTGTGAATGATGAGCATATGGTCTGTTTAATGTTACTCTGCAGTATGTTAAATAACTTTAAACATTTTTCCATCTTCTACAGAGAAAAACAACTGAAGTTAGATAAAATGAGAGCAACTCAGGCATATATTGAAGAATTTAAAAAAGAACAAGCTATCTGGAGGAGAAGGAAACAGGAAGAGATGGAAGAAGAAAATAAGAAAATCATGGAGTTTGCCAAAATTCAGCGACAAAGAGAAGAAGATCAGATGGCTAAAGTTCGAGATGCTGAGGAGAAAAAACAAAGACTTCAAAGCATGGTATCAAAAATGGAAACTGTAGAAAAACCGATTGATCAGTCTTGTTCTTCATGTCGAAATCCTTCTTTCTTGTCATAGATTGCCCAAAATCTGGAAAGAGAACAACAGAAGCGTGAAGAACTGGAACAAATCCGCCAAGAGCTGTATCTGGAAGAACAAGCAGAGACAGAAAGGAAGAAGGAGATGGTGAGTGCTGGCAGGTGGCTGAAGTAGCACCTGTGTATCGGGGGGTGGGGGTGGGGGCGGAATAGTTCACTTTCCCTGGACTTCTCCTGCAGACACGTACATGGGTATTTTGGTACTTGACAGACAGCAGTTTTTTCACGTGTCGTATATGGAGGAGAACATATAATTCATGGAGCACTTGTAGCTGTGGGTAAACTAATCTAATTTGAACAGACCAGATATGAAAACTTAAAGAGAAAATGAAACCATTTTGAATCACTGATGTAGAAAACAAGTAACAAAGCGAACACAGGGGCAGTATTTTACATAGTTTTCCCCTGTCCTTTCACTTCTGATGTCTGTGTGATGGAGCAGCGCTTCTTCGGTCTTTGGAAATTGTGATGCTTAAAGAACATTTAGTGAGAGTATCTCCCACATGCAATTCCCAGTGCATTGAGGATGAGCTCCCATTTCCACTGCTTTTCCTCTAACAACGCTGACAGGGTTGGGGTTTTTTGCGCATTTTGTATTTACGAACTCTGCAGTGTTATTTGACTTTGGGAAGGTTTTGAGGGGCTTCCTTGAGCCCATTCTGGTTTGTGAGCCACCTCAAAGCAAAAAGCTTAATTCTGACATGATTTTAGGTGTATTAAATGAAGTTGAATTGTTTTCAGTTCTGTTCTGGCACAAAGTGGCTATTTCCAACGCTATTTCCTGAAGGTTCTTAGTCAGACAAGCAGTTTGTCTATTAACTTAGTTTTTGGAGGGAGAATTCTGTCCTTTGAGTTTCTTTTGCCATCCCTAATGTATTTGTTTTTATTTCAACCAGGAAGACAACTGAAGGTTTGAATACCTTTATTGTCCCCTTTACACATTTATTTGTCTCCTGAAGGAGAATGCCAGTTACTTTCAAGTTCAAGTTTAACCTGAGCAGATGAATTAACTGCTTGCTTTTTGTATATCCATTTGCTTTTTCCTATGGGCCTGCCCACACTCTTACCTTGCTGTGGGTGACAAAAAGTAACACAGGCTGAGATATGCAATACTGTTATTTTTAGAGTTGTTCAGGACAACTGTCTTGTTGATTCACTTCATGCTAGTGGAAAAAAATAATTTCCTTTTGTTTTGGACTTAATTTTGAGAATCTTGAGATATTTGCTAAGCTGGTTAATACTGAGGAGCACTGCCATTTAGGGAGTGTCTGCTCCAGTTATTTATGCTAGAAGGTAACAGCTACAGTAAATGTATTCCAAGATAAATAGATTGGCTGATGATGATCCAAGTTGTCTGAAATATAAGTAATGTGGCATTTTATTAAATTTCCTTTCTAGGCAGAAATTGAAAAGAGAATAAGGCAACGCCTAGACTTAAGGCAAACGTACGAAGAACAATTTGCTTTAAAGAAAGTAGCACAAAAAGCTATGCAAGAAGAGGAAGAAGCCTTCAGACAACAGATGTTGGCCAAGTTTGCAGAGGATGATCACATTGAACAGATGAATGCTCAGAAACGAAGAATGAAACAGCTTGAACACAGAAGGGCTGTGGAAAAACTTATTGAAGACCGTCGCAAACAGTTTATTGCAGATAAAGTAAGAGCTTTCACATTCACCTTTGGTTTCAGCCAAAGTGTTTCAATATGAGAATACTTCTGCTATCCAAAGTGATGAGACTATTGTTAGGAGGGAGGGGTGACAGGAATTGCAGAGAAATGTGCAGGGGGGAAGCAGGCCTGTAGTTTGGTTTGCTGACAAAAAAAAAAGTCTTTTTAGATCTAACATTTTTTGTGGCTCAAGGGGTTAGACCCCTGTATACCTGACATGCTCTGCAAATATCTCTTCAAGAGCTGTGGCACCAGCGATACAACTGTTGTCCAGGGCAGTGCCCCTGATCAGCAGCACTGATGACAGTGTGTGAGAAGGGCAAGTCCCAGCCTTCAGTGTAGATTGAGTGTCTCGAGGAGGAAAAGGCACAAACTGAAAACAAGTCATGGAATCCTACACTGCAGTTTTGACCTGTTATGGAGTATAAATCACGTGTAATGTGAAGTGCAATTTCTAATCATCAGCATGGGAATACATGCCTATTTCTCCTTTTCCTGGGTTAGGACAGCAGGGCAGAACAGACTAACCTTGTCTGAGAGCCAAGGAGGAACTGGAACTTCACACCCAACTACCTTTCACAGGGCTAGTACGAGACCAAACACTTGCATGGCAGACTAGCCCCTGTCTTGCCATTCAGTCTTCCCTTTTGTCTGAGATTTTTTTCTAGTTACCAAACATGTATTGTCTAAGTAGTGCTATGTAAGTTTTTACAGATGCTTTTCCATCCTTTTCAAATTAATTTCCTGTGACCAGGAGTTAATAAGTAGAAGTTCAAAATTTACTCCCCCCAAAAAATTTTCTCTTTATACTATGGTGGATATTGGTGGAAACAAATGGTTCCCCAAGCTGAAACTGAACAGTTCCAAAAACTTCCTTGTTTGTTGTAGGAGCGTGAACTCGAAGAAAGACAACTAGAAGAGAGAAGACAAGAAAACATCCGTGCAATTGTTGAAGAAGAGCGACAGAAACTCCTGAAAGAGCATGCATCTAAGTTACTGGGTTATCTTCCTCGAGTAAGTGAATTCTACTTTCAATGCTTTAAATGTTTGTCCTGTAAATCAGTGTTCTCTTGGATGATCTAAGGTGAATGTACACAGAACTGTGTACGTTCCTGGAGTCAGTGGGTGTCATTATTGTCAGCTCTCCTCTGCTCACCTTTTTTTTTTTCTTTTCAAGCTGGGAAACATTTTACAAAAACATTCTTTCTGTGTGAGGGGCTTTGGGCTCTACTGCAATATTGATGCCTTTTAGAGAACTTGGTGAAAGCTTCCACAGCACTTTGCACATTGTTTCTGTAATACGGAATGCAAGATCTAAAACAGGGCTTTCCTGGCTAGAAAGAGGTTCACTGTATCCTAAACCCTGTTTCCACCAAATTTCTCAGTTGGGGTTTTGGGCGGGATTTCTTACAGTGTTGGCAGTCTTCTAAGTCTTCAGTTACCATGGAAACAAGGCCTGGGCTCTGTTGCAGTGCAATAAACTGCAGTGCTTACAGAAGCATTTTAAAGCTTACTCTGTTCATCCTTGTGTTTTTAAAAGTTAAAAAGATGGAAGTAATTATTGTAATTGGAATAAATTACAATCTATTTTGTTTTAGACTTCATAATCAGAAAGGTCACCTGATGGCATGCAAATGAACAGGGAGTGCTTTAGGGATGTAAAAATGCATTTGCAGTAGGGAGGGAAATATCCAACTATTTAAAGAAATTCTTTTCTACACTACTGGAAAACATTGTAAATATAGCAGGTTATAATGTTATTCAAATATTAATACGCTAATTGGGTGTGTGAATTTGGAAAACTCAAGAGCGAGTGAGTTATTTTCTAATGTAGATTTAATTAAAGGATAACTCAAATTGGCAATACTTTGATATAGTTTTCTGGTTTGAATTTATTGTTGTAGGAAGTCTTGGCTATTTCAGAGTGTCCAAGGCTCATACCTGTTCCATGATACTGACAATCTACTTGTTCCTTCGGCTTCAACAGCATGTCTGAGTCATGTGGTCATAATCACGTTACTTCACTCAGAATGGTTAAATAGGAAAGTGCTACCTGATTCTAAAGACTCCAGTGTAAATGCAATTTGTAATTTATTTTTTTTTCTAAATGCTGCGGGGTATGTTCTGTGGTCATACATGTTTTTAGCTCTAAAATTAATTTAGAATTAGAGATTTAGATTTCTGGGTTCCCCCCCTTCCCTTCCCCAAAACATAGTTTCCCATTAGCTTGTTGAGTATCCGTTGATTTCCAAAATAATGTCTTTGTGTGGACTCACCTCAGCACAGCTAGAGGTGGAGATGGAGCCCCAGCCCAGCCAGTGCCTCTTTTCAACGCAGTTGTGTGGTTTTACTAAACCTGCACCTGTGCTGACTACAAATGCTTTTACTAGAAAGAGGATGCGGATAAATGCTGTCTCTTGTACAGTGCCAGAATCTTTAGGAGGTTCTCATCATCATTTGTGTAAAGAACAACAGCGGGGGTTCTAGGTTAGCACCAAGTACACCAATTAGAAACTCACCTACTGAAGTTTGGTGATGGTTTTCAGGGCTGTTTGTTTCAAAGGTAACACTGGTACCAGGGATAGAAGCTATTGCATTCGCCTCCACAGAAAATTTCAAGGATCCATAATAATCTCTCTACTGTGTTTTACCTTCTGACGTGTTTCTTTCCCCTTATTGCAGGGAATACTCAAAGACAAAGATGACATTAACATGCTTGGAGAGGAGTTTAGAGTGGCTTATCAGAAGAGGTAATCCATTCTCAGAAGAGAGTTGAAACTTCCCCCATCTCATCTCCTGGTTTGCCACTAGGTGTCATCTGATTTCTAATGAAAATTTCCATTTGCTGTTAATAGTGAGGAACTCCTTTTTAATATCATAAAAAGTCTCCATTTTAAGACCAGAGTTCTAAACTGATGAGCAGCTAGTTTTATTTAAGTGTATGTTGTATGTGGCATTTTTCATCAATAAACTGTTACGGATTTCTCAATTATTCTTGGTTAGTGATGTAGCAATGTTGAAAATGTTTTCTCCAGCAGCTGTGCAGAAACCTAAGGTAGTGTAAATTCATGTGTGTATTTCAGTATGGACTGTAAGATTCTCATAATGCACTATTTCTGGTTTTAATTTCAAGATTTATCTGCACTGGCATTACACTATTAAAATACTAATGTAAATGTGGTTTATCTCATCTCAAATGGGTAGGTCTGAGTTACTTGTTTCACTGTTACTTTGCTAGTAGGATCTAAGCAGAGACATTTTTCCATTCTGAGGTCAGAATCACTGTTTATACCTTTCTTTTGGTGCATAAACTTAGTATTTATCTGCCATGTTCCAATTCAGGTACTCCGAGGGAGGAATCCATTGAAACAGCTGAGGTTTGAGAGAGGTGCACGCAAGCAGCACAAGCTTTTCTTGCTCCTGTTCATTGATGTACACCATATGCTCAGCTCATCTACACTCAAACTTTTATCTAGTTCTTGATTATAATGATGGCATAATGAAATCGTTAAGGACGTAATACTTTAGAGCACCTGTGAATATGGAGCCCTCCCTGCTGACTGTATCTCAAAGCAGCAGCTGATGGCCAGGGACAGATTCAGTATTTTCACCTTGACTAAAGTAGCTTTTTTAACCAACAGGACTGTATCAGATTCTGTAGTCTATGTGGATAGCGAGGGGCAAGTCTCATGTACGTTTTTGCCAGCCAGGGTGTAAGATGTAATAGCTAATACAAGTTATGATCATTTCTATAAAAGAGCTGTTGGCGCTGAAATTAGATGCCAGACCAAGTAGCTTTGAGGGGAGATCTGTTACAGAGAACAGACAAGGCCAATTTTCCAACCACATGTTTTAAAAAGGACATGGCATTTTCTCCTCAGCTGGATCACTGGTTTAATTTATTTCTGTTGCAGCAAGGAATTTCCTGAGACTAAACCCTGACTTCTTTGGACTGAATATTACCGTAGATAAGGTATAATTTTAAATGCTAAAACAGAGCACATTGATAACAAAGCTCCTTGCACAGTCTGTGCTTCTCTACTCATTCCAGAATGGACGCTTTGGCCTGAAACTTCACTAGAAATTTGTATTTCATGTGATACTATACAACACAAGCTATCAGGCTTATAAAAGTTAAACAATTTAAACATAAGAAAATCAACAAAATGGATTCACTGGGATACACAGTTATTAACTATTATTACTAACAAGCATTCATACAGAGTGCAAAAATACTGTACCATCTGACTTGTATTTCAAATGGAAGTTTTTTTTATATGGAATCAATAATTTCCCCACTCAAGAGCTTTCATGAATTCCTCTTCAGTAAAAGAAAGCATCTTAGCAGCTTCAATGTGCATCTGTAAATAAGTAAATAAAATAAATTAGGAGCAGAAGGTGAAACAGTCTGAATGACCAATACAAAATCCTGTACAACTGCGATAGCTGAAAGGGCCTTCAAATCTATTGTTCTATTTTTTTGTACTGTGGTTTTGATGTATGTTCACCTGTTTAAGCTGAAGCTGCTATTCATGTTTTTCTGCAAAAAATTATAGTGTAGGGATAATGTGATAAATTCTATACTAAACATTGCAGCTTCAGCTCGAGTAAAACAGGACCAATAGCTTTTCTTAGTTTCTTATATTACTTTAAAAATATCTCAGTTTTAATGAGGCATAGAAAATACTGAAAATCTGACAACTCTTGTGACCTTTAAAGATGTATAAGAAAATAGGTAATAAAAAAAAAATTCTTTCAAGCTGATCAATATACAGCTTAATTTTAAAGCTATTATAAATAAAAGACATCATTAAGATTCAGCATGCTAGTGCCTCTAATATATTGTTTTGTTAAAATCCTCATGTAAGATTGTATCACACGTAACACCATTAAAAATTAACAATTGGCATAAAACAAAGTGACCATTCTATACCTTAATGAGAAACACTTGGAGCTGACCACTGCAGCTGTGTTGCCACCTATCACCATGCATTTGGGGTCCATATATGTGGCACACACACACACACCCCGCCGTGTATGAATGTGTATGTTTTAAAATCATACAGTAGTCTGAATTTGTATTTGCACTGGATATAGCACTTTATTTTAAATGGAAGACTGAAAGGAACAAACAAGTTTTTAATATGTAACATGGCTATTTTCTGTTCAAATAATGCAACTGCTTGGAAAAATGTCATCAGAGTCATCGAGGTCTGATGAGAAAACAAGTACTAAAGGGTCAGTGTATTTGCAGAGAACTAGCAAGCCAAGAGGCACAGCAGCCCGAAAGCCTGAAACCTCTCTGGCTGCCAGCTGATGTCCCAGCTGTACCACACGTCCTCATCCCTGCACCAGAGTCGAATCTCTCTACCTGTCAGCTCTCGAAGTGGAAAGGAAAGTGTTCCAGCTAAATAGTTTTTACTGTAAACTTTAATAAAAAGGTTATGTTTTGAAGATCAGGAACCAATTCATGTCTGCAAGGAGTCTGTTGTGGGTTTTTTTTATAGACATACTGTCAGTTCAAAATGACAACAAAGCATATGGCAGTTCCCACAGGCAGCGTAATACCCTCCAGCTCTGTAAAGCTCAGACTAACTTCCCTTAATCCCTTTTAAAACTAAGATTTTTCTATTAAATTCTCTCTCTCGAGACAAGCAGAGAATGATCTGAAGAGACCAACTGGAACACCAGCTACTACTTGCCAGCTGCAACTCATCCTACTACTGATTTAATACATTTTGGGGATTTTTTCCTCTCTCATTCTTCGTGCAGTAGCATATCCTCACCTTCAGGCTAGCAGTACCTGCTAAGTGCCGCTGAACCTGCCACACAAATACTACACAAATGGCCCAAATTAGGTTTTCCTCATTTGTTCAACAAAGGGCTTGCACAAGACAGGCTGGAAGTTCTTCGGGTGACTACGTATGTAGAGTGTACGTCAGCTTTAGCTGCCCTTCCCCTGTGCCTTCTGCCTGAGGTTGCAAAAGGCAGAGTGGGCACCATTCTCTTTCAAGTTCTTCCAATCATAGTTTGTTCTGAAAGGAGAACTAACAGCATCCTCCTCCTGTGAGTAAATAACATTTTCTGTGAGAAAAGGTAAGTGGCTTCCTCTACTATCTGCAGTTCTGATATAATTTTTCTAAAATGTATTTAACAAAGTTTTGTCAAGTTTACTTCAGACTATGTTTTTAGTTGACAGTCAAACAGAAATAAAGCTCTTTGACACCTGTTTCAGTGAGTTCACAGTCCAGAGGACAATGAGATACCATATAGAGTGTATTTTGCATGAATGCTGCATTTTTTTCATTCTCAAGACAAAGTTGAAGAGCTAGAAAGGCCAGCCAAAGGCTAGGCCAGCACTGTTTGTTAGAAGAATCCCCGAGATCTGCTCTGCATCCTGTTACTGCCAGAAGAATTCTCTTTCACTGGCAATGCACGAGCAGCCCTGGTTCCTCTTATGCCAACTGCCTATCCCCCTTTGTCCTGTGGTGATGTGTTCCAGATTCAAGGGGGTATTTCCATACTGCAATTCCCAGTTCTGAGGATAAGTACATGTATTTTGTTATGTTAATTGCCACTCCACACAGAACTATTCTTCCTCTGGCAAGGCTCAACATCTTCATGAGTGTTTACAAAATGTCTGGTGATCACTGCAGTGCTCAAAGGGTAAATCAAATGTTCTGTTTTCTTATCTCAAAGGCTGGCCCTTCTAAGGTGCTTCTGCTCAACAAGTCACCATACCATGCCTGCTTTAGCTCTCTCATAGCTTTGGTTTGAGAGCACAAAAAGTGCATTAACTCCATCCCAAAATGAGTCACAGGCGCAGCAGAGTCCACGATGAGAGGTGAACCTCTCTATGACTTTCAGATCCTATCTCAACAACTATGAAGCTCATAGCTCTGCATGTGTCTTGTGCAGCCTCAGAAGGAAAAGTGATACAAATGACAGCATGCAATCCCAAGTATTTGGTAAGTGAAAGGTGTGATGGAACTATGAGGTCTAAATGCCTCAGTAAGTGGAAAATTGTTTGATTTGGGCAACTACTCTTAGTATACACTCATTTTAATTTGCTTTCATGTAAACTCACAGGTTCTTTCAATTTGAACCATCAAAGCTCATTTGACAGGTCTCTGCTGAAAATATATTTTGAGACATATAAGGTTATTTACCTACTCTGCAGTGTCTGAGGTTTCTCTTTCTAAGTCCCTCCTTTCTGGGACATTGGTATGGCTTTATCAAATACAATAGTTAAATAACTTTTTAGCTATATTCTAGCTGAAGCATTAATCCACATTTCACTACAACGTTCTACGAAAGCTGTCTCACTAATTGGTCAGCATGAGTTGTCAGCAAGTATTTACTGCCTACCCTCTATTCAATTTCAGCTTCAGCTGCTAAAAACCCTGAAAGGCAGTAGCCCCTGCCCTTCCCTTTATGCTCCGAGGGAGAGGAACAGAGAGAGATATGAAATGACTGCAGGATTTCAACGTAAGGCTAGCTGCAAGTGTGGTGTGGATGGGAACAGCCATGCAGATGTTACTGTGCTGTGTGTGATTCAAAGTATGCGTGATATTACATGAACTGCAAAAGGATTGAGATCAACTCCCCTCCTTCCATCTAGTAAATTCACACCTAGGGTAAGTATTTTTTTTTCCCCTTTTTTGTTTGACACACAAGGAGATCTGCATCTGGGCAGAATTGTACACTTATAGAACACCTCAGAATATAGATAAAAAGAAACGATGTTACTAGAGAACCCAACAAGAAAGTAGGTCTCAAATGTAATGGCTCATCCCTGAGAGGGCATGCTTTTACAGCTGCTGATACAACAGGTAATATGCTGAGGGGAAAAACTAAAAAAATTTCTCACATGCTAAACTGGATTCTACTGACACAGCACCAAAGGGAGTTGCTGTTATTACCTGAACAGTATTTGTTCTTGAACAAATAGATACTCTTGGTCCTAAAGCTTGTCAGGAGTAATCCTTCACCGTGACAGGGAATGTTTAAAGTTAGGAATGGAGTCAATTCAAAAGATCAGCCTTTGCTATAAAGCAAAATGTTAGCAATGTGCACTAATAAAAGTGAGGCTGCTGCTCCCTTGCATTGAAACCTCCCAGTCTTGGGGCTCTAGGATTACCTTACTTGGCAACAGACACCTTTAGCTAGAGGTTGTTAACTGAAATATACCAGTGCTCTGGTCCTTACCTTCTGTCTCTTTAAAATATCAATTAATTTTAACTGCTTTTTAAAACCTGTCATTAGCTCTCCTTTTTGTTTCTGTAGTTTCTTGTTTTCTGTTTTCAATTCTTCAATTGTTTTGAGTTCTTGGTTAGCTACATCCTACAAGGGAAAGAAAAGGAGAAATGTATTATTTATGAAAGCAGTACTTTCACCAATGAAACTTGGCATTACATAACAAAATGACAAACAGTAGCCACACGTGACATTTCTGAAAAGAAACTGGATTAATCAAAATATTCCCACATCAAAACTTAAAGAAAAGAAAATCTCCATGGTTTGCCTGTGTATGCATTAGGTGTGTACGTGTACGTCTCCCTTTTCCTAAACACATCCAGTTTCACACAAAAGGGGAAAATCAGAAAGGCTGTAACTTTATTCTGTACATTTCTTCCTCCTACATAGGTTGCAGTAGTGTCGTCCAAGATAACGTATCAAACCCTTTGGTGACTTGCTCTAAGTTAATTTTGGGACTGTCTGTAACAGACACAATACATCCAAAGCTAATCAAGCAATTTGTCTCATCGTAGCATTACTGAGTGATTACAGGTTGGAACTTGTTTTCCTAAGCCACTGTACCTTGTTATTTTGCTTCAGTTTATTCAGCTCCATTTTATACCTTTCTGCTTCTTCCAGGGCCCTGTTTAAGCGAACCTCTGTTGCACTCTGACTGGCTGCAGCCTGCTTTTGTACATGCTTCAGATTTTCCAATTCCTATTTAAGAAGTAAAGGATAAAACCAAACAGTATGAATAATGGCATTTTAATGAATCCTATGTAGACAACCTGTTTACAGCAAGGCTCACCCTTGGAAACTTAAGAGTCTGTGGAGCCTGCAGACAGAATCTGTCTCAAAGACCATTAATTCCACCATTAAAACATCCCCTTCTCCTTTGAAATCTTGAAAAGGTATCTTTCTCATCTTTGTTTTAAACTTCTCTTAGAATAACTGTGGCACTGATCATGTCAGACCACAGGATTGACTGAAAAACCTTGTATGCTCAGTCAGAAAAAGAGAGAAAAAAAATGTCAGTACATCCACTGCTTGGCAGATTTTGGAATAGTGGCCAGCAATCCCAGCTGCTTCTTCCCACCTGTTCCTTTGAACTGTTTTCCCCAGAGATTACTACACACAATTACCAACAAAAAGTTAAAACAGTCTACTGAAGATGGCTGAGGGTAGTAACTATTTCATCTAGCAGAAAATAGTTCATCAAGTGTTTATGGCAACAATCAAAATAGTTCCCTCTTATCTCTGATGATAGTATTTCGCAGCGCTGTAAGCGAGGAAATGAGAAAAAGACACCAAGATGAGGAACAGCATAATGAGATTAAAGATCAGGGAATATAGATAAAAGACAAAGTAGAAGAAATAAACAATTCCGGCAGAAAGAGCACATCTTGTCATCTGCAAAAAAGAAATAGACTTTCTTTTACAAGATTATAAAATTTTTAGTAATGGGCACAGAAATATTGTTTTAACCAAATCAGAGTGCAGAGGGGGCTTGTTGTTAACCTCTTACTTTCAGACTGCCTTATTTCTGAGTAACTGTTTTATTTTCTCAGTTCCACACCAGCTCTTGTGGTGGTTACTTCTAATTTCCACATCACTTATCCAAGAAATACATACTAATTGATGAGTGTCTGCAGCAAAGACATTATGGTGAAGTTAGGACTGGAACAGGTATTTCTGGGAAGCTCTGAATCTTCTCCAGAATGGATGAAGCAAATAGGAGAGTAATCCCTAATCCTCCAAAATTCTTATGGTGAACGTCTCCTCCAAAAGTTCACAAAAACAAATCTTGCTTCAACATTTTTATTTTGATGCTAACCTATCTGAATGAATAAAAAAAAGAGGGGTAAAAGCCTGGCTAGTAGGGTGGCAGAGCCCCTCCCTGGAACACGTGCACGTGCATCATCAGTGAACACAAATTTGTTTGCTGGAAGCCAACCCCCATGTTTCCACAGACAACAAGCTGCATCAAGGTGACGGAGCTGTGAATGGGGTCAACGAAATCTTTAGTGCTATGTATTTCATTCTGCATTAATATGAAAGGTTTTGGGATATAGCCTTTCAAACATTTAACAGCCAAAAAGTAGTCTGCATGCAATACAAGTTAGGTATCAGCTAATCATATAATTTAATGAAAGAATTCTAATAATTCTTTTGGGGCTTTTTGACATTTACTGTCATACATAATACTTGATCAAGGAATTTTTTACAAGTCATCTAGTGAGGGTATATTGTTAAATATATTTGACTCCAATTTTTTCATCTTAAAAATGCCTGAAGTACTTTATTTTGTACGTAGGCAAGGGTTCTGCCAATTCTTCAATAATTTAAATAAAAGCTGGATTCATTTTCTCGTATAATGTTTCTTTAAGCAGGGGAAGGGAACTACTATGTTCTAAAACTGCACCCCATTTCAATCTCTAGAATTTCCCCACTGTTCTGGCATGGCTGAGGCACTTGAGTATCAGTAGGGAGTGTGATACCAGAGAGCTCATCTATGAATAACTCTCCCAGGTGGCTTGCTTTCCTCCCAGTAGCGAGCATATTTTGGATATGGCAGCTGTGCAGCAGAAGGGAATAAACTTTTCATCACAACAGACATCTCCTAAACACTAGGATAAACTTTCTAACTGTGACTCTGTACAAGAACCAGCAGAGAACATCTAAGGAAATTATGGAAATGGCCATCACAGAAGGCTGTAAGTACAGGTTAAACCAACTTATGTCCAGGATGGTTTGGACACAATCTATCCTGTCTTGGTTTAAGATAATGGACTAAATGACTTTGTAAGTCTCTTAGCCCTATTTCCTGTGAGCCAGTGAGTAGTATGAATATTACCATTGAATATTTTTCCTGACAGGATCAACAATCAGGGTATGTATTTAAGGGAACTTAAAACCTCTAAGTATCTGTACAAAAAGCACACACAAACTCAGAATGTTTTAGTTTTACAATGCCAGAACTCAACAACGTTAAGATGAAAGCATACCTATACAAATGCATAATATGATTTAATGAAAGCATAATGAGACTTTGTTAGGCTGACTTGTGTTCTGTTTTCCCCAAATTTTTCAGTGAAACATTCTCCTGGTTATATTACACATACTACACAATACTATGTGTATTATGTGATTTTGAAGTCAACCTCTCTAGCTCTGACTAATTAAAGAAAAACACATGCTGCTCTTAAATTAAGTTCCAAACAAACAAAGCTGTGTATGCAGGCCATCTGCTACAACTAGGCACATATACAATTTTGCATATGTGGCCTACAACAGGAGCCAGGTTAATTCTGATTCATCCAAATTGGAGCAACTAGTTTTCAAACAGCCATTTTGAAGAATAAAGGCACATCCTCTCCTCTACCTGCAGGAGATACTAGTATCAGCTGCAGGTGTTTTTTTTCAAAATGTTCAGGTTCTACAGTTTACAATAAAACTCTTATTACCAGAAGTAATTTTTAACGATTAAAACCAGAAAAATAAAATTTCCCTGTATTTTTCAAGATTCCTTTGTGAATTTGACAGCAGTTTCTGAAAAGGTTGTTTTGTCTCTTGTGGCTCTTTTACACAAGAATTTTATTTTAAAATACAGAAATATATGATTATAGAAGCAGAAGAAAAGTAATTAGCCTAATATATTATTTCTTCCTTTAAAAAGTGATTAGACCATTTAAAAATACAATTTCTAGAACTATTAGACTGATACACTAATGGGATCACTGTACATGAATCTATCAAACTAGGGTACAGAGGGTGATTTGATGTGGGTTTTTTCCCTTTTGTCAAATAAATGAGACTAATATCTGCAATACCTTTTCTAGCACAATGACCTCTTGTTGTAACCCTTCACTTTTTTTGTTTGCTTCTTGTGACAACGTTTTGTACTTTTCCTTCTGCGAATGTTGCATACTGATTGTTCGTTGCAGTCTGCTGTTTTCTTCTTCAGTATCTTTAAGCCGTGATTTTAAATTCTGATTTTCATCATCCTGTTTGACAGTAATTAGAAAAAAAAAACCACCCTAAATTATTGCAAGGAAGCAGTAGGAAAATGTGTTAGCAATGTTTTGTAAATAAAAGGCAGTAAAAATATACATATGGTAGATATGCCCCAAACATCCCTCTCCTACCATCACCCAGCCCTGGGCACCACTCGTCTGCTCTCTGTATTTAACTGCTACCGTACCCTCCTCCTTTCTCTCTAGCTCTGGAAACATTCTCCTGCCCAGCAGTGACGGCCAGGGCACTCTGCAGCACTACAGTGTCCCTACAGTTGGGGCACACCTTCATTCCTAGTGGATCTTTCCTGTCTCAAATTCTTTTTCATTAAGTATATTTCACAAGCTTTTAGCCCAAGATTACATTTATACAGAAAATACTATTCTTGACTCTCAATTCTTAGGAAATTTTTAAAAATAGAACCTTAGTTCTTAATATTTGAAAAGGAAAGGTGAGGGAATTTTGTTGTGATTATTTGTTAAAGGGGAACCTACTCCATTTCTACAGGTAAGAAAACTCAGCTCTTACCTTTTTCCTGCATTCATGCACTACACTATCCAGCTGTTCCTGCATAACACGTAACTTTGCCTTAAGAAATCTGATTTGGGCTTCTGTAAACATAAAAAGTTACATTTAATATCCACAAGTACTCATTATTCAAAGCAGAAAAGAAGCAAGACCAATGTAAGAACTCACTTTCATCTTTTTGTTTTTAAAAACATACTGCGTTGTTTATAATTATTAAAGAGAAATAGGCCAATAAAACCTCAGATTTCTAAATAAATGTTGCAAGTTTCTCATTCCTAGGCAAAGTTTTGCATAGAATTTTCTTTTTAATGACCAAACTCGGCATCTTTAAAATGTAAAAGACTCATAGTTCCAAAACTGGAACTTATTGGAAACTTTCATCATACTATGCTACACATTACAGCATTCCTTGAGATTGAAGTCAAGAAAACTATGTTGTAGGCTATGTCTACATTGCAATCAATCTGTGTAGTTACACTCAAAGTAGTTTTAAACTGTTCACAATAAGGAATTAAATGTAGACAGCAAACCCCTCCTAATAGGTAAATACCCCTCCCACACAGTAGTCTATGCTTTTTTTTTAAGTAAAAATGCTAACATTATTCAATTAATGGTTTAAAATGAATCCAACTTAATCAGATGTTTTTTTTTCCCAAATGAAGTACTTTCTTGCTCTTGGACAGCTAAAGAAACATACTACTGTCATGACAAACAGGCTGTGTGTGAACAGTATGTTCTTTTACTCCTTATATCTGCACCCTTTCCCAGATCATAGAATCATAGAATCATCTAGGTTGGAAAAGACCTTTAAGATCATCAAGTCCAACCGCTAACCTAACCTTGCCATCCCACCACTAAACCATGTCCTCAAGTACCTCATCTATCCTTCTTTTAAATACCTCCAGGGACGGGGACTCAACCACCTCCCTGGGCAGCCCATTCCAGAGCCTGACAACCCCTTCTGTGAAGAAATTTTTCCTGATGTCTAACCTAAACCTGCCCTGGCGCAACTTTAGACCATTGCCCCTGGTCCTATCGCTTGTTACCAGGGAGAAGAGGCCGACCCCCACCTCACTACAACCTCCTTTCAGGTAGTTGTAGAGGGCGATAAGGTCTCCCCTCAGCCTCCTCTTCTCCAGACTAAACAACCCCAGTTCCCTCAGACGCTCCTCGTAAGACTTGTGCTCCAGACCCCTCACCAGCTTTGTTGCTCTCCTCTGGACATGTTCCAGCAGCGCAACATCCTTCCTGTAGTGAGGGGCCCAAAATTGAACACAGTATTCGAGGTGCGGCCTCACCAGCGCCGAGTACAGGGGCACAATCACTTCCCTACTCCTGCTGGCCACACTATTCCTGATATAAGCCAGGATGCCATTAGCCTTCTTGGCCACCTGGGCACACTGCTGGCTCATATTCAGCCGGCTGTCAACCAGTACCCCCAGGAACAAGATCGTTCACAAGGAACTCCCTGTGAACTTCCACAGGCACAAAGCATGGAAACAGTATGGGGATCAAGCTGAGCACCAATGGAATAACCATTATTCACAGTAGGTACAAAGGGAAAAGAAAAAAAAGGAGGAGGACTATCTGGAGCTGAACCTGAAGGGATGGATGAGTACGTGTGTTCATTTGCTGTAATAGGAATTCTTTTTATTTCACCCACCTTCCCTTATCAACTGTCAATTGCAGCTTAAGTCGTAACTCTGCAGAGGCCAGTAATAAGTAGGATTTAGGAAAACACCACAAAAAAAATAAGATACAGACTTGACTTTTTTCCTCCTGTCACATCCCTGCTAGCTTCTGGTAACTACTGGCTACCCTGAGATGGAGACCATACTGAAGCCATGACGTTTAATACTCTTTCATGTACTTCTATACTTTTGTTTGATTTTCTTCATAAAACATATTGTAGTTTGGCATTCACAACATCCTGTGGCTAATGTGGCACTTACTAGTGTTGCGTTACAAAAAGACAGCTTTCCCTTTACCATTACTCTTTTCATTCACAGAATATTTCATATTGCCCTCAGTTGTTTTGTTTTCAAATTGAAGATTCAAATTCAAGTTGTTCCATGATTCTAATTGCTACTATATACTCTTCCCTGTATCTTTCCTAGTTCTACAGCCTGGTTTTGAGATGGAGTGTGCAGAACTGTGTGTCATACTCAAGACAGGGTAGCATCAAGTCTATAACAGCATAATGGTAACAGTACAATATTTCATTTTCTGTTACCTTCTGAAGGATTTCTAACAATCAATTTGCCTTTTCCACTGTGAACAAGCAGTAAGTTTATGCTTTTGGAGACATCTTTATTAGTAATAACTAAACAAAGTCCAACTCAGAAGTAGGTGTAATTGGAATGTTTTTTCTATCAGCATTACTTTGCACTCTTTAATGCTGAATGTAAACCTCCATTCTATCACCTCACTCAGTACTACAAGATTCTTCTACAACATTTCAATGTCAGTTTTAACTAACCTAAAATCATTGCTTCATATACAAATTTCTTTACTAGCTATCTTTTTTATTTCAAAATTATTTTTCTGTATATTGAACAATATAAGGTCTATGACAGATCACTCTAGGACTATACCACTACATCAAAAAAAGTATTGTTTCTTTTTACCATTTGTTTCCTTTTTTACTCGGTTATTAGTCTACAGACTAACTTCTCTTCTGTCTTAGACACCTCTGTGTCATTAAGGGCACTTAATAGTAAACTTTGTCAAAAATCCAAGAGCACAACTAGAACCAGATCAGCCTTGGGAGGTGGCTATGATCCAAAATTAGTTTGAATTCTCACAAGAGGTAATGATAATTAAACAATTAGCTTCTAACTAGTCAATTTTAATCACCTGACAAAGCTGATGAGGAAGAGAGGTATCACTTAACAGGATGGTCTTAGGTTATAAAGTAACCGACAGTTGAGGGAATAGTAAACAAAGAAAAGGACATCTGAGAGACTCTTGATACCCTACAAGATAGAATAGGCGTCTTGAACTCGTGAGATAATATGAAGATTAACATGAAGTGTGACAACACATTCAGGTATTTTGTTCATATGTGTGAGAGTATATTAGACAAAAAAATAGAGCTTCAGCTTTGTACACGTGTGTGTGTGCTTCTATCATTGCTTGTTACTGCAGAGTTGAGTTTTAACCCACAAAAACAGTCCCTGAGAAAAATAATGTGTAAGCTACTGCGCTGGCAGAAAAATGTGATAACCTGTGATTATGAAATAAAGGTATGGAGCCTAAATCCAGGAAGAGCACTGCAAGAAGCTCATGGAAAGGACAATGCTATGGAACCTTATCAGCACATTGGCCTAAAAGGTCTAGCACAAGCACGTAAGCCTAAGGAATCCCTCGCCAGGAGATTCCCAGTAAGGGATCAGCCCACGCTGTAACAGGGCCTATGTATTATCTACATCCACCTCCTTGTGAAAACTGTAACTGTTCTGTGAGTTTGACACTGCTAGCATGCTCTGCAATAACTTATTTAGCATATTAAGGAGGCAGTGTTCTAAATAGTCAATATCAAATTTAACAAGCAAAAATCAATCCAGAGTAATTTCATGCCATCATTAAAGTTACAGAAACAATTCTCAATATTCAAATACATGCCTTTTGTCCACAAGACCTGATTACTAGACATCAGTAGCAACTCTTCTAGAGTTACCTTGAATTTATTTGGTGTAAGGTTCCAATGCAGTCCAAAGCAATTTTTTTTTTTTAGTTCAGGAGCAAGAATTATAAAGAAAGATATCTGAGGATCTGTTTTAGGAGACTTACTAACAGAAGACCTGCACAGAATTACACAAGGTTAGAAATCAAGCTATTTCTGTGTCGGCATCATTGTTGCCATCAGCTGTTAGATTAAAAGAAGAGGTTTGGGGCGTTTTGCACTACTGTAGCGTATCTCTAACTTTGTGCTTGCTTTAGCATTGTAAGAAACTACAAAAATCTGCTTTTATCACACCAGAGCTGAGAAGACAGATGTGCATCATGCCTTTAGCTTCACTGGCAAATGCTGCAATCCTCTTTCCTACTCTGTTTCTAGGACAAACATAAACACACCATTTGGAATGGGAAAGTATCTGGAGGATTCTCATTCAAGCACTGTAGCTGAAGTTACTCTCATTTAAGCCACTTACTGAGATCCACAGCACTGATCTGAGGAAAGGCTTTTTCCTCTAAAGGTGGAGTCTGTGCAAAGGACTGGAGCTCATCTTTTTGGAAATACAAGCTTAGTATCAAGTATTTCTATTTCCCCAGTGAAACGAATCAAATGTTATGCATATATTCAGCATATGTAACCGTCCAAAGGTCTTCCTACAAAGGCGGAAATACTTTTTTCCATGATTATTCATATGTGACCTGATCTTCCTCTAGGACAACATAAAGAAGAAAAACCTTATTTTCCTTTAACTTCAGAACTTTAGAACTTTCCCTATAATTTCTACAGAAATCTTTCCTTTTTTCCCCAGGAGAACTCATCTCCGGAAGTAAAAATAAAAGTACTTAATTATGGCAGGAAACCTACCTGGTCCAACTTCATTTCCAACGCTTGGAATAATGTCATCATCTAGACAATCTGGTAAGCCTCCTCTCTCTAGTTTTTCTTCTATTTTGCTTATTGTTTTTGCTAAAGAAAAATCTATGCAATCCTCCAGTACTGCAACATCATCAGCACTTTGTACTTCCAGATTTCTTATTTTTGAACTAAAAAAAAAAGGAAACGCTAGATTTTAAATTCATAATACAAAAAAAAAAATTACAAAAATATAGTGTATTTGCTATTTTTAAGAGTATACAGAGTTATTTACCTAATGCAACTTCATTGCTCGCACTTGTATGAAAGATTCACTGATGGCAATTTCTCATTTTCTTTACCGTATTCCACATAAACAATTACAGGATTTTACATATTTTAATGTAGGAGGCAGAGAAACAGTACCACATTCTACTGAGAAGATTTTGGTGTGGTCTTCTCATTCAACAGCTTCATAACTAAATTAGAGTAAAAGAAAGAAACAGAGGAGTGTTCTCTTGGCTTTAGCTACTATCCTCTGCCTTAAATTCTGTTTTTCCCCCCCCCGCATGTTAACTTTTCTAGAACTCTGTCCTCTCTAGCTATACTCCTACCTTCCCACCACAATTTCTGTATCATTACGCCTGGCCTAGGAAACTTCACTGATCCTAGAAGTTGCATATCAAAGTTTCACAGGTATGTGACACATCTGCTATGTAGGGTATCTCCTCAGCTTTCCTTTATAAAAAGATGACATTAGTTCCCACAGGACCTGAAGCTCCTAAGGTCTTATTGCAATATATTCTCATCCCAGTGCAGCCTCCAAACTCCTTCTAGCTGCTAACTTTCTCCCTTAAGTTTGGGTTCACCCTATAGGTCCTGTATCTGCACTTCTAAATCTCATGGTGTGGTGCCAGCATGAGAGCCTCCCCTGAACTGCCCAAGGGAGGTCCCAAGGGTCTACAAATGACTCCCAAGTTCTGAAGGACAACCTTTGCCTGTGCCAGTTCCATGTTCTGCCACCTTGCAGACAATTCTCATCCTATTTTAGTATTTGTCTGTACCTTGTAGCAGTTTTAATTTTATGGATTTTATCCATTTCTCTACTTTTTTCTTCTGTCCAGATCTCCATTTCTTGCTTTTACAACCTTGAATTTGCTATCTACAGAACTGAAGCCTTTCAGATTGAAACCCCTGAAAGCTGTGCTACTCTTACTGACTCTCTCTTGTCCTCTGAGCCCAAGATTTACCAAAATAGGGGACACCCTTGAGGGCCTCATGTTTCCCATGACATGTCTGATGACAAGTCAGTCTGTACCACCTAAGCGTGCTCTCTCATGTTGCCTCAGAGGATGTATTTCCTGCATGTATGCTCATTAGGCAGCCTTTCACTGAAGGAGTCAGAGGGTTTAACTGTCAGCCTTGAGAAGTCTTTGAGCAGAAAGCAACGCTTTCATTGAATACCTTTTATAATTTTATGTTCACTAATACTTTTTGGTGCTTTATGCAAGCAAACAGAGATAGCTACACGGTGACCTGACTGAGGAGGACCAAAAGTTTGATACATTTATTTATACAAATATATATAAATGTAGAAGCATACATGAATAATAATAACCTGCTACAGCAACTAAAATATTTTATTGCAAAGAAAGAGATGTGTATAATATACCTTGAAGTTGTTCTTTTTCCCTTACTTCCAGAGTATGGTCTGTTCTGAGCTGTGGGCATGGAAGCACATTTCTTCTTGCTTGTTAGCTACAAATTTTTTTCAGAAAGAATTACTTTTTTTCTAGTGGTTTTTGTGTTCACTTTTTTTCATATATTCAGACTCAATGATATTTTTCGAAGTATGCTTTTCAAACTTTCAAAAGCACAATTTTCCAGTTTTATTTGCATTCATCTTTATCTTGCAACTTTCATGTCCATATTCCCAAATTATAATACATCCAATAGTCATCTGCTTGTGGGAGTTTTTGCATACTCGTAATAAAATCACGCATAAGCAAGGCTCTCAGCTGTTATCAAGATATTAACTATTGGACTGTCTACAGAGTGCATTTCTTTGAAAAATGCTTATCATACCTTCAAAAACATGCTATTTTTTACACATTATCTTAATCTTATAAACTCCCTGTAGAAGGAAGATCTAACAATATTTTTGTTGCTTTCACTCAAATATTCTTCAAAAATTAGGCTTTTTTTCTACTGTATTCTGATAAATAACTGAAGACATTATTTTGGAAGCTTTAGCTCACTTCCTAGAAGATTCAATATAATTGTAATTGGAGACTATTGAGTTTTTTCCTAATCTCAATGTCCTTTGTCCATTATATTTCCCTTCCTGTATTCAATCATTTTAACTACTTGTTTATTATTACATCTAGAAGACATGAGTACTGCCCTTAGTGTTATACTGGTGGGGAAGGAAAGGGGAGAAAGGAAGAAAGGAATTATGTTCTAATATTTTGCACTTGGAATTTTTAATTTGATGTTCAAAACTCTGACGACTACTGTCAATACTTATAAATGAAGAAACTTAGAACACAAAAATTAAACGTGATGTAAGTCCACTGACCCAGCAGCAGCACTGAGAAATCCTGGTAACACTGTCCCTGTAGTACTGCTTTGAACACCATTTCCTTTTGGCTTCCCACCCATGTAAGTCCCCAGTGTAGCACAGCTTCAAAACCAGCAGTAATGTATGGAAATTATACTAGAAGAGAAATTAACCAGGATAGTTTTGACTTTGATACCTTGGCATGTGACTGTGTAAGAGATGAAACTTCAGGACAGAGTGAACTCCTGCAGAGAAAGAAAAAAAAAATATCACTGAACACATATAACAAAATAAACTTTTTACAATAAAAATTCAAACCCCTTCATCAGAATCAGGAGAATAATATTTTCTATGTCTAGAATAAACAATATAGCTAAAGGTGGGAACATATACTAAATTCAATCATAAATTCAGTCTCATTCTCTGTCTTTCCATTCTACCTCATTTGCTATCTAAATCACCTAGTGAATCTAGGGTATCAGATATAATAGTTTACTTAGGTACCAGAATCTGAATCTCATCTCTTGCAATTCAGGAGACTGCTGCAATTACTGGCTTACTGGATCAATGATTCCCTGTACCAGGGAGTACTTAGCCAGTATGCAGAGTGTGATCAGCTTCAACAAGGGACTGACGATCCATTACCAAAGATCACCACAGCTCAGTAGTGAATATGCCTGACATACAAATCCCTGAATTAATACAAAGAAAATGAAGATATAAACCAGTGTCCTCTGCATCCTAGGAGTGAGTGCAATTGTATGCTCAGATTGATTGTTGTCAATTGACAGGGACTATCAAGTGAATATGACGTGGGAGCAATTTATAAATTAAGCCTCTCAGAATTTTCTCTGAAATACATATTACAAATATTGTATCAATTTTACAGATAAAAAAACAGGAATTAAAAAGCAGCTTTATTATCTGCTTATTTGGCTGAAACCCATGCTTCTTAGTAACTGAACTTCAGGTGAAATGATTATTTTTAAAATCTGCTGGAAACGAGCAGAAAGTTTTAGCATGCAGTGTACTACTCAGGTCAAGTTTCTTGTCATAGCTGTAACTTTTTCGCTTTTAGAATGAGTTATGTGAATCTGTGTTATTGCATGGAAAGGCTACTTTTTTAATACCTTTTATAATTTTTTACTTCAATTAAACTGCTGGCTTATAAAAGATTTGGAATAAAATTTAAATTTCAGACACATGAAGTCACCTCAATTTTTTTGCCCAGCTGATTTGAGCAAATGTTTAGATCTTGTCTTTAAAAATTTCACAGACATCCATTCATCAACCAGAATTATCTGCACAAAGCTCCAGATTTTATTAATCAAAAAAAAAAAAAAACCTGGAGAAATCGTCTGTGTTTGGTTGGCAACAGACTTCAAGAACAGGATGATTAGTTTTTGTCTATTTACCCGATTTTCCTCATGCTTCCTTCCTATTGGCTAGCTTTAGAAGTATGCAGAAGGTGAGGATTTGCTGCCACAGAAAATAGCAGTTATATGTTATTCCGAAAAAACTGAAAATACAACACTGTCTATACTCAAGAAAACGACAATGTTCCTTCCATCAATAGATTAATTTGTTCCTACTATATCTGTTGTCTCAGGGCCTTCTTTTTAAAAAAGACATTAACAAAGGAAAAACAACAACAACAAAAACCACAACCAAAAAAACCACCAAACCCCTCACTGTTCACTACATGCCTCAAACTTGTTTAACCTTAATGTTTTCCTTCCTCTTCCCTATACATGACAAGCCATTTTTAAAACCTCATAATACAGCTCTATAGTTGTTTGGTAAGTGAAATTGATGTGTAAATCCTGAAAAGGTATACAAATAAGGAGCTAGAGGATTGTGGCAACACTGAAACAGAAGCTAATGTTTAACAATTCCATCTCTGCATGTAAACACGAGATGCATGTGCATGAGCAAACCCTTTGTGTTTGCTAATCCTATTCAAAGCCTATAGCAAGCTTGCCCATGCGCGTACTGTTCCCATCACCATGAGCCTGGCAATACTCTGAAGAGTGAAAGTGTAAACAAAAGCTGATTTCAATGCGGTGTCACTGGAGCTGCTTTGTCTTTGTACTTCAAGCTTCTCCGCAAAAATTATGCTATAAAAACTTCAGAACAACATACTTTAAGATATATACTGACTTGGAGAGTGACTTAAATATTTGTTGCCTTTTTTCTTTTTACCTTTTTTTTCTTTTAACCTGTCTTTCTCCCCTCTGTCCCCCAATACTGCCTCTTTCTTTGCTTCAATTTCTGCTGTTCTTCCCAGTTGACTTAGTGTTCATTCTCCTTAAAGGAATCAATGGACATTTCAAATGGATATTTCAAAAATCTCTCAAGTGTTTTCTTTAGATTTATGGCCTATCTGCTTGTGCAATTTTGAAAGACAAATTTTCTTTAATTAAATATTAAATACTTGGAACTAATCTAATTGAATGGCCTCAATGTTCACTCATGGATAATCAGTGTGTGTAATTCCTAGCACACATTTTTAATTTTTTTCACAATAGCATGGGATTTCGATTCTTCTCTCCCGTAAATGTTTACCAGAACACAGCCTGTGGTTGTTTTAAGGTGTTTTAATTCATGTAGGTAATTGGTAGATCAGCTGCTACTCTGACATTCTAATTGCCAATATTTTTTTTAATTCTTCCAGCACTCCCATTTATTTCAACTGTATACCATCAAAACTGTTAACTCTCTTTGTGGGGCTGAATCCTCCCATCACGTTAATTCATACAACATCCCTATAACTCAATTCCAGTTTGAAGTTCTTAAAAATTCTTCTGTCGAGTGGCCATCTAACAGAACATAAAACTAATGCAAGATCCAGAATTTGTTTGCAAAGCATGATTATACTGATAACAAATGGAGTTTCTTTTTTTTTTTTTTCTCCTCTACAACTAATAGGTATGTCTTTAAAATAGCTCAGCAATAATTTTAACTATAGCAGCAAACTTTTGCTCATATAGCCAGGTTTCTATCACAGGCTTCCTGTCACACCTTTTTGTGTACTGAAAAACCCTTTCACATTCATAAACTCACTTTTTTTCCACTGTTACTCTGCACAAAAGTAATTGTTTGATCATCTCTAGCAGACTTTCATATATACTATTTCAAAACAGTTTCCCAGCTGCAGCTTAACATTTGAAGCACCTTGTAGTCTGGCCCTGTATCTTTGTTATCCACATTAGTGGCATCATAAATTGAGGAACCTACCAGATCAGATAATTGATAAACTGTGTATTAGTCTATCTTAAATTCACCTACTTCCTGTGCTATTAATATACAAACCCTTCAACAACTAAGCAAATACAACTATGTATCCACTCTAAAGCTAACAGGTTTGAACATACAGGCCAAAACCCACAGCTGTACGTATGTTCATATGGGCCAAAGGTGTGTCAGCCTCAGAAGTGTAATAATAGCGAAGTTCCAGAGGGTGGCAGCTGAATGTTTGTCTGTCTTAGGTTTTTATGTTTGGGTTCTTTTATCAAGCACTTCCTGTCCCAGGAACATTTAGGCCAAGTTAAATGTGAACCAGTAGCTATTTCCTCACTTTGTCAGCTGAACTGGTTAAAAACCATCTACTGCTGAGTGTCTGCTGGTTTGTACTGCAAAGAAACCTGTTACTTTACCTTGCTTTTTTACAGATGTTAGCACTATTCAGCATCCTAGATAAAACATTTCAGCAAAATTAAGGCTTCCTTGAACGAACGAGGAGCAACACTTACTTAGTATTGTTTCAAATAATAGGAAAAAAATTAGATTCCACCAATCCAGTATGCTGCAAAGATAGATAAAACAGGAGCCTGACGAGGGCGCAAGTCAAGGTGTGCAGGATCAGTGTGAAAGATTCCTCAAAAATTATATGCACTAGTTGTAAAGCACATACCTCTGTCTGTCGTCTTCATGTGACTTAGTCTGTACTGAAACTGGTCTAGACAGTATCTCCTGTTGGCCTTTCTTTAATTTTAAAAAAAAAAAAAAAAAAGGTCAATTTTCAGAGAATATAATCTGTTAAAGATTAATTACATATTCATAAATCACAACAACTATAGTCTACTATGGAAAAGAATGGAAATTATAGTCTACTGTGGAAAAAAACTTCTCAAACACAGGAAAAAATGGCTAAAAATTAAAATGCCATTGCTATCCTCCAACATTTATTTCTGTTCCACAAGACAGAATTGCCTTTTGCCTGTAAAACTTTTGCCCAAATTAACATCATCTGAGTTGCTGTTACCTTCCCTCCTTTTCCTCTGAAATACAGGAGTAGCAAGTGCACAGCAAGTGGAACAAATTTTAGTTTTCCCTATTTTCCATATTGTACAATAAGCCTTAAAAATAAGTATTTATTCATGCAATACAACCATAATTGCACACCGATATGTTATATGTACTTCAGAGAACAATTCAGCTTCTATGTTGCTAAGTTACAATTAGAGAGCCTAATCCAGAGCAAAATGAAGTTGTCCTGTTTGGTGTTCTGGGATTTTTGGGGATTTGGTTGTGGTTTTTTTTTTTTAAACTTAGACTGTTTTTCTTTTGTTGTTAAATGTATATCTGTGCAATCTGGCAGTGCCATGTGGTATATTAAGTGTCCTAAGAATATTTGATCTTCTGCTGTATTTAGAGAAGGGGGGAAAAAAAAGTGGTTTTCTTGTTGCTGTTTTTCAAAGGAAAGAGACTAGGTGCTATTTTGGACGCTTCATCTGCTCCTGTTCAAATGCCAAGCAGTTAGCCTCAGCTTATCACACCTCAAGAGAAGAATGTTTTCACAGGACATAATAATGAAGTTTCAACAGCAGGAAAAGTACATGCAAGGATAGCTTTCCAAAAGACTTAATAATTTGCTTTTTAAGCCTCATTTGTTTGAGTGAGTGCACTTACAATGAATATATCTAATATGCAGAACACCTCCTCCAAATTGTTCTGGGTATAAACCATACCTCCTCTGTTCCTTTTTTAAATTTATCCAATTTCCATATAAAAATTTGACTCTGATACATAGCCACACCAATGTTAGAAGATAATACTGACAATAAACAGAATTTTTTTCTGTTTTAAGAAAGTTTCCTTCTTACTAACTACATATTTTCTATTTATGTTGCTTATTCTTTATATTTCTTTCAGCTTGAACAATGTAGATCCTATTTTACTAGGAAGTTATCGCAACAGTATCTTGTTTTCAAATACCTTTTTTTTTGTATTTAAGACATAAAACTACCTACAGATACTTTTCTTAAATATCATAAACAAGGGGATTTTATGTGGGTTTATGTATATATCTGCACAAATGCTCTATGCATCTATGTCAGCATCTACCTACCTGATGAAATGATAAAAACCCCTATTTTTTGATGCATTTTTAGTAGAAGTTTATAATTTTGAGGGGGAAAAAAAAGAAATTAAAAGCTTAGATTGCATTTGAAACCAAAATACTTTTAGTTGTCATGGTCTAAATAATTTCTTTAGAAACTTGATCCTGTGTGCACGTGAATCAAGGCTAAATTATGTAATAGTCTGCATAACCTGCTCACCATTACTTCTTCTGCCTGACGTACCAGCTTTTCTGTTTTTGCTTCTAATTCTGCATTCAGTCGCCTGAAAGAGAAAGAATGCTTGTTACGGAGTTTTTGAAAGATTTGAAGGAAATAAATGTAAGCATGACAGTATCTTTGCCTGAACTAAGTGAAATTTTAGTAACTCCTACAAAGGAACACTGAAAATTATATACTTCAGGGTATTAACGAAGTTACATTTCAACAATTTCCTGGGTGTCCATCAAATCAATAGTAATAAAACACTCTAACCATTAAACAGGAAGGTTTAGACTATAATTCTGAGGGGTTAAGGGTGTCCTTGGTTTTGGCCATGTCATTGCTTAATACACGTTTTACATCTTTATTTCCTCAATGCTTTCTGTTTTTAACACAGTCCTTACCTTAGGCATACTTATCAGCAAGGGTTGGGAAGGATTCATGTACCATTACATGATCACCTAATTAAAATGTGTCACTATACATATGTACAGGTTAAAATAAGCTTGTGTTCTTGCAAGCTTCACTTCATAGCTTTTCATGCAGTGTGACTGAGTTTGAGACATGGCTTCTTGTACATCCTCACCATTCACAGAGGCTGAGAACTGACAGGTAACAGAGCGAGTGCTTTTAAATGTGCTTTCACTGCATTTGTCACAAGCTTTAGAGCTTTTAAGCTTTTTTTAACAGGCTTAAGCACTTACATATTCATAACGTAAGAGTTATGTCAGAATTTTAAATGCAGAAAAATCTAATGTCCAATGCTGCGGGATTGAAGCGAGGCCTAGAGCAGCGCCCAGCCTGCCCCTGAGGCGCCTGTGTCAAAGGGCGGCAGGAAGGCTGTACCGCGCCGGGAGAAAGTTAAACCATTGCTTTTGGTACTTGCATCTCTACGCTTTGGGGGAACTAGTTGAGGGACTCGATGCAGGGGATTAACTGTCAGCTCCGTCAGGACAGCCAGCAGCGAGCGGGGTAACGCTGAGGTGACGGGGCCTGGCCGCCGCCCCGGCCTCCTCCTTACTTGTACTCCTCCTCCCTGGCCAGCAAGTCGCCGCTCACCACTCCGGTCGCCGCGGCGGCGGGTGGCAGGGGGCCCCCGGGCGGTCTCCGCACCTGCAGGGAGAACGAGTTAGCGTGCGGAGCAGGCACGGCACGGCCACCCTGCCCCGCGCCTCTTCCCGCCGCGCCCGCTCGTCTCCCCGTGCCCGAGCCGCCGCCTTACCCCTGCCAGGCCCCCGCCCCGCCGAACCCCGCTGCCGCCGCCCGCCGCCATTTTGTTCGCGCGGAGGCTGCTGCGTGGCGTCGCCTTCGCCAGGGCAACCGGCTGCCGCCGCGGGGGTGGCAGCTCTGCCTGCGTTCTCTGCTCCGCAGTGGGGCTGAAGGACGGCTACCTCCGCGGCTTGCTTTCCTCCCACCGCGGCCTGTAGCCCCGGCCAAGCCTCCTGGCACTGCTGGGTATGGAGGGTAGGCACAGGGCAGCCACGTTTCAGCCCTTGCTGCCCGGTGGGGGGAAGCTGAACCCCCTCGCCCCCCTTTCCCTCACAGAGTTTGGTGCCAGGGTGATGCCATGTCAGGACCCTTGTGACAGCGGTTGCAGCCTGAGGGCACAGGGACACAACCCCTGAACAGACTGGCTCCTGGCATGGTGCTGGGCCAGCATGGGTTGGGGTGAGGGGGAAGTGATAAGGTCTGAGGTAGCATTATACTTCTTACTGTAATAAATATTTTTTACATCCCTTCTGTGCCAGCCTTTTGGCCTCACTACATATTGTCCTGCCACCATTGCTTCATCTCAGTGTGTTGAAGTTCTGCGTTTGCAGCATTACGGCAACTGATCCACCCTCTTTTTGTGCTGTTGTCTGCGGTGTCTGTTCCCAGTTTTCTGTGATTGTTGTCTGTTTCTAGCCTTGTCCTTTGCCATGTGTCTGAATCTCTCCATCATTTCTGGCTCTCACCCCCACACTGTTTGATTTCGCTGCGCTTCTCCTTCCCAGTCACCCACGAGCCTGTTCCCTCTCGCATCCGTCACTCTCCCACTCACCTGCTCATTCACTCTGGTTTCCTTTCCCAAATTTCTAACAGATGCTGCCTCTCCATGCACCAGTGGCCCTGCCATCCTGTGCCCATATAGGTAGCTGGATGTCTATACAGCAAGAATAATAAACAGTTCTATACCCTGAATTACATGGACTGTATATGACTTTAATGAAGAGATTCACACAGGGGAAATAAGAAGGGCTTAGCTGACTGGAAGTAGAAGGTCTGTGTGTAGTTGAAGGATTTCTGCAGAAGTATTAGTTGCAAAACATAAGAAATGCTTGGAAGAGATTAACTTTGAGCACTGAGACATGCAGTGTAATGGGATAAATGGAGGTGAAATGAAAGACGGGACAAATGTGATTAGTGGAAGGCAAAAAAATAGAAATATCAATATAGAAAATGAAAGTGCTTACCAGCAATGTTGATACAAAGGTATTGACAAAAAGGGGGGAAAGAGCAAGCCTATGAAAAAAGTTGTGGCCCTTTTGAACAAATTGTCAGCCAAGAACTCAGTCCATTACAATTTTTTGTTTGGTTTTAACTGATAAGAATAGCAAGAGGTTAATGGTGGCCTTTCAGAAAAAAGATATGTAGAATTTAACTCTATCAGTTACGCTTTTGATTTGGAGAAACAGGAAAAGGTGAGATAATAGTAGAAACCAAACCTCCACAGGGGGAAAAACGGATTTTGTTAATCTGTCATGGAATCTATAACTTATTTCTTAAAGCATCATAACCAAAGCAAGGTTTTAGAAACCTCTTCAGTGAGGTTTAGTGAGGTTCTGGGGGATTTTAAGAGAAACAGAGAAGCTAGAGAAAGGAAACAAGGTTGGCAGGATAAAAGTTACAAGGAGAAACATGTTCTTTCTAAACTGCAACTTTTTTTTTTATTCCCCAAAAGTATTATTTATTTTTTGCAGAACTAAAATATCATCTTAGCAATATTCTTACTGGTTTTAAAGTTCTCATCCAATACGGCTATAAGATCATAACACCTTAAAAATGCCAAAAGTAGTAGCTAGAGGATCTCTGCTAGATAGATACTGAGGCAACAAAATCACTGGTTGAGATTAGAGAGATTAGAGCCACTGGTTTTCTAGCCAGCTTTTAGCTAAGTCTTAATAAACAAAAGAGGGATAATTTATTATATCATAAATTATTGAATACGTTAACAAACACAGTAATGCAAAGTTATTTTTGTTTAGAGCCCTCTGGGAGTAATAGCATACATATATATTAGGATTGTAGATTTGCACAATTTTTCTAAGATCCACAACATGATTTATATAATGTGATTTATTTTATTGAAATATTGCATCAACTGGATTTAGAATTCAACTACCTATATTTGAAATGAGAAGATTAGTATATTTAGATAAGTATTTCTTAGTGAACTTTAAAGTATTTCTCCAGAGATGTAGAAAATAGAAATAAGAGATTGTTATATTCTTGATCCCTTCCTCCATTAAGGTTTTATCACTTTAAAGTTGACCTGATGTGACTTTAACAGTTGTGGTTAATTCTCTAATACATAGTTGGTAGCTGGGTAGAGAATAGACTCATATTAGAGACAACAACCAATAGCAAGATACATAAGGAGCTAGGAAATTTTCACTCAGTATTTATCTGGGGAAAAAAACCCCAAGCCATTTGAAAGCATAGAATTGGAATGGTATAAGATTTAGCCAACATTATTTGTTAGCAGATTCCCAGTTTCCATTTAAAAATTTTTAAAAAGTTGACTCAAACATCACGACTGTAAAATCAAAATGTTTTTTTCATTTTGAAACAAAGTGTATGTACATCAGATCAGATGCAGAATTCAAATGGATCAATGCTTGTGATCATAAGGAGCTCTACTTGGGACCTATTGCTTGGGACCTCCATGGTTAGAATAATACATCACCATTCTGTATTTTCCAAGTGTTTCAATTTTCTTTTTTTTTTTTNTTTTTTTTTTTTTTTGAGGATTATAAGATCTCAGAATTAAATGGCTCTAACAGAAATGTATAGATTCCAAATTAGGTGGTTCACTGCATTACCATTGTTGCTCCTCCAGTGAAGGAGGAGGTAGATCACAGAACAAAAGAGCTCAATCAATATAGCTGGTAGGAGTGGTTCAAGACAGAAAGGTGTGCATGGCTGGTATGATATTAGAGTAGCTTATTGCAGAAGACTGCTGAGGATCAATATACAGTGTTTACCTGTTGATTAGAGCAAAGAACATGCATTATTTAGTTGTTACGTGTGGCCCTCTTCCTTCTGTAGGCACAAATTTTGTGATCTCTCTTTCCTCCCCCAATAAAAATATAAAAGCATGAGATTTATATATAAAGCTGTTATCTTTACACTTTTAGACACATTTTTTAATTCATAATATCTTCTTATTGGCTTAATCATTCATTATACAGAATTTCCCATGCTTCTCATAAAAGTTGTGACATTTAGTAGAGATCTAGAATACTACCAACAGCCAACATTGCAGGAAGGGACAGGATTTCACTGTATATCACATCACTTGTCAGAAACAGAGAAACAGTAGTAGTTTTGGACAATATTTTCTTCCATAAAAATCATTGCAAATGTATCGGGCCAAAGAGACAACAGTTCATACCCTTCCTCAAGTTTTTGTTTTTTTCTTTTTTTAATGAGGCCTGTGCTAAACAAATAGCATCATATATATGCAAAAATGCTTACCATTTTTAGATCAACAATCACATTAAGGGTTATATATTGTCTTTGGTATGTGGTAGAGCTAAATTCAATAGAACTTATACATACAAGTGAGGCCTGTAGTGAAATACTGCCTCTGTTGATTCCACCTCAAAGATAGAAGTAAAGAAGGATAGAAGAAAAAGTCTTTTACAGGCTGCTGCTTGCTGTACCCTCCATCTTAGGAAAGAGTGATGCTTCGCTGAGGCAATATAACACTAAGTGTGTCATTTTTCCTTGTACACTAGTTTATTTGACCAGGACAGCCTGTATAGCTTAGATTACCCTGCTCCAGGGTAAGCGGTTGTGGAGAGACTGTTAACCACTCCACATTTACACTCTCAGGTCTGAGCACTGGTACTTTTCTCAGTCAACACCCATGTTTTTAGGAACAAGAATCCAAAGCAATCCAATCCACACTCGAAGGAGATCTGTGTTACCACCAGGGCTGCCTCCATTGCTGCAGTATGCCACACAGCACTGCGATATCTCATGGTCCAGGTGACATAAGCTGCCATTCACACCATGCCTCTTATCAGCATGCTTCACAAGCAGGGCATGCACAGGGCGACTCATGCAGAACAAAAACCACAGCCTGTGCAGGCTGAACCCAGTCATAAGGAAGTAAACCAGAGACAGGCTGACTGCAGCACTCCCAGATGAAGACAAAGAATTTAAAGCTAGCAGGCAATTGTTTGTTTACTTATCCTAAATGTGCCAGAGAGGATGTCAAGCTTACATCCAAAGCATATCACCGTAACCTAAGCAACTGTAACAATTACAGCCCCTTCACACTTGAATAGTTTCCCTACCTTAAACTTCTGCTTTGTTTTTCTAGTTCCAATTTCCTGGAGGGGAGAGAGGGAAGAGCAGAATTTTGGAATGAATTGTAGGAGAAGTTTAATACTTAGCAGCTTTCTCAAAACTTGGATTTTTTTTTTTAGCTCTAAATACTCATCGTAGTTTGGACTTGATGATCTTAAAGGTCTTTTCCAACTTAAACAATTCTATGATTCTATGGTTCTGGTTTTTACTTCAAAAGATACAATTGCTATTTCATATTCCTATTGTGTGGAGTGGAAGTAACAGCTAATCTTGAATTCACCTAAAAATCAGTCTAAAATACATAATTTTCATGCAATAATAGGAAAAAATCCCAATGTAAACTCATGTATAGCATTTTCAAACATTAATGGAGCGATAGGATCTAGACAATGTGTAGCTATTAAATCAATAATCCAGACATCAAGGGAATTCCCCAGACAGCTGTTGGATTTTCCCCCTAATCAGTAATAATAATCCAATGGTGTTTGAAATGGCATGATTGTATATCAGAATGTATTTTTCTGCTCATATTTTCTCATGTATCTCTAATGGCTCCCTAAAATACAAAGAAGACCAAGCGTTATTAATAGCCATGTATTTCTTATGAAAAAGCTGATAGCTGTTTGGATATATGAAGTCTGCAAAAAATCTTCAGACCTTACTGACAAATATCCTAAGCTGGTTTACTATCAGTATAGCCTGATACCTCTTGTTTTCTAGCAGAATGACCCTTTCATCCACCCAGGTGGATGTTAGTTGCTTGTGTCAAGTTTTGTGTAGCAGAAGTAGGGGAGGTGCGTGGGAACTGAGCATGCAGATTTTGAGGGACAACAGGGCTGGGGGATGAGCAAGTGACCTAACAAGTCTCTTCCATCTCCAGTGTCTCCAGTTTTGCTTTTATATGGATTTCAGTGCAATGGAATTGTTTATTCTGTTTCTAGTAGCTGTGTAGACATATTCAATGCCTAGTTTCTAGGCTAGTCTAAGTTATTTTTTTATATATCTATAACAAGCATACTTAGGCTATCCAGATTGCTATTTAAAAATACAAACATTTTTCTTTGTTCTTCTCTGCTTTGCTGTGCTATTGGGGCTTGCTTATTTCAGCATCATCCTTCCTAACCTAATCCAAACAATAACCTTGGCTCAACCATTTGAACATATTGAATCCCCAACCAGAGTAGTTTTCCCTAGTAATACTCTGATTACAGCAGCTTTTATGTCTGAACAGGAAAGGACCTTAAACACTAAATCTCATCAGTGCTGTAAAAAATAAGTGGTGAGCATCAGTCACATTTTCTTGAAATACCACAAGTCTTTCTTGCGGCCTAATCTTTTAATCTCTGGATTTTGGGCACTTCTGTTCTGATTACTAGGGATCAAAAGGTTTGGCAAATACTCTTCAGACCACTTTTCAAAGTGGCCACTGTAATATTACCGGGTTGTTATGACAATTGTATAATTTTCTCTTGTAATAGTAACTGGTATTTTTGGAAAAAACAGAGAAGTTAGTTTATCAATGCAATAGTCTACCACATTGGAAATTAATAAAAAAGCACATGGTCCTCCAGTACAGTGGTTCAGAGGCATGGTATTGACCGGGCAGGTTTTGATTTTGAACAAGAAACAATCTTGTCACCGAGGTGCAGAGCCCTGCAGTTACAACAGGACCAAGTACAAATCTATCCATGCCATTCCTGGTCATCACAGCCTTCATTACTGGCCTGCATTTATTGTTCCTGTCCATGTGGTTATCAGTAAGAAATCCAGTCGTGTATTTAGTACCAAAACCCCAGGAGCGTGAAAGAACCTAATACTTTTCTGCTCTTTTCATGAGTATTTGATTTGCATAGGTGTGTCATCACTTGTATCCAACTTACGTTCTGCTACATAGCATACAATTCATTTGAAAACACCTCTCTATGCTGTTACTTTCATGGGGCTTGCCACATTGTATATTTGAGTGTGCATATCAAGAGTGAATGCAGGCAAAGTCTTTCAAATTACTTTGCTATGTTGACAACACCACAACAGATCTGGCCTTTGCTATCAACTTGCATATTTTTATTAGTTTTTCATTCAGTGCAGAGTAAGACATAATGGTTCTAAAATATTCAATGAATATAGTGTGGCATCACCAACCAAATTAATTTTATGTAATAAGTACAAACAAGTTCTAACATTTTAAATGTGTCAATATTAGCACTCAGTGTTAGCTTTAAACTAGAATAACACATGTTTTGGCATTTGCTTATTCTATGTTGCTTGATAAAAGAAAATAATTCAGTCTATATTGTCACTTCAGCCCTTGGATTCCCTGCTAATGTCTATTCTCTCTTGGAAAACTTGTTCCAGTGTAATAAAATGGATTAAAAGGCAGCCTACATGCCCCTGTGTAAACTGTCAGTATGAACACATTTGACTTGCTAGTGTATTAAACTGCAGTGGAAAATTGTTTCAGCTTAGGGGAGGCACAAAATTTTTCCCTAACTGTAGTAAAAGATGTGTAACTCATGTGTAGTTGGGAGGAGAATGTTAGTTTGTTATCTTTTGCCCATTTTCTTAAACGAATGCCAACAGCAATTGTTGTTATTGCAGAGCCAGCAGAAATTCATAGGGCTTTTCTTTTTGTTGTTCCATCAAACAAAAAAGAGATGTTACTTTCACAACAGAATGTTTGATAGTTTTTAAAAATAAAAGGCCCAATTTTTAGGCATGCTGAGCCCTCACAATTGCCACTGAAGTCGGCTCCTGCTGCAGATGCCCCACTGGAGTCCCTCAGATTCAAGATCCGAGTGCGTCTCTGATGTGAGGATAGCCACCAGGAAAAGCACAGAGGCTTTTGTTTTCTATACACAAACTCCCATTGGACTGAGTCTTTTGAAAGGTACATATATTGAGTGTGTTTGTAAACTTTGCCAAGGTATTGTCACAGCAATTGGTCTTAGTAGTAATGTGCAAGTTAGCTTAAACTAAAGCAGGGCTTCTTAATGGGAGTTGCTTTGTGAGAGGGAATGCAGAGGCAAGATTTGGACATAACTACCATGGTACAATCAGGCACAGTGAAACATCTGTCTTTTGAAGAAACTAGCTATGGCAAAAATAACCCCAGACTGAATACTGAGCTAAATTCCCAGGCTAGATCCATCTGACAGAGACTTAAAGGTTTCTGTTGTGTGGTCACAAGATTTTTTTTCCCTTAGAGCAGCTAAGGTTTTCCCAGGATTCATGTCTCAGCAGCTAACAGTTAACAGATAACTGGGAAGGCCTTCTGAAAAAGCAAACAAAACCAAAACCCCACATAAGATTTCAAATCCCTGACAAAAACAAATACATAAATACAAAATGTATTAGTTGCATATGCAAACAGAATGGAAAAATGCCCTTGCTTCTGTCCCATCACTCCTTATTGTCCTCTTTCCCAAACAAAGTTGAATCCCTGCTTTAATTTAGGTGTTGTATATTCATTTAGTGTCACATGTGCAAGCAATGTAATGGCAGGTAAAGGCTGTGCATTCCTTTACAATTTATTGTCAACTAATTTATTAGCATTATTAAATGAATGTCTGTGTTCAAGTACTCTGAAGCTTTGGTTAACGAGGTAGGAGAGAAGAAAAACTGGCTGAAGTTAATTTTGAATGAATCATCTTTCATGCCTTTGGCTGACCTGAGTAAAAAGAGCACTCCCAAAGTGTTTAAGTTCAAAGACTAGGTTGTGAGTTCTTTTCCCTAAAACCTGATCAAAAGAAAAAGAACCATTGGAACAGTATTTTGTTTACTTAGATTTGGACATTGTTCTCCAGTGTTGGCAACTCAGATTTTGCAAGATCGTGCCACTGCATAGGAAGCAGAAAGTAGAATGTAGAGATGAAAGCGAATGTTTGCTACCAAAGGAAAGTTGAATTCTCACTGTAAACAGATAGCTTGAATAGTGAAAATATTAATTGTAAAATTATTGCTGCACCAGTAAATTAAAAAATTTACACTTAAGCATTAAATCTAAAGTTACATTTAATAATTTTTAAATGCAAAACCCAGCATAGTAAACAGCTCTGGTTATAAACATGATTCTGTAGTGCTTATTTTCATTGTATATTGAATCTTAAAAGCTATTTAAGTAGAATTAAAACTTAAAATAATAAAATACTAGACTGAGATTGTCATAAACTTATGTCATACCTCCAGAATGGTAATTTCACCTGCCTATCATTTCTTAACCAGGCTGAACTAACAACTATACTGTAGATGATAGTCTTAGTGCAAACTTGGAAGTCCAAAAGTGCACTAAAAACCCCACACAACCGATACTGTGCTCACTGTAAAAGCATTATTTGTAGAGGAAGTCATTATCTCTGACATGAATTTTAATGGATTCAGTGACAACAAACATACCAAGACTCTTTTCTTAGGGACTACCTTGTTAAAAGTAATGTGTGATGCTGGTCATGTAAAGTTGCTGAAGTCAATTAATCTTTCTCCTTATTTGAAATATTAGAAGATTAATTAGTTCAATTCGAAGAGGAATAGTTGCAATTTAAAATCACATTAAGAAGATACTGAATACAATAAAATCATCTTAATATTTTCTAATAAGCTAACTATTAGCAGAGGACTATGGATTTCTGAGACAGTATCAAGGTCTCAGGGGTTTGCTCACAGCATTCCTGGTTTCTGTTCTCTTGCTGTATAACACATTTGCTGTAGGCCTGAGTAACTCACATGTGTTCTGCTTCATTCACTGGCCTGAGGTACAGTAAAATTAGGGTCTGTCCCATGTACAGAGGAAATCAGAGAAGGAACTTTCTCTGGCTGATTTGGGAGATGATGCTAGAGATCACACAAACTGAGGAAAAGGAAATCAGATCCTCAGAAAGGGTTGTCAGTGCCTTGGTGCATGATCTAAAGAAAGACTCTCCAAAGTCAAACTGGGACAGCAAAGAGAGCTGTTGAGAGTCTAACACATCAGTTGTGAAAGAGCACTGAGCAGAGTTAGTGGAGATTTGTCTCATGACTGTCTTTCAAGTCAAGCACATGAGAAGATGAAGAGATCACTTAACCAGCACACAATGGGAAATTAAGGGCTGGAAAAATCTTTGTAAAGTATTGCTTGTGAAAGAGAAAAAAAGCAGGTAATGGCAATGAAAAATAAGCTCTTTTTTCCTTTTTATCTTTGAAGTCAGTACAGCATGAACAGTAATCATGCATCCTTTCCTTGTGCTCCTCTGGCATCATGACTAAGTGCTGGCCTGCAGGAAAGAAACCACCTCCACTGAGGTTGTGGTTTATTTTCTATGCAGCTTTTCCAATTGTGTTGACATTAACCATAAAGCTGCACATAATGTTATTCCATGCCAAAGGTAATTGTGTTTTTCCTTATGTGGTCAGCTGTCCAATAGGAACTGGAAATAAACTGCCTCTTTTCCGGGCCGCGTTGAACAAGTTAGATAAGTCCTGTCTGAGCATTCAGTGTTTTAGAGAGCAGCATCCAGGTTTGAATCAGTGGAGCTTTACAAAGCTACCTATGTGACAATGGCAGTTGTTAATCTGAGGGGGCTATGCTGAAGAAAGCACTACTTGTGTAAAACTGAAAACACGTTTTTCCCAACTTGCATAGTATTTTTGTAGATCTCATCTGACAGAGATTTGAGTTTTGTTGGATATTTATTCTAATGATGGAACTCCGTTTCAGGAAAGTGGTTAAGCTCATATATAGTGCTAAGCATGTGAGCTGTTACCCAACTACGTTGCTGAATCAGATTTCTAAATTTGTTTCATCTCCTTTTGAATGGAATCAATCCATCTTCTGAAATACTACTTGTACAAATCAAAACATATTTATTTTTCCAGAAAGACATGCTAATTGAGTTAATATTTGCCTTTAAAGTTTGGTTTCTCCTGGCAGAGGGAATAGTTCAAATTATTTCTGGGCTACAGCAGAATGAATTTCATAATGAATATATAAGAGATGGGAGAAGCATTCCTGCAAGTCATACAAAGCACCCTATTTTGTTGTTTGATCTATGGCTATGCTGTACTTTTTGAGATGAATAAGATTTCTTTTTTGCTGTAAATATTTTCCTAATGTTTCAATCCACCAAAGTATTTATCCTTTAAATTAGCAACATGGTATGAAACTATACTGTCTCTTTCCAAGTTCTTTTAGAATTTACTTTTATACATGAGTTTAGCTCAATTTTTTAAAAAGTGTTCATGCTAGCCCTTTTCAACCTGTACTTGCCTTGGTGATTTTTCAAGTATATTATAGTATTTAGTATATTATTTTTACGGCAGAGACCATGATGCAGAGACCACCTTTGGGACTGATGCTGTGTGGTCTGGAGTCTTTGCGATATGTATTGCAGTCATTTACACAGGGTAGACCTGGGGTCATTAACTCAGCTTTCCACTTGTGCTCCGATATTTGTGTCTAGGTGGCTTTAAACTTTTACTCTTAAAATCTCTCATTGTCACCGCCTCTGTTTCAGCTCTGTGAGAGTGCTAGTCTACATACAGTTCATGCAACAACCAAGCTTTTGTATTCTAGGTCAACTAGTATTCAGGCATTCATCACAAAAGCAGACAAAATAGTAGCAGAAATGGTGAGAAATTACTCCTTTCGTAGAGGGAGAAAAACCTCAAGAATGGAACCCACGTTTCATTATCTCAAACACCAGAGAGTGCTGACACTGAATCTGTTAGCACATGCGCACAGTTTGAGAATAACAGCTATCATGCCCAAATTTCCATGGCACCTATTAATAATAGTCTCTCTTTCTCAGTAAAACACCAAGGTTTTGGTGCCCTTTCTGAATTTGTTTTCTGCTGAAAACTATGTATCTTAAAATCCAGATGCAGCTGAACCCTCTGGCTAAGGCCGAGTCTTTTGTTTGTTTGTTTGTACTTTGACCAAAGAATTACATTGACAGTTTCCCAGGATCCAAAATTGTATTTAATCTGTTTACAGAGCTACATAAAATATTTGAATGAGAAAGAAGGAAATGAAAGTGGCCATGCCTACATCAGCTGGTAGCTGTTCACAGGAAGCAGCAATGACTGTCTAGCCGCCTTCCCCGGGACAGCCCTCCTGATTGTTTCACGAACCGTGTAGCTGTGTGGTGCATGGATGTGCAGCATTGCCACCCAAAATATCAAAAAAGCATCAGGGACTAATAAAAGCTAATATACATGAGTAGAATAATAGGAATTAGAATAATTCCTGCATGAACATAACTGAAAGGTAATTTCACTTGCAATTGTCAAGCTGAGCTAAACTGGCAACTGAAGGAATGTGTATTTGTAATCAGCAGCTGCGCACTTGCAGTGAAAGAGAGACTCGGGCATGGCACGCTCAGACAATATCCCCTCTTGCAAATTCCCTCAGCCCGTACAGTACCCTGCATTTTTCCTCTTTGCTTTTTTTGGTCACAGCTCACACATCTGTGAATCATTCAAGGGGAAAGTTTGAGAGATGCTATGTGTCAGGTCAATCCAGGTTCATTCACTGTATGTCCTTAGAAAGCCAGCAACACTGGTGTGTAAACAACGGGGGAGGGGAAGGGAAGGTTTAACAAGACAACCACGGTTAATCTTTTCTTTCAATATTGCGTATAATTTGGTTTGCTGATTACACACTAAACTATAGTTGTATTGTCTTTAATTCAGTTATACAAACACGGCAGCCAATTAAGATTCCTGCACTCTCTGTTGTGAAGGATGCACAGAGAAAACCTTTGTTATTTTTCTGGTGCTAAAGCAACTGTTCAGGTTAAACCATATTCCTCTACACAGCAACAGCAAAGTAAATGACAGCATTAATTCAATCCAGAATGCTTGATAAATTGAGAGGGGTTGTTTACCTAGTGTATGAAAAAGTCTCTTGGGGATTGGTTTTATTGCGATCTGCATAGTCATCCATCTTCCTATACTGTCTGTGCTCATGTCTGTGAGTAAAACATATACAGTAATTTAGCATTCAGATAATCCCACAGCTATAATCCAGACAGATTTAGCTCAAATTTCTCCAGGATTTCTATTATCTAGATTTAGCAGTGTGGTGTGACTGGATATTTTAAATTGCTGCAAATGCTTTTTTTCTGCAATAAACAACATATTTTGATGTTCTCATAATTGAAGCTGTGGATTCTTCCTGGCATTAACCACATGTAAAAATGTATCCTTGTGAGGACAGTGATTGCACAGCTGGAGCACGGTTTTAATGGATTCCAGCTATTTGACTACATACCACATAAGATCATACAATGTTTATATGAAAATCAATGTAACATATATGAAAGTACTAATAAGAATAATCTGAAGAATGTTCATCTCCACACATCATCTATTTGAAAAGGAACTCGACTGCTTTGATTTTAATAATGTTTTACTACGGTATATTAGACAATAAAATAATATAGAGCCTGGCTCTCTTACAGCATATTTCATAAGCAGATCAGAGCTTTTATTGTTTCCAGTTTCCTCAGACAGAACTTCTAGTCTTCCTTGCTCAGCAGTTTTGAGGAAAAGAGGGAGTCCAGGGGGAGAGAGAGCATCATTATCCGCATGAAATGAGGTGATATTAAGTCCAAGTGCACTGGGTACCTTTCACAGCAGACCACCCTTTGTCATATGTTCCTCTGATTAATTGCAAATATATTCAAGGGAGCAGAGCAGCCACTGTAGAGAGCATCTAAATATTCTTGCACCAAAAATGCCAGCCCTCCCACACTTGCTAGCACTGGTGGAGCTGCAGGAGTAAGAATGCGTATGTGGGAGATTTTTTACGAGGGAAGTGTACTATGGAGAAAATTGTAAAGCTGCTTCTTTCATCCGAGTAGCTTGAGTGAGAGTGTCTGAATTGAGGGAAACTGCAGAGCAGTGCAGTGCATGCACTGTGCTCTGCTTAGTAATTGTGTTGCAAATGCACAAAGTACATTATTCACCCCCAGGCCAGATCTTCTGGGAAGAGGCTTGTGCACACTTGGCAATAATTTGATGCTAAGATTATGTCATCTGTAAGTGTCTGAGAAATTAAAAATAAGCAAACCACTTGGAAATGTTTGGAAAACAAACTATTTGGAACTATTTGTGGGATTTGGGATGCCTTGTGTCATATCTTTGCTCCCTGGAGGATTCAGATGCCAGTTCACTAGGTGAAGTCAGGTATGGTGCTCCTGATAGCTCCTCCATCATGCGGTATTCAAGATACCTCCTCTGACTTTGCAATATTGCCAGCCCAAATAACTAAAAATCTTGAGAGATTTTCAATGTGAAGAAAGAGAGAGGAGGATGCTCATTTAATCACTTGTGATAAAGCTGTTCCAGGTATAAAATTTATTTGCTTAGTCCCCAAAGTGCAGGTTTGCCAGAACGATGTGGGGGGAAAAAATGCATGAATGAGAGAGACTTTTATAGCTCATAATCACACTTCTGGGTAGAAACCTCCTGAAAGAAATATGCTGCATCTATGTGGCAGTACTTTTGTTTTCATACTCGCTCTGAGTTATTCTTTGCAATACTATAGCAATTGGGCTTCAGAAGCAGCAGCATTTACGTACTTGCAATGAAAAAGAAACAGAGCATTGACTTGCCTCACTCTGATGGGCCTGCTAAAGCAATGGGCCTGCTCCTGTTGCACTAAAAGCCCCCAATTCTGGTGTAAGAAATTATATTTATCCTGAAACATCTATCAGTATCCAAGTTGGATCCTAGTGAGTCAGAACTATGAAGCTGTAATGCCACTGAGATGGAAAAGCAATCTGATAGCCGTTAAACTGCTCTTTCTTCCAGACAGTGCCTGGGGCACCAACTGTTGTAGTTGAGAGTTTTCAAGCCCCAATTCTCTTCTTTCTCGAAAAGATTCCTCAGACCCCTAGAAAGTGGTATCAAAACACCACAGATAAGCAGAAGACTTTAAAATGACCTGACATGACTATGTCTTAGCTGCATCTTTATTGGAACAGAAGTATAAATCAATTTGAAGTTTTACAGTCAGCGTCTGAGGAAGTTGCAAATGTACCCACAGGCCTTCTCATTGCTGCACACAGCTGCTCAGGTCACTAGTTGGAGTCTGGTTGCCTGCTTTTTTTGTTTTGGAGTGTTTTTTCATCCTATTATATCCTAACCTCTCATTCAGCAATTATTTGGAATCACGCTGAGGACACTTTTCCTCACTCCTTTTGGATTTCCACTTGCTAATACAAAATGTCATCTTCTCAAGTTATTATATCCAAGGCTTGATGATGCATACTGGGCTTAGCTGAAGTATCAAACCAGTGAAGAAAGACCAAGAAAAGAAAGAGCACCATGTAAATATTGACAGATGTTTTTATGACTAAGCTATGATTATTCTTTCTTAATTTGCCTATGCTTTCAGAAAGGAAGGGAGGAAATCTGAAAAGCAGAGTAGTATTTTTTACAGGAGGCAACTGTGTGCTGTGATTGTAAAATTTTCTATTCAAGAAATCCCTCAAAATGAAAAAAAAATCAGAACAAAGCCCCCGAAAATATCTTACAGTGAGGCAAGTCTGGTATGTTTAAAAGTGTGTTCTATGGCTGCATTTGTAATTTGAGATTAAATACACTGTGGACAAGGTTAAAACCATAATCTTTTCTAACCACCTACCAAGCATTTATGCAGTATATTGTTTCCTTTTTGACAGTTAGATTACTACTAATAAAGTTCTGTATCTCTGCCATGACAGCGTTTGTCCTCTAACATGGTTGTGCAACTGTATCATCTGCTATAAGCTGCACCAGTACAATGAGGGCAGAATCTCGGCCTGTAGCATTTAGTTAATCATTCTGCGTGCCATTACCTAAGCTGACACCTTTCTGCCCCCTCCTCTACCTCAGTGCTGGAGGAATAAAGCAACTCAAAAGTCAAACTAGTCAATTGCTACAATTCTGAAAACAGATTTTCTGTGCAAGAAGCTGCCATCTGCACAATCATCCTTCTCCTCTTCCAGTAGCAAACAGCCAGAAGGTACCAAGCTCCCTCTCTGCTTTCAGAGGGAAGAATCTCAGACATGGCTTTGGTAGCTGTGCCCTGCTGTTTTTTTAACCCATTGAGGTATTTTCTAAAGATGCTCTAATTTCCATGTGCTTGGCTGGTGTTATGGTGACCGTGAGTGCATATATCAAGTTACTGGTATGGGAGTAGCTCTGCCAGGAAGCCAGAAGGCATGTTCAGTGCAAACTGTTTTTAGAAGCCTAAATAGGCACAGTTCTAAGTTGGGTGCCTGTGATGTTAATAAAAGGACTAAACATTACTTCTTCTACCTCCTGAATGTGGACAGAACACAGGCTGTATCTGAGAAAAGGCTTACTGCTGCATTGATGCCACACTTACAGCATTGTGTAAATAGCAGTATTCTTGAACTGGGATTAGACAGTCAGATTTTTGAGCTGGGGATCTGCTAGAATTAGGGGGAGAGGACTTTTTATAAACTGCAAGGGGAGAAATTAAGAAAAGAAACAAACACACACCCCATCTTCCCCTATGGGAAATTTTAATGAACAAAATGTCATCAACTCATTCTAGAAGTTAAAGCGAAAATGAAAAGCAGAGGGTAAGTAATCTGCCCTGACTTCCTTTCTTCCTGATGTTGAGACAGATCTGTCCCTTGCTTCATGAAGTAAAGAAAATGATCTACCTCAGGAAAGTCAAGTTAGGAAGGTGACCTACTGATTTATATTTATTGTAGTCTTCTCATGGTGGTATAAAACATCCAGCTGCAAAGTGCACTGGTTTGTAAACTGAGCTGCTCCACTAGAGGTTATTCAGATTAAAGCTGCTGAAAAATTCTAAGTAGCATCCCAAACAGTAAAGTCCAGGATTTCATCAATTACAATCCCCACACTTTCCTCCTATCCCCAGATGATACCAGTTCTAAAATGGCAACTTTTATCTAAATTTCCATAATTTCACACATAATATTTATTAAATAGCTATTTAAATACATCAGTCATCTCTTAGGTTCACTTAAAAATAGCAGAGGACATGAAGTGCTCTCTCGTACTGAAGTTTATACCTTAGTCTGTTCTTTTGAATTGTTAGAGAACTGTTAGAAGCCTGATAGTATGGGAATGGCTGTTTCTTGGCTATATGCAGTATTGATTTATAAGAGTAGTGATATCGTAACTGTTGAACTAATGAAGACATTGAGAAAGCATCTTGATAAAGGATGCTATTCTTCTCCCAGCTAAACCGATTTGCTGTTGGGTTTTTTGCTAGGTTGACAATCCAACCCCAACATGTTGGGCAAGACCACAAAGATCGCTGTGGGTACTGAGAAGACTATAACCATCATTGCTGACTCATTCACTGCCACGCTCATCTGCATGGGAACCACTACCCAGCCTTTCCCTCCCACCCCTGTTCACATGCTATTATCTGCCCATGGACCGGGTTCCCTCAACAGCACTCTGGCGTCATCCCCATCTCAGTGGTACCTTTCCTGATAGCCTAATTTTGGCTCTGAGCTAGATCCAGTGCCTAGATAGGATAAGTATAAGATTTCAGCCAGATGGATTATGAACAACACTTTCTTTTCCATGTTCTTGGCTCCAGCCCCATAGAAAATTGCTTCAGCCCAACAGAATAAAATCCCATCCTTCAGGCAGCTGAGCCAGTTGCCTTACTTTATCGTGCAATGTAATTATCCTGTATGCTCCATATAACATGTGGAACATATTCCACTCAGAGCTGCTGTTTTCCACCTGAAATCTGGCTGTGCTGCTGACTTCAGGACCACACAGCACAAACTTCTTTACAAAGGTAGCTGAAGGCATTAAAAATCTGGACCTATGTATAGTATCATAAATAAACAGTCTTCTGTTTCTTACATTTGACCCTGATAAGAAAAAAATAATGTCCATGCTCCACTGAGCTCTATGCTGGTGAGAAAAACTCCCTGTGAAGCTTATAAACCTTTTAAATGCAAATAGATAATATGACTTTTTTCCCCAACTCGATTCAGATTATAAATGAATGAGATTTAGTTCACCAGTCCTTACTGAGTAATTCTGCAATCACATATTCATGCTGAGGAAGACCTTTCAGTGGGATTCTTTGCAGGATAAGACTTTGCCAGCTCTTGGAAGTGGGATCATTGAAGAGATACTAACATTTTCCTGGTACTTATCACATGCAGCACAAATCTGCCTAGCATCTTTGTTAATTAGAGTGTAGCAGACAAAAATAATATTCTTAGAATTATTATTGGAATAATTTATGACCTATTATGAAGTGAAAGCAATTCTGACATATGAGCAGTACTGAGAGGAACTGCCAGTGTGAAAACTCAAACCGGATCTGTGTGCATAACATTCTTGTCTTGCAGGAAGTAGTGGGAGTAATATGTGAAAAAGAGTTGTTCACAAATCAGTATCCTTGGGAGCTCTCTAGATGACTTTTCCTGCACTTTGTGATGCTCTGCAAAAAGAAAGATCCTCTTTCCTCTTCTTGAGCCTTTTTATGTCATAAACTGTGCACAAAAGCCACGTGTGTAACAGCTCACACTGGTTCTTCAGCAAAGGATGCCCAGTAGGGTCAGGTACAAAACAAAGGTTTCAGTCCATGATGGTGGTTACAACTACAAATCTCAGTGCAAAATAATGTTAATCATTAAAGCAAAGGTATTCTTAAAACTGTCTCCATTATTTGTCTTTCCACATTATAGTGGGATGAATATTAGACAAGCCTTTGCATTGCCTTCACTCACAGCTTAACTGGTATCATGAACAGTTTTCATAATGAAGTCCACAGCCTGCAAAAGATTTGTATTCCAAGTGTACGCATAGACCCTGTTGTTCCAGATTGTACTTCTTTCCTGCAGCATGCACTGACAAGCTCTTCAGTATGTTTATTACTGTACAACACTGTGAGCCAACTAATGTTTATTACTGGCTGTGCATTAGGTCAATCCAGAGTTTCACCACAACAAGGTATGTTTTAGATGGATTGTGCCTCAAGGGCACTATCCCTCATGGATCAGCTTAGTGGGAAGAAGAACCTGCATCTTAATAAGGATGTGCTGAGCTCCCACCTCAGCCTCAGGGATGAGCAGGTAGAGTGACAAGTCCTGTCCTTGTATTCCCCAAGCACAACCACTCTTGATTTGTACCTGGCCTTTTTCCAGGGCTCTGGGATGGAGGAAATACTCCTCATGTCCTGCCTCTCTCCATATAGCTGCACTAAGGCCAACCACAATTTACTGGTATGTGTATTATGTTGAATAATTAAGTTTATGTAACATCGTAAATACATGTGTATTATACCTACGTTATGTTAATAGAGCAAAGATGCATCCATAAATATATGTACCAGACTGCTCCATACATGGAAGACAGATGGTATTTATTCTATATTAATTAATCATTACATGCAGAATTTCCTCCCTCTTTAAATATCTTGAAATCCTTTTTTAGAATCTAAATGTACACATACAGATTCTTTTTGCTTTGACAGCTGACCGTTGTATTTTATCTCCACTCAACATAGATGGCCTCGGTTTGTGCTATCTTGTGTATCTTCAATCTAAATGTCATTATTGTAATTCTACTTTCTGCTTAAATCAAGTTAATTGATTGATTTAATCGATTTAAAGATGGAAAGCAAACAATGGTGCTAACCCTCCTGAAATTTGGATACTTAATAGGTCATGTTTGACAGGATTAGGTCTGCAGGTGTTGGCTTCACTGGCCATCACCTTTTTATATAGTTTGTTTTTTCTTAGTCACTTGTTTCAGAATAACATTACACATGAAATGCGGCCACTGCTGAGATTTTACTGCTCAGTGTAACTTGTTCAGAAATACTGCTTGAGACATGTGGTCTTTGCCATTGTAGTCTCACGCCGGAACATTTCTGCCTTACATCTACAGCCACACATAGATGTGGCTAAAAACCAAAAAAGCAATGGCACTGTCTTGGATATTCAAACCCCATTGCTTTAAGGGACACTCCAAAGGAAACTAGGCTAAAAAACTTGACCTATTTTAAAAGACATGGCAATCTGTTCTTTTAAAAAATCATTCACACTTCATTGAGTCCTTCTCTCTCTCTCCCATACCATGAAAAATATCATACAGTGGCAAGATTCAGAATTCTTCTATCTCTGCACAGTTTCTCAAGCAAATACTGCAAGCTGAAGTCTCTGGTTTGACAATTTAATTTTTCTCCATCACTAGTCTTGAGAAAGAAATAATCTCAAAAATTAGCAAATGCATAAATTTAACTAATTAGGTGTAGTTAACTAAAATTGCTACATCACTGCACTTTCTCTCTATTGTTAGCTGCAATGGACCCATTTAGCAACCAAAATGTCTTAGGATCCATAACAGATTTTTGCTTCTAGGGACTTCCATGTTTTGAATTTCAAAACCAGGAGCAGTGAGCCATATTTCTCAGTTATTTTGTTGTTTGAAATCTGGCTGTGAAACTCTATTTACTTTGTGTTGGATTCCCGCCAGAGGAGGCCTGGTTTTAGCAGATGGTCGCAGAGCGGAGGCCAGACGTTTCCTGCTGCGTCCTGACAAGGCACCGATAGCACCACTCCCAGGCACAGGCAGCACTGCCTATAAGCAGCCACCGATGCTGGAGGTGCAGTGACTGCTGGCGGAAAGGTTGTGAACCGACCATGAAGCAGCCCTTGGGGGAAAAGCCTTCGTGGACAAGAGGGTCCTGATGTGGTGCTCAAAGGTGGTGGAGCTGCTGGCCAGAAGATGAGCAGGGAGAGGGCTGGAGTGTTGACCAAGAAGAATGGAAGTGTTAAAACCAGATGGATGTAAACCAGTAGTGATGAGATGTGATTGCTTTGATCTTTCACAGGACACCTCACTGTCTTGTCAGGGATAGAGAGCTGAAAGAAGACAGACAAAATGGGAGACTATGTCATCATACTGTTGTGTGGGTTTATGTGTTTGCTCTATAGGCAAAACATGCAGGTAGCATTTTTCTTTCCCCCCATTTCAGGGTGGGCAACTTCTCTGAGAAATCTTTAATGTGTCCTCAGGCTAGTGTTTGATCTTTCAAGACACTGCCTGCTCGTAAGAAGGGGAATCAAAGGGAAGTGCCATAATCGCAAACCCTTGTGTATCACTGGATCACTGCCTTGCCAGTTTGCATACAGGAGAAAATGCAAACAATTTCTTAGGAGGTTGTAAGCCTTGGAAATCTTCCAGGATTCTTTCAGGAAGCAGTAAGATCAAGGACATCCATAGTTTTTCTGAGGATCCAGAGCTTGAACCAATGTAGCTGAAATTCATGGTTCCTCTTCCATGTGGCTCTGCATTTGGGGATACGGTGCTCTCCCATCCTCTGCTATCAGATACCTGGAGCCACTGCATTACTGTGTGAGCTTATCTGGGTCGTGACTTTGTGCAGGTGGCAAGGCCCCTGCACACTGCAGCTGGCCCCCTCCTTGCACTCAAGCCATTCTGCAAGTAGGCAATGTTTAGTTTTGAATGCTTGTACAAGCCTTTACAGTTTACTACTGGATCTCAAAAGGAAAAAAAATCAAGGGAAGACTGAAGTGTTGATTGCTTTGTTACAGGAAACTTGCATATATTTTTCTCTTCTTGGCCTTGATTCTGTCAGAATCTCCCTAAAACTGAGCCTCTGGGCCAGCACAAGAAACAACTGACAAGATCAGGTGTCTGCATTAGGGTCTGACTGAAAATATTTTTTCCCTAACTTCTACCAGCAGAAGTATCAAATATTCAACATCACTGAAAATGGAAGGATGACATTGTTTAAAACCTCCTTCAGTCAAGTATCAAACTTTGGTACTTCTTTCAGTGACAGCTCTTCCTTCTTACTCATCAGCCTTCTACAGGACAGTCTGAATCACCACTTTCATGACTCTCTGTCCCCTTCTAAGTAGTTTTCTTAGGCTGTGGTAATTGGTGCCTTTTTCTTCCTTAGCGACTTCTTCCAGGTTGAAGACAAGCATGCAGTATATACGAACATCATACACATAACTTTTTCAGGCTCAGCAGCTGAGCGCATTTGACATTACATTGAGACATAGATTTATTGTACTTTACAGAGGAGGCAGACTACAAAAATTAAAAGTTTCAAACTATCTGTATCATCAAAGAACCTGGATGGACCTTGGGAATTTAATCTGGTTATCATGACTAACAGATTGCAAATGGTCTGTGTATTACCCCAGCAGAACACCATATACTCCTCATCTGACTGACCCTGGCAAGCTACAGCCAGGCTTGTGTGAGCCTGGGCCACCACTGTCTTACCCCTGATGATCATCCACATCTGCACAGAGTAAAGGCTGCATACCCACTTCATTAGTGCCTTAAAACCACCTTGTAGAGATATAAATGACTAAATGGATGGCAAAGCAGGGAACAGGAGCTGTGTTTGCCAAGAAAACTGTTTCCATCACTAGTGAGAGTGCCAGCTACTACTCTCTCTTTGCTGGGGAAGGACTCCTGATCATGGGGCCTACCTCAGACTTCCCCAGTGGTTTTTTTCCCTAGCATTTCCTGTTATTTGCCAGGCTGTGATAGTGCCCGCCACACAACACTTGCACCCACTCCAAACAGATGCTGCAAGACCCAGCAAAGCTTGGCAGACTTCTGGTCAAGCAGGCTTTCATTATAACTAAAATAGCCCCCTTTTCATAGCCAGGTTTGAACACAGCCTGCTTTCTCTTCTCCTGTCAGTTGGTATGATACGAGTTTGAGAGTTTCCTTGGTAAACTGGCTGGGTTGTTTTTTTTTAATAATTGAAACCATAAAAGCTGAAGTATTAATTAAAGTTGGTTAGGTGAATTACTAGTTATTGTACTTTAATTTTACAGGTGCTACACATGAGCAGAGATAATAAAACAAAGAGAACCAGAGGGAGATGTCTCGGGCATAGCTCAGGATACATGGAGACAGACAGCCCTAGGGAAGGAGAGTTGCAAAAAGGCATCAAAATGGAGTTCACTGAACCACCATTTAAAGCTTTTGGAAAATGTCTTTATTTAGCAAGCCTTTAAAGTCAATTATCCTCACAGAATATGTCTTATGTTTGTCTTGAGGATAAAGATAGTGAGATTTCATCATTCATCTGCCTCATACCTCAGGTTAGACTCTGAGCGTACAGGTCTCTGGGCCTGTGCTAGACAAGAGGTGGCAGATCCCTCTCCACTGACAGGAAGGCGGGAAAAGCGCCTTCCCCTCAGTGCTGGCTGCTAGCTGGAGAGAGGGCAGTGAGGCATTCCTCCTTGAAAGCATGAGACGCTACATTCCCCAACTGTCAGAGACAATTCATAACAGGGAAGAAAAAACAAAACAAAGCCACACTAAAGTACAGTAGAGAAAATCCTGGAAAATACGTTAGACAGTATTTAAGCACAACTTTTCCCCACAGAGAAGACTTGTGTCAGATCCTAAGCTCCAGAAATGGAGGAAAAATAAACACAGCTTTTGGAATTAACCTGGCAAAATGGAGTTAGCTCTCACCTGTCATGGGACCACATGGAGGAGATTGTCTTCATGCAGACACCCAGCTCTTTCTTTCCTCCAAATGGATTTCATTCTCTTTTGAAGATCATCCTCTAATGAATATATCTGTCTGGCGCAGCAGGCTTCCAGCACTCTTGAGTTAGAAAAGAGGAATTTTAGTGCTAATACAGCAGCAGCACTTTCCAGATGAGCAAAATGTGTCTGCAGAAACGGAGAGGAGGACAGGAAGCCGCTGGCCTACCTGCTCAGAGCTCAGCTGCTGCACTCTTCAATAAAAACAGACATTTGGAAAATGGGAAAGAACAAGAAAGATCCTAGTCCTGCAAATACTGGTCAGGCTTCTGAAATGCTTGAACTTTCACACATGCCTTCATTTACCGCAACAGAACTTAAAATTAACTCCTTTGTATTACTTTTTGTGTGTTTTTTATACAGTGCTGACCAGGAGCTGTGTCAAATGGAGGTACACGGAAGCATTAGGTACAAGAACTCCAGCAGATGGTTGTAGTGGTCCTTGGCGGATATTCCCTGGATGTAAGTCTCTAGTCAGTCCATCTGAGTTCAGGTTTGTCTATCAGCTGTTAAATAATTCCCCTCAGTTTCTTCAAGTTAATTCTGTCAGCACCAGCTCTTCGTTTACAAACTTATTCTGGATCTATTTGTTCTTTGCATTAGTTGTATATAATCATGTAAACTGCGTATAAGATGCTGCCATTTTTCTTTCACCCATTTCGCACAGGTGCACAGACAGTATAAAACACAAGGCAAGTTCAGTTGGTCGTGTAGGAATCAGCTAAAATGGCCTCTGTTTTTGGGCCTACCTACTACCCAAAGGGAGAAGTTCCTCACTCGGTGTTAGAACAGGCACGTAACAAACCCGTGCCAAACTGTCTGCTCAGCTGCACGCGGGGAACACGAGGAAAGGACTGAGGGGGAATTACTCCTAATTTTGAAATTTTGAAAAAGGCTTGCAGAGAGCAGAGCATGGGCCTCTGTGCTCCAGCTATACACAACACAGCCCCATTTCTTTCAAGTATCATGCTGGGAAAAAATGGTAAGTTCTTCTTTACTGCTAGGCCTGAGGAGCAAATCTCTTCTTTACACAAAATGGGACCCAAAACTTATGTTGGGCCTCTCTGCAATCTTGTTTTGGGCCTACTCAAACCCAGCAATAGAAAGTGGCTTACAGTTGAAAGCCTTCACACCAGAAGAGCATAGAAAAAAAGGTGGGTTTTTTTTTAAAAAAAAGGTGACTTGATGGTGAGCTATGGGAGTACAGACATAGCTTTTGAGGCCCACTGACCACTTCCACCACAAAAATGCAACCTGGGAGTCTAGCCCACTTATTTAGTCTCTGTGCCAATTTAATCACATTCTGCCCTAAAACACCCAGTGTGATTACAGGGTGGCTCTGGCAGCCCTGGGGTGCCAGCCTGTGCCTGCTGTGGCAGATTTTTCAGAAGAGATGTGACAATTTATTTTTTTGGTCATATGTTGCCCATACAGCTGTAAATAAGTGTGATTACAATTTGACATGGCTGGGAACTAAATTCACAAGGAATTAAGCAATGAATTTGTCTTCCAACTGCTGGTTTAGACTGAAAGCAACACTTAAATGATGTATATTTTTCCAATTTATTGTAACAGTCTATGATCCTGCAAACACCATGCACATCTGTTGAACTTTATTCTGATGTGTAGGCCCATGGATTTCAGTCTGGGACTGATAGATATGCATCAGCCAGAATGTTTTTACATCTGGGATTGCCATGGGTTAAGCTCTGGCCAGGCAGATGTCACAGGGTCCAACAAAAGATCTTAACAGAGGGAATCTTGGCTGTGTTGATACAATTGGTATTAAGTGAAAATTGCCACAAAACTAGAAAATATCACCAAGGATATTCACCTTCGCCTTCCTGTGCCAGTTCACATGCATATTGATGTAGTATTCCTTCAAAAAACATAGCGGTTAGAGATTGTCAGTTGATTACTTTTCTGTTTACTTCTGATTACAACTGTTACTTGTATTTTTCTCTTCTTTTTTTGGATGCCCTTCAGAAATTTCCAATTAAAGTTAAAAAAAATGCTTTTAATAAGAGGCAGGAACAAGAGAGCTTAGTTTTTATGGTTCTGATGAGAGGTTTTATAAGGAGAACAACATCACCATCATCGCCATAGCCATAAACATTCTGATTTTGGAGAAGTGTAAACGTAAGCGAAGATTTGTTTTTGAAAAGTCTTGCTTTGGTCAGTGACATAGCAATTTACAAATACTCATCTCCTAAATGTAGCGATGCCATGTCTCCACGTGTATATTTACATTATTAGTTTTCTTTAGGCCCACATTTTCTGTGATGAGCGTAGGCTAGGAAGTCACTCCTTTATCCTCGCGTAGCACCACTGGAAAGGTACCTGTGTCCATCCCTCTGCCGCAGGCTGCCTCTGCAGGGTGAGTGCAAAAATTGTGAATTCCCATCAGAACACTGTCAGAATTGGAGGGGTTGGTAAAAGAGGAGCAACACAGAGGCAGCTTGACCCGTCTTTGCTGTTCACAGAAGGCTGGGGGTAAAGGCCTGTGGGACTAACGGCACCACGGCCCCATTTATGTCCAAGGGACACAGGAGAAGGCTGAGGGCAAGGGGTGCCTCGGCCTGCCACCATCCCGTGTTGATGGCTTCCTCAGGGACGTCCGAGCAGTGAAGAATTTCATTTTTTTTTTTTTAAAAATGAGCACTTCAGGAGCGCTGCCCGAGTGGGGAGGCAGGGGAAGATGCAGGGAGCACGCTGAGAGGAGCCAGGCGGCTGTGCTGCAGGCAGCTGATGTAATGCTACCGCCGCCGCAAAAGCGGGCTTCACGTGTCTCCAGCGCGCAGCGATGCACTCGGTGCACCCTACATAAATCACGCACATCTTCGTGTATTATAAATATATCTCTATCTATAAAAAACGTTCACACACACACACACGTGTTATTT
>VXBL01003289.1:828384-846247 GCA_013400195.1 Aramus guarauna
TTTTTTTTTCAACGTTCAGATGAGATGCCCAGCACAGAGTGTTGATGCAGCAGGGAATGCAGAGCGTTGCAGTAAGGGTGCATTTTTCCAGCCTCCCTGTAAACCTCTGTTCTTCTGAGTTTCCAGTCTGGTAATTGAAATGCAATTTTGACTGAAACTTGTGATGATGGTTTGCAAGTTTCTGTGCAAGAATCCAGTTTTGGGTTTTTGCCTAAAAATTAAAATTCATAGTAAACCAACGTTTTTCTTAAGAATATTTATTTTGTGTGCATTTTGGGGAAAGAAATAAATTGAGTTTCGCTTACCCTGCAAATAAAATACTGTGTGGGGTTTTTGTTTTGTTTTTTTTTAAATACCTGCAAGAGACTGTCACCTGCAGTATTTATATTTTGTATGTTTTCAAAAGCTGCTTTTGGCTGAGGGAGCTGATAAAGTATCGTGAAAGTTGGGAGTTGTAAATATAGGTTACTCATATATAATGTTTCCCTTTATATATACATACTATATATATTCATATACATGTACTCATCCTAATAAAAACATACTGATCTAGCTTGCATATTACTTCATACTATAGTTAGATTTTATGGTTTGAATTGGTGTAGCTGGAAAAGAAAGAGAATCGAAAAATAATTTTGCCTTCAGGTTCTTTTATTGTATAGCATTCTGAAATTGCATGTGTTGTTTATTTTTTTAAATGTAAATAGTAAATAATAATTCATTGTCTGTAATCCACACTTGCTACCTTTTGTTTTGGTTTTTCTGCAATGTGACCTAGAGAAGGAATACAAACTGCAGAATTTCCTGTCTGTTTAGATCATGAAATCTTCCCACCTTCCTGGTTTATTATGGTGTTTATTGATGGCCTTTTTATATTTTCTTCTCTTTCCATGAACATGCTGTTTGGAAATGAGCCTCAGAGAGCATGTTTACATTGCATTCAGATTAGGTATCATGTCCAAGTTGAAGACAAAATGGCTACTAAGTAAAACCTCTGCTTTTATTATGGGTTTTCTTTTCAAGGGAAAAGAGCACATATGTTAGCCTTTTAAATGGAAGCTGGTTATTTGATCCAGGTAAACTTGATGAATAGCCCGAGCCCACGCTTGGTACAAAGGAATGCAGCGTTTTGCCCGGTGTCAGTGGCTCGCCTGGTGCCAGCGCCTGTGACCAGCAGAGGTTTTGCCAGCACCTTGCAGCCCTTTCTGTTGGTACTTTCACAGATGGTCCTCACGTCTGTGCGAGTGTTCCTCCTGGCTACCTGCTTCCTGCACCGGGCTGGGACTTCCCTGCTGCTTTCAGGCAGTATCCGTTCCCTGCACGTTATGCTGTTAAAACGCAGTATTTGAAGATAAGGTTATTTTTTTATAAGAAAACCTTTTCTTTGATATCATCAAATCTTTTGTCTGGGACTACTAGAAATTCTGTGTTTCTATACTGCGATCAAGCATTCTTCATTTGAGGTTGGAGTTTAGTGTTACTTTGCATCTTCGTATAGATGCAGTGGTTGTTTTTGAGCAGCAAGGATGAGGAGGATTGCCAGGGAAGTCGTGCACACTGCACTCGGAGTAAACAGTGGAAAGTCTCTTTCTGTAGTTGCCGTCTCAGATTTGCTACTCTGTTCAGTGGGTACTGTGTGCTGGTGATGGATTAACAGTGGGAGAGATTGTGGAAGGCTGCTTGTGAAAATGGCAGTGCTCCATTGTTAACGGACCTAGGTGTAACATGCAGAAGAGAGCTCTTTTCTGTATTGCCTCCTCTTCCTCCTCTCTTACCCTGCCGTGCCAGTTGTATGTGCTGGCAGGTTGGTGTGTTCAGTTCCCCCTTTGCTCCCCAAAGGGTTTAGCACAAATAGATTAGTAGTCTTCTGTATTGTTCCCCCCACTCCTTTTCTCCTACACGCTTGTGCATAGTGGATGGATTTTTTAGTTAGTTGTGTGTGTTTATATTTTAAAAAAAAAAAAAGTTTTCTATCTTCAAATTGTATTGTCAATGAAAATAGTAGTATAGCAAAATATAGCAGCTACTGAAATACTGGACTTGAGGATCACAAACAAGTCTGTGCTTGTCCTTCCACTGTACAGACAAATATAAATATAGTGTGTGATGTAGGCCTCAAGTGGGACAATGAGTTATTCATTTATCTCAACTCATACTTAATTTATTCTGTTCATTAAATTAAAATGTAGTTTGATAAAAGTAGCTCGAGTAATTGTGAACATGTGGAGTCCCTTAAAATGAAACAATAGGTTAAGTCCTGCTAGTTTAAATTGGAGAGACAGTCAGCATATGTACTGAAAACTTAAAAATGTGCTTGCTAGGAGTCCAATCTGGTTTTTGTTTTTTTTGGGGGGTTTTCGTGTTGGTTTTGGTTTTTTTGGGGTTTTTTTGCATATAAAGTGACCATTAGTTTGGACTGAGGAGGGGAAGATAAAAGTTACTTAACTGTGCTTAAAAACAAATTAGGAAATATTTATTTGCATTACAACATCACACACAGATATTTAATTGCTGTTTTGTTACAATAATTAAAGTTCATCACTGTCTAACTGTATTTTTTCCTGTTTGCCCCACATGAACACATCCAGGAGAGTGCTGTCCGTTTGTGTTTCATGTTCCATATGTGAATTGCTGAGGCAGTTGGATGTATTCTTACGGTGTTGATGAAACGGGCAGAAATAATATTAGATGTCTTTTCCCATTGACAAATTAGAAGTCTAGACGGGGAGAACACGTCTTTGGGAGCCCAGCCTGGCTGATTAGTGTCAGGTTGGGTGGGCTTGTAAATTGCCCTGGTCTTCACTGGACACTGGGCCTTAATCTGCCTGGTTTTATTTCCCTTTAGATTCATTAAAGCTTTCATATTTATTAATAGCTTTTTGTCCAGACATTAGAGCCCGAGGCGGGAAAACCTCCCTAGTCAGCTGTCTGAGTGTATAGACTAATGGGGTTTCAATTATTTGCTTCGAGTGAGGGTACTGTATTATCAAATGTGTGTCATTTGTATATGATTTTTCTGTACCCAAACATATGGTGGTGAAGACAGAGTCTACTCAATATTACATTAAGTTGCCAAAAAATATCCTGTAGCTGAAGACAGCCAGCGATGTACATATGTAAAAGCACGAGGATTGAGATGTGAAGAAGCTGTCTGCTGAGGGTCTACTCTCGCTGGTATGAAAGAAAAAGACCAACAGTTTTAGGCAATTTAATCGCTTTGCTCACTGTATTAATCTAAAATCCAGTCTGTGGCTGCGAACATTGAAGGAATGGGCTGCTTTGTTTTCTTGCTCACTGTTGCGAATAACTGGTGATGATTCTTCAATGAGTACTTGTTTACTGTTGTAAGTAGTAATCTGGTGTTTGCATCTGTGCACGGCTAGGCCCCGGTTTCTTTCACCTTGCCTGCATCTCATCCGTTTTTGTCCTAAAGGCATCTGTTAGGATTTGAATATAATAATTCTGCTCAAGAGATTAATTTCTCTCCTCCCCCTCCTCAATATCTCGTGTGTAAACCAAGCTGAGGACCAGGTGGCATGGAGTGGCAAACACAAGCCATTGCTTTTGCAGCCATTTCAGTTGGACGTGGGTGTGGGTTTCAGATCTGTAATTTTTGTCCTCAAACAGCTCTTCTAGCTAGAAGTTGTATTGGAAAACCACATGAGCTAGGCCGGGCAGTGCCAAAATTATATGTCCTAAGGCCCGGTTTGTCTCATGTTGAAGGGGGAGTAGGAGGTAAATTGTGCCCTTGTTAGTTTTGGGCTCTTGGTATTGTGCTAGAAAACCAAATTAGCTGGTGGTAACACCAATATTTTCTAATCTTTGGAAGGCTCTGTTCTTATGACTTAACATCGTTCCTGCTCCCTCCTGCAATTGCATCCATCACTCCTCATTAGGCATTGTCAGCAAGTGTGGATCGTCACTTAGCTGTTGGCAGAGCAAATGTTCTGCAATTTGCAAAATGCCATTGAGATTTTTCATAATAGGAATTGCTACTTATTTGTATGGTTAGGCCAGCAGAAAAAATGATTGACAGTCTCAATATTTTTAATACGTATTTAATGAAATGTGTTTCAGGGTCTTTGCAAATGCAGGTGCAAACACCTTTTTGGTAGTTTCCTTCTACAGTTGAAATTCCTGTAACACCCTTTATGTATTTTTTTTATTTTTTTTTAAAACATCAGGTTGGATTAATCTGTAGACCAATCCATCTGCATTTACTCTTTTTCAATTTTCTGTATCTCAGGAGAGGGAGGCAGGGAATAAGAGCAAAAAAATCCCAACCTCTATATTTTGTTAAACGGTTTGTCAAAATTGAGTGGAGAACTGAAAATTTCCTGTACCTGATGACAGACTTTTTGTGGTTATTCTGTGCCCCCAGCCCAAAATGCACCAGCCACAATTCCCTCCTTTGTCCTGGTTAATTCATTGTTGGAGGTGGGAAACAAAACTTGTAATTCTTCAATAAAAGATTACTAACTATTGTGAGGAAGAACTAATAATTGACGGGCGTATAGGCTGCACTCATTTCACTAAATCTATGTAACATTAGAAGTGTGTTTACCTGCTTTGAAAAAGTACTTTGAGTCCCTCAGCTAATAGATGCTATATAAAACTGCAAATATTTCATGTCACTAACTGAGTTTCCCCTGGCTTTGTGGTTCCATTGTTTACAGGTGATGAGACTTGCATATCCTGAATGTATTTCCCCATGTAGTGTATTAAGCAGTCAAATATATAGGAAAAAAAATTGAGTTGTGAACCATATTTTAGAGTAGTTCTTGATGATTTCAGAGGAAGTCAGCCTTCCTTGGACAAAACATTTAGCAGTGTGTTGTTCTCCTTCACACTCTGCTTCCACAAATGGATACGAACAGAAAGTGGAATTTGTTTAATTTGACTCCATCTGGTTCTGTACCTGTTGGTCAAAGTAGCTCCCTTGCAGCTGTTGTGGAGAAAAATGCACTTCTGAGGTGAGAGCCATCTCCTAGGGAAGACATTTCCATGGAACAATCCGTCTGATCACTTTATGTGCCTATTTCTCTTTGACTGTAAACAAATTTTAAACTGTGTGCCAGGGTGTAACCATGTGGGGTGCAGATCTCTGAATTGGGTGAAATAGATCCTACATATTCTGTCACTTTTTCAACTCTACTTCCTTTCCTGGAGGATGGCTGCTCCATCCCCTCCATGGGTTGTTTTTGGAGATTTTCCATTCCCTTAAACAAGGTCCAGGTATGCCTTTTATGATGACTACACATTTCTGTACAGAGGAAACCCTCCTTTTGGGGAGGGTTTCCCCTCCTTTTTTGGGGGAAGCCCCCCTGGAAGAATTGCTTTTCACCAAAGTGGCTTAAAAAAAGCATGTACTAATCTCTGCTGAAATGCATCCCTAGCTATTGGGAAAGTCTTCTTCCATGCTGCCGACCGTCGGGAGCAGGCAGGTCAGCTACACGCAGCAGTCAGTGCCAGATCGGCGTGGGAGGAGAAGCAACTTTCCAAAACGGGGCACGGCCACCACGGTGGTGGAGTTTCTAGGTCAGCAGGTGTGGAAGCCAATTTGGTCTGCAGGCATTTTTACAAGGTTAGAAAATAAACCTGAATAAAATGAATGCTGACCTTTATGTAACCTTTTGAGAATGGAGTTGAGGTTTTATTGAATATCCTGGCTCCGAGTTGGGTGGAATAGCTTTGCAGGAAAAAGGTCTTTGTAAATCTGCTTTTAGGATGAGTGGATTTTTCACTCTTGCTCGTGGACTTTGTCTTTGTTTCTTGAAACAGTAAGGTCTAATCAAGTATATGGGGGAAAGATAGTATTCAAGTAATAAAAAATTTGGCTAAGTTGAATTGCTGTTCATTTAAAATAGATAGGACTGCACTAAATTGTTGACTTCACAGTATCAAATGTACGCAATTCCTTGTTTCATAAATGTTTTACTTCCCACCTCAGGAGTTCCCTTTGTTGCAGCAAGTCAGATGGTGTGATGTTGTGATTCAGAGCAGCGTTTCTGATGAATTTTCAATAAGCACAGAATTGCAGGATGGTCATCCCAGGCCTCCGTAGCTGGGTTGCTTGCCATTTGGGGCAGTTCTGTTTGGTTCGCTTGTATCTGTATGCATTGGCAAGTAGGAATCCAAATCTCTATCTGAAAAGAACACTTAGAAACCCCTCCTAAAATTTCCTGGATGCTGTGTAAATTAATCAGAAAAAATACTGTAGCTGGGTGAGATGACGGTACTGCTTAGGTTTGGGTGCTCAGATTTACACTGAAGAATCTTTTAATTAATTGAGACTTGGGATGGTTTTATTAGCCTTTTGTGTGTGTGTGTGTAGTTTTGAAAGCAGGGGTTGAGCTTAATGTTTTTATACAGATCCCATAACTTATGTATGTTGCCTTCTCTTGTTACTCCACTCTGCCGCTTGCCAAACAGAAGTATTTGGAGAAGGGCCAGAGCTGCGAAATTCAGATCAGGATCCAAATTTGGATTTTTGATTCAAGCCTTTCTAATATCTAATATTACAAAGCCTCATATATAAATAAGGGACTCCTTATTTTTAAACTGCGAAGATGAGATGGAGATGGCTTTCTAGCTTGCCTCTGGAGCAGTCCAGGTAGAAAGCCAGAATGTACATTTAAAAGTTACTTGCAGGTGATTTCAAAAGGTGAATTGAATAGATGAAAATACAGTGCTGTCACCTAGAAAGAGCCTAACTGGAAGGCGAGTACAAATTGGTACTTTCAAGCCAGTGAGAAGAATCCCCTAAATACATCTACAAATTCTGAAACGGCTGGGGTGTTTTGTTGCATTCTCTCAGATTTTGAGGAATTTTGAGGGTTTGTTTTGTTCTAAATGAAGTTAGCCAGTATCTCAATGCTTTCTTGATTTAATGGAAAAAGGATTATCTGTCATCAAGTATGATGCTTGTTATCGGCTGCTGTGCCATCAACAGGCTTTCAGTAAGCTGCCAAGTGTTTGTGGAACTGTTGTGGAATGTTTAATCATTAAGACAGTGGAAAAAACATTCAAAACTTCCCGAATATTTTTCCTGTTGCTTGTTTTTAATTGCTTGTGGTTGCTGCAGTGACATTGTACTAGTCAAAGGGTGGGGAGGCTGGGTGTTGCTCCAGGCAGGACCTGGGATGGGATGGTCTCTGTGAGTGGGACCTGCGCCCTGGGAGTCCTGGCGGAGGGGTCTCCCATGGGTGGCAAACCTGCCAGGCTCTCCTTTTGGACCTGCTCGCTACTGCACCCAGTGAGTGGTGGTAAGTCTTGACCTATTGCTCAGCCTGCATGAGCTGTTACCTTTTTCGAACTATGGTTATAAACACAGTGCATGGCGGTTGCGGAGGTAGGGGATGTGTCTACAGGCATGGGTTTCTCAGGGCGTACCTGTGCTCCTCCAGAGAGACGGGTCCTGCTTAGCTTTTCCCTGGAGCTGGCTGGGGATGGTATCACTTACCGATTGTCAGGTACTTCAAGTTTGGGAAGAAAATCTTGTTCCTGGGAAGAACTCATTTATTAAATGAGGCGTATTCACATCTCCCCCAAGAGGAAATTTGTGGTTAAATGTCAAGGTCCATGATTTATGGCTGTCCTTTTTGATGGATGGTCTCACAGGCATGGAGGCAATCTATGCTTCTTAGTCAAAGATTTGTAAGTACCATTATAAGGTTGTTGGGACTCCTGCCAGTGAAAAAGTTGGATTGCACTGGACAGCAGGAATTACAGTTCATTACTTTGGTTGCCTATAAAGCAGTGAATTAAATTATTTTTAAAGCTGTCAGCAATACAAACAGAGTGTTGGAAGTTTTTCTTAGTATGAGGTTGCCTGGAAGTGTCTGCCTCAAGCATCCTTCGGAGAAACAAGAAATAGCTTGTGAACAAGGTGTGCTGGATAGTAGGATGGGTAGTTTGTTCTGCTGCATTTTCCTCACCACCTTCTTGCCCTTGTTTAGAAATCACCTGAAAATACTTGGAGTAGTCTTTGACTTCAGTGAAAATACTCCTGTGTGCTTTCTCCCTTCCTCTTCAGAATCATTGCCATATTAAAGTATGTCTTAAAAGACAGTTACTCAGTGCCGCAAGTGGTAACTGTTTAAAGGCCTGTAAATTGAAAAGTTTTAACGTTTATTTAATATTTTTTGTGGATGGAATTTTAAGTCGTCCTTTTAACCTGCTTTGAAAAATAGTGGCAACTCCTTCCTCCAGAACCACATGCTAGTTTTATTGCTAATTCAGGGGAGGAAAGTACTTGAGAGGCTTGGATGCTTATTGCGCCAGAGGAAGAACTGGGCAAGGTGATTCTGGATGCCATGTGAATGCTGTGTCTGGAGGCAATCTGAAATGGGGACTCAAGGCTTCTACTTGGGGGCTGGACATTCCTTGGCAGGACTGGTTTGTGTTCTGTGCTGGTGGGGTGCAGGCAGTAGTTTCTCTGGAAGAGCACGCAGGCGGCAGATGCCCGGCAGTGTCCCTGCTGCGCCCTTGAGGGAGGCTTCCTTGCAGGATAGGTACCCTGCTGAAGCGAGCTGTGTTTAACTTAACACAGCATTGTCCGCCTACAACTACCCTCTCCCACATCATGTTCAGATTCAGATGCTTTGTGCTTCTCGTAGTGTTTCTCAATGAAAGGTAAATGATCGCTCCATGATCCTTGTGCTGATTATACGAAAGTTGGTAGCTGTGCCTGAGGTGCCTGTGAGATCGGCCGGCTGGTGCTCAGCCTTTGCATGAAAGCTGCAGCTCTTTCTGCTGCAAAGGCCAAAAATGATTTTGAAATAATCTTGCAGGAATCAGGGACTGTGCCACAGGAACTTTTTATCCAAACTCTTAAGTATGGTATTTCTTTCATTAAGAGTACATAAAAACTTTGCCTATTATCTTTATGGTTTGCTTTTTTTTTCTTTTTATTAAGCCTGTTAGTGTTTTAAATGACAAACTGTGTTAAGGCCTACAGTTGCTATTACTGGTCATGTAAACTAAATAAATTAGTTGTTATTTGAAAGACAGTCAAATTATTCCTGGCACTAGTCACAAGCTGTGCACCTGGAACCACAGTGTGCTGAAGAGCTAAGCCAGCTTTTCGCTCCAGGAGCCTGTTCTGCAGAATTACCTTCATTATGCTTGATTCCAGTGGTATAGTTCAATGATCAACTCATAAAAAGTTGAGAAATTAATTGGCAGCTGAGAGAAAAGTATATTGCCTCTTCCATTCAACAAGTGAATGAAGTGGGATTGACAAATCTAGTTCTAAAAATGTGGCAAGGGGTATTTTCAACAGAAACCATCAGTTGTCTTTAACAACTAGAGATAGCTTACTGAGTCAAATTAAAAAAAATCCCAAGTAATCAACAAATGTGCTGAAGATGTAAGAAAAAGCACTTTTTTTCTTTTTACAGCAGTTGTGAAATGCTGGTTTGTGTGTGTTTAATACACTCAAGATATCTCCTGATCCTACGTTGGGCCTAATTTTCCTGGTTAATAATGGCTAAAAAAAAATGGTAATGCTATTGAACTCTCAGGCTGAGAATAAAAATGAAAAACAAGATAACTTTTTTGTTTTGTTTAATACCAATCAGTTTAAGCGGTTCCTATTCAGCTTTCGTTGCACACATCCCCATGGACTGCATCTTTTTCTTGCTAGGAGCTTACTTCTCTTACTTCCAAAGAAAAGTAAGCTATTTGGTTTGTACCTTCAAGTCAGTGAAATGTGTAGCTTAATTGAAAAACAAAATTTAGATTGTGTCTACAGTGATTCAGTGTGTGGAAGCTGTGTCTCTGCAAACACTTGGACATATATGTACGTACTGGGATCTTGTCAATCCAATAGCTCCAGATGTTCAGGATGAAAATAGTTATAGTATGTAAGTGTTTGCAGTGCAGAACCTAATGGTTGTTGTTACTTCACAGCAATTCTTGTCACTTCAGAAGAGTTCTTAGTTACTGCTGAATACTTCAAATACAGTAGCTTTGTGGCAAATTAGGCCCAATGTAGCATCAGGAGATAGCTTGAGTACCTTGTATTCTTCTGGAAGAGATGGTTCTTCCGAAATTCATCCGGTGAGCTGTAATTTTGGCTTGATTAGTTCAGCTGCTCAGTAAGGGAGTGGCAAAGCAGCATATAGTTCACCTTGGAAGTTGAAATCAAACTGTGTTAATAATCAGAAGACATTTTCATTCCCTTAATGCAGACATCTGCTCTCCCGCTGGCATGTTTGCGCATGATGTGGTTCACAGGAATGAAACTCCAGACCGATCAATTCTGTAGTGCTCTTTAGACAATGTCTCCTTCTGGAAAGACCCATCAGACAAGTAATTGTGAGTAACATTAGTGTGAGACTTTTGTACAAGCATAGTTCAGTAAATTGTTAGATGCTGAAAGATGTTAGCCAGTTACGTGCTGCAGCCTACAGGTGAATTTCAACAGTGCAGTTATTTCAGTGAATATTGCTTTAGTAGCTTTCTGTCTGCATCCATCTTAAATACAATTCCCTAGTGCTGTGATTTTTGGAAAGTCAGAAGTTTAATGCAGTTTTTCTGAAATGTCTTCTAGGTTTAATCAAGGACAGCCTTTTCTCTTTCTGACTATGAACTTTGCAGTTCCCTGGGATGTTTGAAATGGACAGATTATGGATAATGTAGGTATTCTGCACATGGTCTTAATAGGGCGCTAAACTTGGTGACCTGCGTGATTGTGGCTTCAGTATTTTTTACTAAGGGAGGCCACATGCCCTCTGTTACGTTTTTGAAAGAAAACCATGACAATATGAAAACTTTAAAACCAGATAGAAAAATGCTTTATGGACAAGGTTGTGCCTGCAAAGCAGGTATGTCACTTGAAAAGAAAATGGCTAAGTTCTCAGTTTTTTGGGACCCATCCCCATCCAGTTGCCTACAGAAATAGGATGGGATGGCAGAGCCAAGTGTAGTGCAGTCTGCCTGTAGCACACTGGCTGCATATGTCATCCTCCATTCCAAGGAGATGGAGAACTGAATCCTAAAGTTGTGGGGTATTAAGTACCAGTCAGATACCTGCTGTTTGTAATTTCCATTCATCAGTTAGGCTTCAGAGGAAGGAAATAATCTGATAGACTTGCTTGTTCATTCATCATGGCTGTAGAGGCAGCCCAGCGGTGAAGGTGACTGAATGAATGATGCTTGTCTGCCCTGCACTTGTAGTTTCTGCAGCACTGGCAGTCGAGTTGTCCTGACTCTTCTGAAGCTGCCCAGGGGCCTGATGGTGCCTCAGCCTGAGAGCTGGTAAACGTAATCTTGGGTTGGAGCAGTGCAGCAGGCTCATGAAAGATGCTCGTTTGACACAGCTAAACTACCACCTCGAAGTGAGTGCAAACTGAAATAGATGCATGCAGGTATGAGCTTCCATGGCTTTAACTTAATTAAATTTTGTGCAGCTTTAAGCAAGCACAGCTTACAGGTTTAGACAAGCTCTTGAGTCTGCAAGTAAATTGAAGTTCATCTGGGTTGCAGGCTAAGGGAACTCAAACTTTCCAAACTAAATCCTTGAGAATAGGAGTAGCGTGTTTGTAACTTTTCTGAACATCCTGTTTTTGGGATTAAAAACATTTTTAAAAGGTGACATTAGGATAATTTTTTTTACCCCCAGAAACAGAGGGTGGAGAACTTAGTTTATACTGCTTTAGTATTCAGTGAACTGACCTTTGAGGTAGGCAGGAGACTTCTGGCTACTTGCAGCTTTTTATTTGTAGAGACCAGACTGTTTCTGTGCCTGGAGTGGGTGAAAGCCTGTGAGCAGAGGTGAGTGACAAACACCACAGGGTGCAGGATGAAGGCCTGAAAGATCCTGTGGCAGCTAAACAAGGAGGAATTTTCTGAGATGGGAAGTTGTGTGGCTGTTGCCATTAGGCAGCAGTGCCATGTTCATCCCGCATACATTCAACTTTTAAATTTTCACCTCTACAAAAAAGTCAAGGATGGAAATAGGGTTATGAGATGTGCCAGTGAGCAGTGTGGCACAGGTCAGGGAGAGAAGTTGCCTTTCCTGTGCAGCGAAACCATGCCCATCTAGCACGAGAGAAGTGACTCTTTAATAGGCAGATGCTTGGAGAGTGCTTGTAGATACTAAAGGCATTACTCAGCACAGGGAAACCTAAGAGGTTGCAAGGATTGTATTCCCTGGGAGTTACCAAGGTCAGCACTTGGGTACAGGTTCTTCCTCAAGTGGAAAAAAGTGTACAGAGGAGCTGTGCAGTGGACAGCCATAAGGGAAAGGGAGCGAGGAGAAGTGCACATGCCCAGAGATGGGGGCTGGAGGTAATAGGATATTGCAAGCAGCATTGGGAGGAGGGGGCTAGATAAAAGCTGGATTTGTTTGCAGATGTGGAGCATTTGTTTGCATTTGTTTCAGTGTGGAGGGGAGAAATGGATGTTTGTGGCATGGAGGAGGGGACAGAGTGTGTGCCAGGGAACCCCTGTGGGTTAAGCTGGGCAGCATCTCCCCAGCACAGCATCTGTGAAGGGCTAACCAGCCCCACTGCAGCCTTCAAAGTCCTCTGCTTGCTAGTGTCTGTCAGCCCCCAGGTAGCATTGAAATGGTAGCACGGTGTGAAGGCTGGGGCTTCTTTCCACGCTGGCAGTGGGACACCTGCAGCTGTTGACCCTGCAGGCTCTGGAGAGGGGATGGCTGTGTGGGGTGTCAGAGTACTGGCTTGTCTTGGTGGGACTTGAGCTCTGTGTGGGGCTTGGTGCTGGGCTTAGCAGTGCAGGAGGGTCTGTTCCTCTCCACAGGCTGGTGCTGGCTCAGGGGAGAGCCACGAAAGAACTTGGATAGGACTGGGTTATGCATTGCTAACCAGATGATATCTCCCTGGATACCAAATAAATAGGGTAATGAAGAGGTAAAACCAGTAGCAAACATGTTAGCAGAAAGTAACTAGGATAGCCATGGGTCATGGAAACATGGAAGGAAATAATGAGAAATAAAGAAGAAACACACCTTTTATCAACAGGCTTAAATCTGCCATCTGGGCACCTGCACCAGTGTTGGGAAATGCATATGGTAGGAAAGTGTTGTAGAGCTGCTAACACTGGAAGCTTTTATATTGGATTCAACTGAGCTTTGTGTAACTATGTACAATAAACACGGCCCTGTACAGATTTGTATATTTATGGGTGTGTATTAAATGTAAGCAGTGTAGAACCATTCCTATTTTCTTGGGAGTGTGAGTATTGTTTCACTTTGCCATCAGCTGTCTGTAGCCACCATTTCTTGAGGGAAGTGCAGCAGAGGAGCAGGTCTGCTTTTAGTGGGACATACTTCAGATTAAGTTCCTACTTGAGCAGTCTTTTTTTCATGTAGCTTTATAGAAATCACAGTGTGCTTTTTGTATTTAGCCTTTCTAGGCAATTGATCCTTGCAGACTGATCTTAGAACAATGCCCTGCGGTGCCCCATGTAGATTGTTAGTAATAAATATAGGATGCAGCTCTGATGAAGTCGTATTATCTTCCTACATAATATACAGAGGGCATCGCATCCTTGGAATAGAGAATCCCGCCTGAATATAACAATGCACGCTGATTTTAATTCAGAGCAATGCTGAAAGAACCAGGGTGAGAGCTGTGCAAAAGCATTTTCTTTGTCTCTCAGAAGAGTTCATTAAAGTAACTTGTGGCAAAACACTGTATTTAAATAAACGTAAAAAACCCCAGGAACTTAAATGACTGTCTTGTTGCTGGAATAGAGCACCTGGCAGTGTGTGGTTGTTGCAAGTTCTTCCCAGTTATTTTAAGAATTGTGGAACAAGCCTTCAGTGTTGAATACAGCTAGATTTCTTCCGAGACCTAAAAGAGATGTTTATAGACCTACATTTCAGACGTAGGTATTCCGATGTCTGCCGGCTAATTATTTCTTGGCAGTTCATTACAATGGGCTATGTTTGAGACTTGGGTGTTTCATTAGCACCCTTATCTTCCTTCTTTGTTCCGCTGTTTGTATAGTTGGCATTATTTAATACTTGTAAAATAATCATCATAGTGTCAGAAATGGTGAAGGGATTAAATTTTTATCCTCTATGAAATATTTTAATTGCATTTATTTTAGGAGGAAGTGTTGAAGTCATGCATTTGACCAATTTTAACCTGCACTAAACTAAAATGTCATGGCATGCTGAACTACTGCTTTTTTTCAGTACTGTGATGCAGCGTAGCTCCTTCTTGTCTGATGGAAAACAGGTCTGGCTTATTCTCTTCCGCAAGTGGAAGGAGGTAGATTAGGTTACAGGGAAGATGAAATGGTTGCAGCTCACCCTTGTTGCACTGTTTTATCAGCTTGCTGTGCTTATTGCTTCCTTGTTTTGCTGAGAAGAGTGGCTTGCCTTGGATTGAGGAGGAGTCTGCCTTCAAGCTGAAAGAGCCAATATTTACAAACTGGTGAATACTTGCTTTGTTTACTTTTTGAGGCCTGAGAGTTGGACACTTTTCTACATTTCCCGTGGACACGACTCTGTGGCTGTCTTTATGCTTTAGGGAAATAACAATACTTAACGTGCTTTCAAGATGCAATTACAGTCCCTGTGGCTTTTATCTGGAGTAAGAATATATCTGCATTTGGATGCTGCAATACTTAATTTGTCTTGTATTAAATATTTTGCTTCTGTTTGTGCTAGGTTCAAGTGCTGGTCTCTAAGGCATGACACTATTATCCCCAGGGGAGAGAGAGAAGTGCAGCCAGGGAGAGAGCCCCTAGGTGGCATCAGAAGCCGCCTGATTTTTGGCTCCTGGGTGCCAGAGGGTGAGAGATGGGGCTGGAAGGGGAATCCTGGGCTTGGGTACGCCAGGCTTGACTTGCTGTGCCCAGCCCGGGTGCGCTTTCCTTTCTCAGTAACCTGTGCTAGCAAAAGCTCCGTTAGTTGAGCAGTATGTATAGTCATCATTTAACTAATTCAAACATGTTTCAACCTTTAGCAGCTCTGCTTTCTAAATATTTAATTGAAATGCTTTTACAGCCATTTTACTTCTTTATCAATGTGAGCCAAGCCAGACAATGTAACACGGCATATGTTAAGATGTTAATTTAGTAGCAGCACACATAGGCGGCTGTTTCATAATTTTCTCCTTAGACGATCATTGGCTCCAGTTTAACATTTCTTTGTGCTTCTGAATGGAAGGTTATATAAAGATATATTTAGAGCTGTTAGACTAAGAAAGAGAAGTATTAATTCAGTAAGATTAAGAATTAAGGGCTGAATCCTGCAGGCACTGCTGGGATATAGTGCTTGTCGTGGTAAGGATGTAATAGTAGTACCTTTCTGATAGTACCACTTACTGTAATAGGGTTGGTAATCCTTTTATTGAGTGGTTCCTCACAGCATGCAGAGTAAATAAGTATTTTTTTAAATGTTGCCTGATATCGTTAGAGTTATGGGAGAGATACTGCATCTTTCCAAAAGGATGCGCAGTCAGTTTAAAAATGACTGTCTCTATTTTAACATGGCTTTCAGAAAGATGACTTCGCCAAAACTGTCACCATTGATATTTAGTAGTTGAGTCTAACTTGCTTTCCTTGGGAGCTAACTGGGGTTTTGCAAGAGATAAAGAGGCAGCAGGACACTGCACAAGGGAAAAAGGCTCCTGGGTGCTGTCAACACCCAAATACCTCCTGTGCCCAGGAGACCTGGCCTGGCAAATGCTGCCTATGTGGTATTGCTCCCCATAGAAGCAGGCTTTCAAGACCACTCATAGACCCTGTTGTTAAACAGTTTCACAATCAACCTTCAGCGATTGTATAGGGGAATGACTGATGCAGTAGGAAACGCAGGTTTTTCAGAACTGAGTAATTTTTAAAAGGCTGTGTGGCCAAAGTAATTCTTCCTTGTCAGACAGCTCTAACTGCTATCTTGTGTATCCTTCTCGTACAGAAGGCTTGTTTTCAGAACTCTTGTTCTGAACTCTCAAGAGAAAAAACCTACGGGTTTTTCTGTTTGGGAGTTTTTTTCCCCTTCTCCAAAGCAAGCTTATTCTAGAATTTTATAAACCTCCTCTCTCTCGCTCTCGGTTAATTGTCTGGGAGTGTAGGTGTTTTACCATCTGAGATGGTAACTAATTAACACTGCTAATGACAAGTAACTGTACTCTGGGGTTTTCTTTTCTAGTTGCAACTTTTCTTATTGCATCCTGTATGTCAGGCAATAATGTCGTGTAATGCATGAGTACTGGAAACTGGGAGCTCTGCAGTGGGGAACGCTTGCTGTTGGGTCAGGAGTCATATCCTGTCTTCGTGATGTATGGCATAGCTATTAGCAATGACGGAAGGTGGTTTCTTTTCATAAATTGCATTGGGATTTGGCAGAAATGATGTTTTGCCTAGGCTGTCCAAAATGTACCAAGCAATGTACACAGCTACAGAAGCTGTTTTCTTGGGAGGGTGTTCCAGTTTGTGCAAATGTTTGCAGTCTTGAGCTGAAGGGGATACAGGGTGTCTGTGGCAACTCCACTGATGGTCTGAAACGTACAATGAAAAAAAAAAAATCACTCTGGGCTTCCTGGCTTTGATGATGTAGTTAAACCATTATGATATTTTGCGCAATAAAATGTGGCTCCACCTGTCCCCAAAATTTTGCTGAAGCGGGTGGGTGCTCATACAGTGTGTTTGCTGTGCACATGCACATGCTGCCTCAGTATTTGTTATGCTGCTGGCTTTCATAGGGAGTGAATGATCTGCAGCTGAAAAGCTGATAAGAGTTAGTTTCAGTGGCTGTGTGCGGTTTTTGAGAAGGCTTAGCGTTAACTTGGCAGTAGCTGATAAGTTCAAGGGCTTTCTTTTACTCCTCCCGGCCACCTTCCTCTTTCTGGTCTCACAGGCATAATGCTTCTCGTATCCCGTGTTGTTATATGGCTTCTACTATTTGCAGCATTAAGGAAATACTCAGTATGCTCAGAGCAACTGAATTCTGCCACCTCTTGTAATGTGATAGTCCCATATTGCTCAGCATAGTTCTGCTACCTATTCCTGAAAGTAAAGTATTGCTTAATTAGAGGAAGGTTGGCAGCGTCTGGTTTTGTGGCACTTCGGAGGGGGAATACATCTCCTTGCCTTCTCCCCCTGCTTTTTCCCCTGTCTCTCCTTCAGTGCAAAGTAAACCCAGCTGCACACCTGGGAAGAGAACACACTCCTCATTCTGCCCATGCCAAGTCGGGGCTGTTAAAATGGGGCTCTTCTGAGTACAAATACGTAAATAGGTCAGGGAAAGCAGACATGCATACTTTGGCATAAGATAGGAGAGCAGTTTGAGGAAATGCTTTAGTCTGATTTCCCCCCTCCTTGTCCTTCCCAAGATACTTTCAGGAGTTTGTCAACGTGGCTTCAGCATTTAGGAGCTTAAATTATGCAGCCTTCAAAAGTATCTTCAAGATTCTCTCATAGGTCTTGGGCCTAAAGGTTAAGTCAAAAGCTGAGGCTGTTAAGATGGGCTGGAGGCTTTCCAGTAAGGCTTTCTGCTGCAAGCCCAAAGCAGCCAGCGTGTGTTCCCTGTGAGGACATGGGACTGGGGGTCTCCATGAAATACAGCAGCTTTTGCAGGGAGCCGCCCCACTATGCTTCTCTAAACCACAGGCTAGGAACCCCCCTTGTTTCTGCTGTTTTACTAATTAATAGAAGCTGGGCTCTTGGTTTTGAGTGGCTGATGGTAGTTCTTCAGAGGTGAGCAGGTTGATCCAGGCGGGTGGTGTTTGGGGCAGAGTTAACGTTTTTGAGGAGTGTTGCTGTAGACAGTAGAACAGCACTACCTTCCTCTTGAGTCTCTCAGTGTGCCTTAACTTTCTCACAGTCTGCACAAGTTTCATTGTTGGTTGTGGTAGTATCATTGATTTTTTTTTTTTTTTTT
>VXBL01003289.1:846286-878494 GCA_013400195.1 Aramus guarauna
TCCCTTTTTGACAAAGTTTTGATAGGTAGTTTTATGCTCCCAGGTAAGAGCTATGAGAGAGTAATGTCAACTGTGCTTCTAGGGGGGGTGAGCCACAGCGAGCCCGGAGGAGCAGCTCTCCGGGAGGCTTTATAGAATCAGGCCATGTTAACCTGTGCTCTGGTTAAGATGAAAGAAGCCTCAGTTTACCACTAACAAATTCTAATGATGTCCTCCCAGTGTAGTAGGGAGCATAGAGCTGGAGTTAAAAAAAAAAAAAAATTGCTGTTAAAATAGACATCACGCTTATCCCTGCTGAAGCCGTAAGACCTTTGCCTTTTAAAATGTCACAACATCTGCTTGCAGATTGGAGGACATGAACTTGACTGTCTTTTTTGTGCTACCAGTTGACGGAAAGGAAGCATAGAGAAACTGTATTTGCTGGCCTTATTATTGCTCTTCTGCTGCAGCTTCTCGACACTGTTGATCGGTGCTATAGGAGCAGAGATCACAACTGGAAGAGCCTGAAATAAATTTGAGAGTTTACATTTACTGACTCAGACTGATATTTGGAGATAAAAGGACTGTTCTAGGGATCTCCTGCCCAGTTGCCTCCTGGCAGCTTGCCTCTTTCTCTTTGCAAGAAGAAAAATATTAATGCAAATGGGCATGCTTATGCACAGTTTGGCAGAACCTAGCAGGGCGGGAAACGGTGCTGGCTGAAGCATGTTCTTCTGAAAAGCCTAGCACATGATGTCATCTGTATTTGAACTAAGTTTGATTTGCCTGTACCCTGCATCCCCCTATCCTCCATGCTCCTTTTCTGCATTAAGCTATCATGTGAAGCCGTAGAAAAGGTTTAGGTACAAAAATGGGCACGTATGCCTGAGCCCTGTTGCCATGAGCACTGCTTTGTAGGAGAGGCTGTGGGTCTGCAGCAGCACAGGGATTGTGAGACCCTGCTAGGGCAGGAGGCAGTGGGACGAGGTGGAGTCCAGGGTGATACAAGTGCTGCTGGAGCAGCTGTCTCTATCAGCATGACTTTGGTTAGCACGCCGTGGTCAGTTTTGGGTCAGGTGCAGTCATAACTCCTAGTAGCAGATTTCCACGCTTGGTGTCCTTTGGCTCTCCTAGTAAGACAGTTTATGAAGAGTGAGATGACATTTGGGTTCCCTTCTTCAGTTGCTATGGTAGATCTGAGAGCCTTCCCCAAGGCAAGGAAAAGTTCCCATTTTACCATCCTTAGCATTCCCTGTTCTCACAAATCCCCAACAGCTTTGCTTTACTCCCTCCTTGGTGTTCCTGAGTGTCCACATGTGTGATTGTCTTCTTCACAAAGTCAGCTGAAGTGGATGTCTGCTGATGCAGGTACTTCAATGGACTTGTCATATATTCTTACCTGCTGAAATTTTTTGTTGTATTCTGTCACAATAGCATACGCAGTTCTTGTGTGGGAAGGAGCATCAGTATTAGCAGCTTCTGCAAGACAGATTTTTAGACTGATTGGCTTCAAAATGAGGTGGTGTAACAAGCAGGACAACCAAGCTCCTGCCTCTTTGGGCATCTGAAACAACAGTAGATGCTGGTTCAGTAGCTTTGGTTCCTATCACCACCAGACGCTACAGCTGTTTGTTTCTTACTTATGATTTTAGTATATCCATCAGATACCTTACTTGGTCTTTCTTTGTGTGTGATGCCACCTGTACAAAAGTAAAACAACTGGAAATGAGATATTTTGTTGTGTTAACAGGAGATTGAATTATGTTTTATTCTACTAGGAAAAGAATCACTCCCTGAACTCTGGAAACAGTTGTTTAGTGCTTGTTCAGTAGGCGTCCAGCAATAAAGACTATTGTTTTTACCATGTTAAAGCTTCTACTTCAGAGCAATGATAAAATGCCTTCAACGAATGCAGTCAGACCAACCACGTGAAATACAGCACCCTTAAGAAACACAAAAGCTGCTTATGGGTGTGTTTATATGAAGTATAAGTAGTTCCATACCGTTTGCACTCCTTGGCACATACGAGGTCATTTATGGCATACTTTCATTCAGTCCCCACCCAATGTCTTCTCAATAAGCCAGCTGAGAGGTAGTGAGACTTAACATGGAAAACTCCTAAGTTGCCAGTGGGATACCAATTGTCTGCTTTGTAGCAGCTCTTTGGAGAGCTAGGAATAAATACTTTGAAGTGGTGGGATTTAGTGAAGTGTGGGGAGAAGGGAGTGTTAATTGTGTTTAAAGATGAACAAGTAAAATGCATCTGAATTGTGGAGGAGCTTACAATAAAAGTAGTGACATCCCTCCTGGCTGCTTTGCAACTTGGGGATAATAGCTCCCAGTTGCAGTGATACTTCATTAAAAAAAAAATTACAGTTCTTGTATAAAAGAGCAAACCAATAAGAATTCTAACAGTTAAGTTTGGGGTGACTTTCTACAAAAAAATAGCCAGATGAGTATTCTTCCATAGACTACCAGGATATTTCACAGCAGGAGATTAAGCCTGTACTACAGTGATAGAAATTGTAATTTGTAATATTTTTGTCATTGCCGTGTAGATTAATTCAAGATTTCTATTCTCTCTTTCTTCCCTCATGTCTAGCAAAACTGTACAATCTAAAGTGGACTGCATTTTGGTAAGTACAACTCCAGAATGCTTTTTAATATTTAATAAACTGCAAGACCAAAATAGATGGCTTTGGAGACTGACAGCTATTATGAAGCCTTTCCTTAGCAATGCTTTAAGGTACTACCACTAAATGTGAGCAGAATTAGTTCCCATCGCTAAAAAAATACACGATGTGGGTTTGGTGTTTGTTTTCTATGGAAGTATTGACCTCTCATTGCCAGCAGCCAAGTGGCTATGATTGCCGCTTGTAGAACTGTCGTACAGCACAGAAAAGTGACTTAACGCTTTTGTAAGCATGATTTTATTAAATGCAAGATTATGTATGCACAGATCAGTATGCAAAGAAGCTAATTGTGCCTTCAAGTTCCATTGCTCTTTAGGCCTTTAATGACAATGATTATTGCTTTTATTGCTGTTTCCTTGAAATGGTTAATTCATGGCTGGTACTACATTTTAAGGAAGGAACTAAATTGAACTGCATGTTTGCACAAAACCTGGCGGACTAATATTTTAGTTTTTGTTTTTTTTTTTTAAAGCTTGCAAAGCTCAAAAGTTGCATACCATCTCAGGTACCTTCCCAGAAATGTGCAATAATACAGATCCTGTTAACTCTGCTGTACTACTTAGGACAGAGATATATATAAATTTTTGAAGAAGGAAAGCCCTTGAAATGCACAAACATCATCTTTGTGCATTAAAATAACAGAATCTAGACAGTGATAAGAGATTATTTCTGGGAAGGACGTGTCTAGCAATAACTCAGAAAGAGGTTTTGTTTGTTTGTTTTTAATAGTGAGCAGGTTGCGAGTTTCTTTAAATCTGAGTCTGAGTTCGTAAATCTTAAGACTGGAAGGGACTGCTTATTCTGACTCTCTACCTTCAGCATTTCATCCAGAAGTACCAGCGGGTAAGATAAAAAGATGACATAGACAACCATCTGGATGCTATCAAATAGAATCTGTACAGCTGTGTGGTTGAGCTAAATAAGAATACTCCTTAAAGCCACATTATCAAAGACTAATTCAGATGGCACTGAATTCTTTTCCTGTAAAATGTTGTCTTAATTTGTTGTGGCAAGAGGCTTAAAGTAAGCTGTATTGTTGTATTGCAAACAAACTTTGGACCCAATTTTGCCTATGCTTAAAAATTCTTGGATGTATCCAACTAAAATAGCAATGCAAAATGTCATTTTTGTCCACTTTATTCCTCATTGACATTTGTGGACACAAAGCAGGTGTCTTAAGATCTTAATTTTTTTGTATGTGAGTCTTCAGTGGCAAAAGGGCAAATTGCACTTGTAAAAGTCTTTTAACGCCAGGTTTTCCTGTGGCGAGAAATGGGAAGAGGGGTAGGTGTTCCTTAGTAGCATCAGAGAGGGAGTAAGTAAGTAGAAGTTTAACTGGTCATCTGCTTCTTGGAAATCTGTTTTAAGAAAATGGAATTATGCTAGGACTATTCTTGCGTTACATTCCGCAGATTTGCGAATCTAGGGTTCTGAGGTAGGGATTATCAGTTTATATGAGCCCATTCATTTATGTAGGTCTCATCCATTAGATGGACACGCTATTTTTCTGAACAGAGCTCATGGACACAAAGCAGTCTCCATAGCTTGGCCTGGAACAGAGCAGCAGTGTCCTGATGGTCTAATTTTTTGTTCCAGATGCATCCTTGTCTGTCCTGTTGGTGAGTTTAGAGGAGTCCTGTCAACAGTGGAAAGGCCACTCTAGGTTAGCAAAGGACCTAATGTTGTTGAGATAGTTTAAAACAGAAAAAGCCAAGATCAGAATAGTTTCAGGAAATAAAAATCAAGCTGAATTCTGGCAAAGTGGCTTCTGCATTTTTACATGCTTTTGGAAAGCTGTGAGCTGGAAGACAGAATCTAAAAGTATGTTAAACTAAAAGGCTGTGGCTATATAGCTCTAAAGAACTGGTTTGGAACTTCCTTGCAGGCCTGTCCTGTTTTGTCCTGCAGAAGGTAGATGAGCAGGTTGCCTCTTTGGAATATCTATGGGTTTGTCAGAGCTGTCCTGTGATCAGGGTACCAGCTGCCTGCCTCGCTTCTTACTGTACGGGGATTTGGAACGAGCTTTCAGTTCTGTTGGGAGGTGCTAAAGATACCTTAAAGTATTTAAGCTTGATCAGTTTGCTGGCAATCTTAAAAGAAAAAAAGACTAGTAGAGAAAAATCAGACTGTGCTTGTTGCCATTTGTTTTTTTTGGTATCACCAGTCACAGCTGCAGTGCACAAAGCCGCCCACGATGCTCTTCGGCACCTAGACTGCCTAATTCAACACAAGGTAACAAGACAGAGAGAAACAGGAAGAAGAAAGAGAGGTGATGGCAATAGTCTTTGTTGTGGATGTAGCTAGCAGCAGAGGACTATAGAAAAGGACTAATATCAGGGCACTGGGACTGCAATTACTCATACAGGAGACCAAAGTTACCTGCATTTTACTTGTTATACTGCACCACTTACATTCTGACATACTGTCAGTTTCTGGAAGATCATAAGAAAATCATTGTAGGCTGTGCAATCCGGAAAAGATAATTAGCAAGAATTGTGGTGTAAACAGCCATTAAAAATTCATTATAACATCTTTTTAACTGTAGTAAACACGTCTAGCAGTAGATTCTCTCATGACTTCACTTGTTATATTTGTTGCCACATACTAAGTGAACTCTTGAACCTGATTTTTAAAATAGTATGCTCCATATAATGGCTCAGCAAGAAGGCTAATGTTTCTTTAGTCGTCTGAAAAGAGGTCAGTGCTGGTGAGAGAGTGCTGGATCGATGGCCATGAAAACCAAAGCTGCTGATGGCGGGAGCAGTTCCAGGGTGGGCAGCAGCAGTGTGTAAGATCGGTTGAAGCAGTGTGCCTCGGTCCTCCTGCAGAGAGGGTGGTAGCTTGTCACTTGTCTTTTTGGCCCTCCAGGAGATGGGCAGAAGCTCTATGAAGCTTTGGCAGCTGTACTTGGACACTGTCTGTACAAAGCTGCCATGTGTTTTTAGGGCTTGTTTGGAATATTTAGCACCTGAAATATGTTTCTGCTTCTGTTCAGAGAAAGCATAGCAAATGTATTTGTCAGCAGCTTTTTAGAATAATAGATTCTGTTTCAAGTATTAGCTATTTTCTGTCTTGATCATATTTCCAACAAAACATCTGACCTTGAGCAAATTATTTAACCTTTGCTTCGTTTCTCTCTTCACAAAGTGGGGAGATGATTGCTTGACTACTTTGCTATTTTTAGTCTGGTTGTTAAATAATAGATGTTTGTTCTGCTGAAGTTTTAGAACCAGTCTGCTAGTAGGTGGAAGTTACGTTGCCGTTGGCATAGCCTCTTTTACTTCGATTAGAGTATAATTATCTATAAATACTCAAAATGTGGAAAGAAATACTAAGATCAGTCTGTGCTCTGTAAGACAGTAGTCTGGCAAAAAAACTTGCAGCAGTGCCCCTGGCCTTCATCTCCTCTTCACCAGGGCTCGAGGACAGAAATAACCTGTAATTCTGCCTTCATTGTGGAAATAGGAAATAGTTCAAATTTGAATGCTGTTTTTCACTGTGTTCATTACAGAAGTTGTAACTCTCCTAATTGTTCCTTAGTGTATTCTTATTCTACCTTATTTAAAGTTTAGCCTGACTAAATACTTTATTTTTTTAAAACAATCCAGAAAAAGCACATTCCCTGGAGTTTTCCTATGGTAATCCCCTTTGACAGCTTCAGGATGACGTTTCACTAATGTTTGTGACCTGACAACAGATCAGCAGTCAGAGAAAACCAGGTAGAACTAATCCACTGAGCTCAGGAAACCTTAAATGATGTTCTGTGATTCTGGAGACTCATGTTCAAAGCTCTAGGTTCTCTGGTTCAAACAGAAACATGAATAAACTCATGTTTCCTGTAACACAGATTAAGTTCTCAACCATGTACTGTAATGAACTGATCTTTGTCTCTTTGTGCTGCAAAAAGTTTCAGTGTCGTGTTAGTATCTCTCAGAATGGAACCAGATGTCAAAACCTGCTATTTTCATTTAAAAACAAAACCAAACATTCCACAATGTTTTGCCCATCCTGGTTTATTTCACAGCTGTTTATTTGCTCAGTCAAAATGCCTGTTAGGAAAAAGAAAGTTCCTTTTATTCCTAAGAGATCCTTGTTCTGTGTCTGAGGCAGCAAAAGGACAGATTCATTTGGAGCAGATCTGTGTGGTCACTGTAACGCAGTTATAAATGGATCTCTGATTTAATTTGTTTGCTACATATTTTGTGCATTTCTTTAGTGAATTATCTATATTTGGTAACTGTCAAAACAAAAATATCAGATATTTCTGCTCCTTTATATAAGTTACTGAAAGTCTTTGACTTGCAATTGCTCATTTTTTGTCCTTAGTTTTCCTGTCTCAGAATATAAGATCAGTCAGATACTTTGAGGACTGGATGTATTTTTGGCTAAATTGTGAAAATAAGGATGAATGCTGCTTGCACCCCATCTTCACTGAATCTTCCTTTATTTAATGTGGTTCCAATTACAGGAGATAATGTGTGAAAATGAAAGGTAACTGAGGTGGTGCTTTGTGATGGCTTTACACCTCAGTCCTGCAAGCAGTTTAGCATGCTTATGCATTTTTCTAATGCAGCTTCAAGAAATGTAGTTTATACATAGCCTTTGGAGAATTAGACAGTCTTCATCTGATTTGATAGAACCAGTCAATCAAGGTCAGGAAACTTCAAGCAAAATTTTTACTTAGATCCTCTTAAGTTGCTAAAAAGGATTCCCCAGACATTTTACATTCTGTGTGGGTTTTAAAACTACTGTAGCATGAACTTTAATGGGCTACACAAAAGGGAATTTGTCCAAGATGATGTCAGCATCACAGTCTCCCTTTTGATGCTGTGACTCTTTTCCACTCTGTTGACGTATTTTTTCCACACTATTGACCTGTTTGGGGGCTGGTGTTGGAGAAAAATTATAGTATATTTTGTGTTCTTGTTTCTTTTTACTCCTTTCCGTATGCATCCAACCTAGCACAAAGAAGACTTCAGGATGAATTAATCTTTTTCTTCCTGGTCAGTAGGCCTGCTGAAATGTTCTTCCGCTTGCCCAAATTCTTTTCTGATTACATTAAGAAATTTAAACTGTTGATACTTTGAACAGTGGTAGTAGCAGTGTTACTACTGTATTCACTAGGCGTTTTAGCACTGAGAACTGGCTGAGGTTGAAGAAGAGATTGTACTTATGAAGTAGTAAACCAAGTTTTGAGAGTTTTAGAAACGTTTAGAGAAAACAACCTAAACAAAAAATAATGTTTAACAATTTTTTAAACTACACAAAATATGATGTTTCCTGATGCTACTTGCACTGACTGTCACACTCCATCCCTTTGCTGCTGCTCCTTCAGTTTTAAGATGATTTTCTCTAAATAGATTCAGCTTCATTTAATAAGCTTAGGTTTGTCTAATTATCACCCAGGTAGGATTACCTCTGTGAACTGCCCGTGACTCCTGGCTGTGTGTGAACTCTCCTGTTTTGAGGAAGTCCGGCCTCCCTGGGGTTTTGCTGGAAGCTGGAGGAGTTGTGCCGAAGGTGCTGCCTGGGGCCAGGCGTGGAGAGGAGTGGGTTTTGAGGGAAAACAGCGACATAACATCACTGTCCAGTCGCTTCTGCAGAGGATGTGAGAAAGCCATTGTCCTCTAGGATGCAGTTTTGCTGATGAGAGTCGCTGGCTCACTTGCATCCTTTGGAAAAGGCTCTGCTAACATAATCCTAGGCAATTTTTTTCTCTACACATGTATCATTGGGGTTTTGTGGGTTTTTTGTTTTTCTTTTTTTAATTGGGGCTTGACAGTTGGGGCCTGTTTAGCAGAGCCTCCATGGCTCAGGCAGGGCCCTTCCACACAGCACCTTCTGCCAGGACACAGCAGAAGTTGCTTCAGCTTGCAGAGGGCACTGAGACTACTTCAGTATTTTTTGATTAAATGTTTCTTTTAAAACCTTGCCCTTTATGTTACACTCTGACACATTAGATTTGGAAGTGAGAGGTTGTCTTCTACCTCAGTGTCAGAGTCTTCAGGAGTTCTTTGGTTTTGCCTGGGATGCTTTTGCCACATGGATTAGTGTTTACCATGGAAGGTCATCTCACCCGAACGGTGTCCTTTGTGCTGCTGTGGCATTTGCTGTTTAAAACAAAAAGCAGCTAAGTTCCTCCAAGAGGAGGTCTAATAAACAAGTACAGTTTTTCTTGCAGTTGTTAAATGTCTATCTGTTCATAAATGATTAATTTTCTATAAATTCTTTCTTTGAAGAATTTTGATCTTTTCAATAATGGGTTTGTTAAAGGAAAACCCAGCAGTCCAGATGCTGCGATTTATGCAGGGAAGGAAGAACAGAGAATTTGACACAATGCACCCATTAAGAAATATCTCTCTGGATATCTGGTGGTCTGAACCACCTCTGCTGTGTAAGCTACTGTAGAGGCACGCAGAAATCGGTGTCAGCAAATTCGAGGAGTTTGTGAGAGGGGAAAATAACCCCAAACGTTGTGGTTTGCTGCAGCTTGTAAAAGCAACAAATCCAGTGTCTGTTACCTGGCTGCTGCTGGAAGTGTTTCTCTTGGCTCTGTCGCGTTGCTGGTGGCCCAGTTCTGTGGAGTAGTTTTGCAGTGGGTTTAGATGGTGGGGATTGGCAAGCCCCTGCGCTCTCCCAACACCCTTTCCCAGACAACACATCCCACCGGTCCTCACCCAGAGTCTGGGGTCAGGGAAGGGACCCCTGCGGTGGGTGCAAAGCCAGCGGAGGGGAAGTGGGAGCTCACCTCTCTTTAGTACTGCTGTTAGTTTTGTGCCAGCTGAAGCCCAGCAACTCTGGATGTGACTGGGGCGGGTAGGGAGTCCAGGTTTGAAGTGAAGTTTAGGTTTTTAGTTTCCCCACCCTCTGGTCTGCTCATTGCTGAAGTAAACGGCCAGGTCTCACTGCCTGTTGTTCCCATTCCTCTTCTCTTCTCTTCCTTTTGAAAAAGGTTACATTGGCAGTAAGATGCCAGTAAAGGAAAAGAGTATTAATTGTAATCCAAAAGCTGTATCCTGACTTTAAAAGGCATCATGGGAGTCTTTGACTCTATACGGATGGTGTACCACCTCGTGCATTGCTTCTGCAGCATCTTTTTGAAGGAAAACTCGTTTGCTCCTTGCTGCATGGCTTTACTTCTGCTGCTGCTGAAATACTGATTTTCTTAGTATTACTAAGTCGGCGTGGCTGGTTTCAGATGACCAAAAGCTAGTTTGTATGTAGCAATCACTGTTTGCATACACCAGGTAAAACTCCCCCTTGTGTCTAATCCTCAGCTGGTATCCTCTGGAGGAGGAGCCTGAGATTCATGTTAACCGAATGGCTTGTCTTCATTACCTGTTCAATAACTCTGATTTCCAGAGGAAACAGAAAAATACCTATGTATACAAATAGATCTGAAAATCTCTTTGTTGAAGTCTGTGATGCTTAACTGTTAATATATAGTGCATCACAGGATCAGGTCTGACATCCTGTGTTGTTACAGCATAGCTGGTTTTTGATGCCGAGTTCTCAGATGTGCTTCATGCATGCTCTGAGAAGATAAAAGTTTTCATGTTACATGTCTGGTCCAGAAGGGATCTGTTACTGATTCTGCTTTTGTTCCATGTGGATTTTGTAATGGTGGCCAGTGCTTCCTAGTGTGTGATGGTGTGCAAATAAAATAGAAAAATCACATTTCTAGTCCCAGAGTGCTCACAGACACATTTTTTCATGTCTTGTTTAAAATTATATTATTTAGGAATAGACTGTTGGATGACAGTTTTTAGCTGTCAAGCTCAACTCTTATTGTTTGCTTTTCCTCCCCTGCCTCTCCCCACCTCTTTTTTTCTTTTCTTTTTTTTTTTTTTAACCAAAACGCCTTTGTTATCTAGCAAGAAGTTGAGAAGTTTACAGACCTAGAGAAACTCTACCTCTACCTTCAGCTGCCTTCGGGTCCCAACAATGGAGACAAAAGGTATGTGTGTGAGTGTGTAGCATGAGCAGCTAGTACTGAAAACTTAATTCCTGTGACACTTAGCTGCTGAGGAGCCATTCACATGAGGTGTTTGGTAGCAGAAGCAGCCTTTATTAAACATTAAGGACTCTTCTTTTCCTGAAGATCTTTTTAACTTTTGAATCTTTAGTGCATGAATAGATTTGTAAATATAAACCTCATAAAATGCAAGAGTCATCAGAGAAAGCGTTTTGCATCTAAGTGTGATCCTTCCTTTGCTTTTTATGTAGGAAGTGATAATACAGCAATGCAAATGTGATGATGGGGGAAGGGAACTACTGGTATTTCTGGTATCGTTTGTTTGACTAAAGGAAGGTCTAGAAAACCAGCCTGCAGATCACAACATTGCCAAGTTAGTATATGTTCCCAGTAGGATGGTTATAGGCAGGCAGTTGGCAACAGGAAGTGCTCTGAGCATCTGCTGGGAAAGTTGGGTGTTTCCAAAGGGCAGCTGGCAAACTTGAGTGGGCAAAAGCTTTAGAGGTGGTCAGTAAGGAACAACAAATTTAAGAGGGGAAGTAGGTGAAGTCTTACCCATTGCTGTCTACTCACAGCTGTGTATCAGTCAAGAACTGGAGTGTGGAGTCTCTTTGTTAAATTGTAGATGAAAGAGGGAGAGAACTGCCACCCACACCTCAAGGAATGCTAAATGTGTGAGGTACTGGCCCTTGTTGCCTCTGGTGTCTCTCCACCTCTGTAGACAGACAATTATTAAGTCTTGTAACGGAGGAGGAGCTATGGAGTGAAGTCTTCATTGGCACTGCTTCTTCTTTCACTAGCGATCAGATCTCCATGTCGTCCAGCCGTACCCAGCAGATGCACGCCTTCTCGTGGATACGGAACACCTTGGAAGAGCACCCTGAGACATCCCTTCCCAAGCAGGAGGTTTATGATGAATACAAGTGAGTGCTCCCAAGCTGGATCCATACATACGGCTTTAGTGAGCATAGATAATTCTGTGACACTGGCTCTACAGGTACTGCACTGATGTGCAATATGGCGGAACAAGGCCTTATGTACTAATGCACCAGAGAACATACTAGCTACAGTGAGGCAAACTATTCATTATTTCTGCCACTGAAGATAAGACTGCGATGTTTAAATTGTGCATTACGTATGCTGAAGGAAAGGTACAGGTATTTTTTACCAAGTAAATATCTGTATGAATACTGATTTTTGTTTCGTGGACATCGTGACACAGGTAAAAAGCACCAGTTACCATCTTACAGTACGTTTTGGTCTGCTTGTATATACATAGGTATAGACTGCCTTAATGAGGATGAGGGATTGAATTGTTCCTCCTGGAAATGCAGCTATTTTGCACATAAGATCTAGCTCATCACACCTTTCTTTCCAGAACAATGCATAAATATTGAGCCTTCCTGCAGCAAACCTGATTTCTACAGAGGCACAATATATCTGAATATGTATGAAACCAGTAACCAAGGCCACTGTGAGTCTGTGTTGTCAGGTCTCAAAGCTACCATGTAATGAGAAAGCGATTAGAAGCAAGGGAGAAGGAGCTGTCTGACGGAAGTTGGATTTGAATTCATTTACAGAACATTCCCCACAGGGGGGGAAAAAAAAAATCATCCTCAGCCCAGTTGCCTGAAGATGAATAACAGATTTATGATCCAGTATGAATATTTCCATAATCTGAAGGATTACAATAATTTGCAGCAAGCCGAGTCCCTTCACCTCCTAACCGCTTACAGGATTCAGCCCTTAGTAATTGTTATCGCAGGGTTGCCTTCTGTGAATACCTCCTTTTAATTAACTCTCTCCGGTCAAGTTTTTTACTCTGACGGAGCTGAAACGTGATGGCATTCACTTGCCTGGGGTTGATAAACATGCACACACCTATTTCTGAAATCTCGCCATCGACTGGAGTGGTGACGCAGCCTGGAAATATAGCCAATGGCACAGACGTGCTGGGGTGGCCAATCCCTGAGCAGCAGCCGCTTGCGCAGACACAGCAACAGCGGCAGCTGCTGTGCGGGAGAGAGATGGAAGCGTTATTCTTAAATATATTTCTTATTAAATAATTTATAGCCTGCTTCAGCAACAAATCTGCTTGGCTTCCATGCTGTGCCAAGCTGCAGATGCCCGGAAAAATCATCATCTACAGATTGTAGAGTGTGAAATTTGGATGGCTTTTGTATGTAGCTGCATCAAGTATTTGTGTATTGTATTTTTTTTCCTAACAAAATAAGGGTGGTAAGCAAATATTCAGGAAAATATCAAATGTTTGGAATCTGTTCTCCTCTGAAAGCATCTGTTCTGTTTTTAAAACATTCAGTTTCTTTGAATATTTTCATGAGTTATTCTTGCATACCAAGGGAAGAGTAGTCTTGGAGTGGGAGGTGGGGAACAGGCATATAAATAGATAAGAGAGTTAGTTTTGATAAGGCATTTTTCTTTATCTAAGGGTCTTAAGACCTCTCAAAACTCACTTCTACCATATTTAACAAGTTACCATTTCTCTCCTCTATGTGCAAAGATGCATAAGCTCATATTGAGCAAGCTTATGTACTCTGCACGTATAAATCAAAGTTACAAGGCTTCAGAAGAGTGCTGCATCATACCAGCATCTCAGTTCCTGTTGTAAATTTTGGTCATAATAAATCTTGCAAAACTACTGGGCTTCTGTATCACCTTTCATGTGGGTTGTTGGTTTTGGTTTGTTTTGGTTTTTTTTTCTTTTATGAAGAGGGAAAGGCAGAAGCTTGCACTACACACAAGTGGCAAGTGTTGATAGTGTTTCCAGCTCCTCCACATTTCAGTAGCCTTTTCTCACTGAGCTTATTTAACACAGTGACTCTTCTGTTCTCTTACTCTTCTATTTAATTGTGAATTCACGTCTCTGAATAAAAGTGAATGGATTCATCTCCCTTTTGAAAGGGATAAAATAAATGAAAAATGCATCATAATGTAAGGCACTCAGGAAGGTTGAGAGCTTGCAGCTGAATTTCGGAAAGGAGGTAGACGAGAGCTAGTTCACCTTTCTTGTTGGTGCCGTGATGCCGCTTGCACTGACAGAATACGCTGGGCTGTGTAAAGAGCTGTGTTACTGTTGGGCACGCACGGTTCTTCTGCCAGCTTCCTCTGGGAGTTATGGGGGAATACAGTCTGGAAAATACAGTATCTTCTCCCTGTTAGTAAACACCCTTCTGAAGGCAGCCAGGTGTAGATTTAGCTGAGTTTAGAGAGTTAGGATTCGGAGTCTAAGTGCAGTCCTGTGATACTTATGCAGACAAAATCCCTATTTGCCCACAAAATGATTTGTTGAGCCTTCAGGAAACACTTGGGTACTCTTATCTTGCCTCTACTACAGTGATGCAAGGAAAGAAAGTCAGTCATATTTAAGTTTGGTGCCCTGAAGATTCACTTGATGTGCTTAATACGGATTAGGAAGTCTTTGAGTCAGCCTGTATCTCTTTCCTTTAGTCTGTAAATCATTAATCCTTGCTTTACTGGCTGCTGGGCCACTTGATGCCACCTGATGCATAGATTCTATGCACTAAGCGTTAAGGATGTTAATGAACAAGTTAGAAGAAAATATATAGAAGCTAGCGCAGAAGAGGGGACTAGGTATAGGAATACCACGTCTGTTAAATAAAAGACATAAGAAACATACTAACCTTGCTTGATAGCACTTAACCAGTGTTTCTGTGTAAAACTCCCTGATAGAAACAGAATGGGTCCTATTGTGTTGTAAAGTTCAGTCCTCTGTCATAAGCAATTACCTATATATTCCTTTTAAAAGTCGATCAAACTCCATCTAAAGCAGTTGTTTCCCACTGCTGCTATTCTTGGGAGTCTGACCTGCAATTTCATTTCTCTGGTGGTTTTCAGACATCTGGTTTCCATCCTACCTGATTTTTAGGACTTCTTTCTGTGCCAGCATTGCTCATCATGTTTATGAGGAAAGGCTGAGAGAGCTGGGTCTGTTTAGCCTGGAGAAGAGAAGACTGAGAGGGGATCTTGTCAATACTTATAAATATCTAAAGTGTGACTGTCAAGAGGAGGGGGCCAGACTCTTTTCGGTGGTGCCCAGTGACAGAACAAGGGGCCGTGGGCACAAACTGAAACACAGGAAGTTCCATCTCAATATGAGGAAAATCTTCTTCACTTTGTAGGTGACAGAGCACTGGAACAGGCTGCCCAGAGAGGGATTGTGGAGTCTCCTTCTCTGGAGATATTCCAAATGCACCTGGATGCAATCCTGTGCAACCTGCTCTGGGTGATCCTGCTTTAGCAGGAGAGTTGGACTAGATGATCTTGAGAGGCCCCTTCCATCCTCTACTGTTCTGTGATTCTGTGATCAGCTGAAGACCCTATCTCTTCCTAAGGTTCCTCACTCTAACCCATTTTGAGAGGCCAGTTGTTTTGCTGTATTGGATAAGCCAAGATCTTTGTGTCATTTCCTGCAATAGATTCTTTATCACTTGCTCTTCATAATGGTTTTTCTGCCTGGGAAGCTGTGTCTTCATTGGCTTTTTGGTTAATCTTTTTTTTGTGGTTTAATTCAGGTGCACTCCCAGTGTATTTTAGGTCTTGACTACATTTAATTTGATGATCTTACCAAAGAAAAGAAAATAAAAAAGCCTTTTCTCCTCATGTAGGGGAGCTCTGTACAAAGGAACATAAGCAATCATGTGTCCATTGTCATTCCTGTTTCTGCGTAGACCTTCCCTCCCCCCGTCTGTTTCCTACCCACCCTTTAAATAAGCAAAACAGCTCCTGGGCTCAGTGATGTGCCAAGAGTGCAAGTAGCAGAGAGAAGAGCTTCAGGGAAGAGACTCCTGGTATGTGTTGTCAAGTCAATGAGAGACCACAGATGGACATGGAGGGTCCTTGGCTGAGCCAGGAGGAGGAGGGGCCGGCCGTATGGGATGATCTGTCTGAAAACTGAAATTACATGATGATAATAGTAATAGCTCAGAAATCACAAGCTTGCAGGAGCTGCCAATATGGATACAAGGGGACTGTGTAACTATGTTTTGCTGCTAGCAAGTAATTGTCTTGAAACAGATGTGCTAGACTTGAGAAACTGATTCCCCTCTGCCTTTATTTTCTTCTAGAGAGGGAATAATTTTAACTTTAAAGTTGATTGATTGGTAGTTCCCTAATCCTGTTGTTTTGCAGGGTTATTTTTTTTTATTTCGTTTTGCTGACGTTGTGTTTCCGTTAAAGATACTGCTGAATGCGGCAGAGAAATTCAGAGCGCCATCCTTTTGTGTGATAGTAAGACTTAAGGTCCTGTAATCAGCATCAGTAAGTGACAAAGATCCACCTTTAAGGAATTTTTAGGGTAAAGTTAAAATCCATTGGAGCCTGACAAAATGCAAGGGGAAAAAAAAGGTGCACAGAGATCTAGCTACTAGGCTTAAAGCAATGTCTGCTTCCTAAGAGTGAGTATTCCTTTGTATTAACTTCAAAGGGACCTATCCCGATTCTGTGACTGACATGCATTGAAATTAAATATGTTGGTATATAAATTGGATAAAAACCTTCTTGATGTTCGATACAGAAACTAGACTAATGGCTGACATTATGCCAGGTTGTAGGCAAGATCCCTTGGTTTGGACAGAGTGGCCCAGTAGCTGTGGGAAGCGGGTGCGCACCAGCTCTGCAGGGAAGTGTCAGAGCCAAATAGCATAAAACTTGCTGTTTATCATCAAACCCATTACATTTGTGGTGGTGCTTTCCAAATGGAGGATACCTACATACAGCCAAGGTAAAAGCAGCAGATGCTTGCTCTGTAAAAACTGATGTTTTTACAGAGAAAATAAATGCAGTGGAAGTATCTCAAGAAATGCATACTGCTTTCTAGAGAGCTACAGTTTTCAGAAAAGGCATTTTGACTGGCCTACTTGGATGCAAATGCCATTGCTATTTTTTACTGCTTTTACTAGGTGATGCTGCGAATGAAACATCTGTTGCAGGAGTGCTTCTTTTTCTTTCTTTCTTCGTTTCTGAGCAGAGATTTGTTTGCATGTATGTACCTGATTAGAGTAGCAGGCAACGTGGTGTAGGAAGTTACTGTTTTTCTGCTCTCCTGCTGATGCCCACACAGGACCGTGTACAGTCACTTCTTTTCAGAGACAGGTTGTTTTTGTGTGTTGCTGATAGGACTTCTCACAGGAAAGGAGGTCATTGCGACCTGGTGCTGACTCTGTGACTAGGAAATTTGAATGAGAATGGCTTAATGGTATGTTTTGGGCCTTAGCGCATTAACAACTGTGAAATACCACAATGCTCTTGGACAAAAGGCAATATGGCATTCATATCTTTTGTGCAGCCTGAAGCACTTGCTGTGTGGGTAAACTTCCAGAGCAGTTCCCGGTTTTCTTCTCTGTTTTCACATGTTTGTGGTTTTCCAGAACATTCACGTTTTGCAGCAAAATCAAAGATTCTTGTTCTTTGCTTCAAGGAGATATTTTTTAAATATCTCAGATGTTGAAACAAAATTCCTTCTGCTGTTTTTGAGAACCGAAGACAGATAACAGTTCCCATTTTACTAGAGTAAGTAAACTTAGCTAAAAGATAACCTTCTTTTGCTTTATTCCTCTATATCGTCAGGTTGTATACTCAGTCGCATGAAGATCTACATTGGCAGAGGCAGTTGAAATCTCTGTTAATTTAGGACTGTTAATGAATATAAGGATGTCTATAATTAAGCGGCTCTCATAGGTCAGAAGTGGCACAATGGTAAGAGGACTAGGTCCTCAGTGCATGTTTATGTGACACCTATAAAGGTGAAGCTGGTTCCCTGGGAAGCTATGTTATTAAATTCGGTTCTGTTAAGCTCTATTAAATTGGGGTTGTGTAGGCAGAATCTTTCTCTGGACACTGACAAATCTCTTGCCTACTGCTTTTGAAATATCAGACAGGACTTCAGACCTTACCATACTCAAGATATATGTCTGGCTAGAACAGTGTCTCTGCTTTTATGTCCTAAAATAAGTGAATTGAAACATGCTTCAAACTAAGTTGTGGAGTAAATCTTAACTGTGCTCTAGATAATGCCACTACTTGTTATGTCTCCACATGACTTGTCTTTGAACTCAGTAGAGAACAAGGCAAAAACTATGATATTAATAGCTCTGTTTATACATTTTTAATGCATTCAATTCGTTGTGGATAGCTTCATTAATGTTAAATGTGGTTCTAAATATGGATGGGTATAAGTGTTTTCTTTTGAAAACCTTTGATGGAGTCAAGCATGCAGGCTGGCCTCTGTTATTAACTTTGATTCCATTCACGCTTTCTTTCTCTCTGTTGCAGGAGCTATTGTGACAATCTTGGCTACCACCCATTAAGTGCTGCTGACTTTGGAAAGATCATGAAAAACGTCTTTCCAAATATGAAGGCCCGTCGTCTAGGCACAAGAGGCAAATCAAAATATCCTTTGCTAGAACGCTTCCCAGTAACTTCTGCACTTGCCTGGAGAACATCTGTTGTTACGGCTTAACTACCAGCTAAATGTAGAAGTAATGTTAAATAAAAAATGCAGACACTTTCCCAATGTTCTTTAAAAATTATTAATTGCAGTAGTGTTAGGTTGCGAGATATAACTTTGGAAACAAGTACTTAAATTTAGGTTCTGATGCTTAGTTGTCACAGCAGCGAGGAATCAAAGAAGCTTTATCATTTAGTGCAAAGGGAGATATTGGAATAAAGGAACTTGCTTTATATATGTGCAGTAACTAATATTTTATTGGTAGTACAGCTCAGAATTATCAGAACATTTCTTGCTTTTATATTATACTTGTGCACACCACTAATTTAAAAGTTACTTGTAAAGCCAAAGATTAAGCTGTGCTACAGATACTTTGTAAAACTGTCTCTCCTCAACCATTACTATTGATTGGAAGAGAAGAGGGAACCCAGAAGTCATAGAATCATAGAATCTTAGAATGGTTTGGGTTGGAGAGGACCTCAAAGATCATCTAGTTCCAACCCCCCTGCCATGGGCAGGGACACCCTCCACTAGACCAGGCTGCCCAAAGCCTCATCACAAAAGTCATCATAAAAGCTGACATCAGGCTTGGAAGGCACAATCCCAGGCTTGTCCTGCCATCAGAGGGGGGAGACAGCTTCCTTTGCTGCATGATGGAGACCTCCTGAGATAGGAAAGACAATTCAGAGCAAGAGCTTCTAGGATGCGGAGTGCTGTCTCTCTCTCTCTCTTGACTGCAGAGTCTTTTTCCCTGTGCCCTAAGTTGGAATCCACTTCCTTTCCTCTTTTCCTGTGTTAGAGAAATGGTCCATCTCAGAGGGTGTGCAAAAACACTAACCCATTTAATTATAACTTAAACCAAACCTTAAAGTACTTAAAAAAACCTGATGTTGTCATAGCGTAACTAGACATAATCATTACAGGCAGAACTATACACAGTTAGATCTTGGGACAGGTTAATTTATCAATAGGCAGCCACTGTGAAGACTTTGGGGGAAATGCTGTGCAAAAGAGTCTGCTCATACCACTGGTGGTTCTGCTGCTTCAGTGTAGGGGCAAGAAGGTCTGCTAGGAAGGAAATGCAATAATCAAGTCTTAGGCTACAAGGATGTGAATTTTTCTCAGGCTTTTCTGAGACTAAGCTGTAGTTTGTCTAGTCTTTAGCACGCTGAGGTGTTCCATTAAAAAAATCAGAAACTGTTAGTGATTTTCAAAGTAAGTAGTTTCTTCATCAGCAAGAATTTTGTCTCTTCCAAGTTGAGAATTACACCGTCCCTTGAGAATCCTCAGAAAACATTGTGCAGTAATGTAATGCCTGCTCCATCTCCTGGGGTCAGCTCTTGTTCCATTCTGATGTGCATGGCGGGCTAAGCCACTGCAGTAAGCAAGAGAGGGAGAGGGTTAAAAGGCATCAGGGTGCTTGTAGAGTCTAATTAAAAATCACTCAAAAGAACTGTCAGTAATGATACGGACTCACTGTAATACTGGCCTTTGCCAAGGTCTTGCTTGAAGCATGCACTTAAAGAATTAAATGCTAGCGGGCAGCCCAGAATTACTTGTCTTCCATAGAGGAAAAAACCTTCCATGTAGTAGTCAATGGAGAAGGTATGTGTCAGTTAAATTGTTTCATAAAATACAGTGTTGGATTATCTAGCAGTGGAGTCCAAAACTTAGTAGGGATGTTCTGGATATAGAGCTAGGAAGAAATCATGCGTTGTCATTGTAGCTTCCCCCAGGGGATCTCTTTCAGTTCTGATTCCTAAGTTTCTAATTCAGAATGATTAAAATGTGACCTTACCTCACACTTATCTTAATACCTAGCCTCCTTACATTTAGTTTACTGTATTATGCTCCATCCAGATTAATGCAAGCAAATGCAAACTCCATGGTCTAGGAAAGAGAAATACAGACACATTTACAGAATGTGAAAAATAAGTGATCCTGAAAAGGATTGGTGTGTCGCAGAGAAGAGACGCTGTATGTGAACTCCCAGACTAATGTTGTGGAGAGGAAAAAAGACAGATTTGGTTTTCAGACCTATAAAAAAGTGAATAAGAGTAATGGAGGGGACTGTATTTTTGTGTACTGATTTGATGAGATCAGTGTAAGAACAAATCTGAGTATTTGTGTCCATATTTTTATGGAAGAAGAATTAATCATGGGTGGGGAGAGAGCCACAAAAATTGTGTGAAATCTTAGGAAGAAATGTCCTCACCAGTCATTCTGTCTTGCCAGGAACTTCTTCAGTTTGTGGAAGTCCCATAGGAGAAGGATCTGTCAGGAAAAAGAGGCAAAAAAGAAGTCGTCATAATAAAGTAAAACTAAAATTTGGGAACGTGTTTTTTTCATAGTGATTAACTGTTGAAATGCATTCTCCATCTCATTTTAGGGAGGGAGTTTAGTCCAAATTTATGTTAATGATTTAAATATTGAGTAGCTAATTGAAACTGCTTTGCATGTTTAGTGTTTCTTATAAGTCATCAAATGAAATTCATCATGCCCAGCATCACTTGTTCCTCTGCATAGATGGAGAAGCCCAACAACCTGCCCAAGAACGCAGCCTTTTATAGGCTCTTGATTCTGGCTGGCTATGAGACTACGTTAATGACAGTAATTCTTAGATCTGTTGTTGAGTTTGCTTATGAAACTTGAGGGGTATCAGAGGAATTACTGCCCTTTGCTCCTATGCAACAAGCAGAGATGATTTAGACCTTAACTTTTGTTCAGATATTGCTACAGTGGACTGAGGAAAAAGGCTTTTGTGCACATGCCAACACTGCCCAACCTTGACGTTCATAAAACTGGAGATGGGGTATGATATGTACTTGCTTATTAACATTTATTATGTTGTTTTTCTGTCTGAAATTTTCCAAACAAAGTTGTCATTTTTAAGATTATTTTTTTTCTTTATGAAACTTAAATTCTGAATCGTTTGATGTTTTCCTGTAAAGCTCAGAACAAGTTGCAGAGCTATTAAAAAAATAATTTTGGAAGTGAAGCAGACATTGACAGTGTTGCCACCCACAAGCTATATCTCTTTAACTTTCATTCCGGTTTGGGTTTACTGTATATTTAAAAAAAAAAAAAAAAAAAAAAAAAAAAAAAAAAAAAAAAGTCAATGCTAGGGAAGAGGAACCGCAGTGAAAGAAGCAGTTCCTGGGTAACAGTGGCTGCTGAGTTGATGACTCCGAATGCAGGGAGCATCAATTGTTGGTAGTCCAGATATTAAGATTCTTTCTGCAATTTTCTTCCAGAAGTGTCAGCTCCATCTAATGCCTTTGGAAACAACCAGTAGGTTAATGTTAAGATGTTTCATTTTGAATGATATTGATGTTGTGATTGCACTCTTCTAATTTCATGAGAAATTGAACATACTTATGTGTTTCGGATCATCATTTGCTCTCTATTTTTGCTTTCATGCCTTAATGACCCTTAATAATTAAAGTAACCTTTCCTCCTTTGTTTGTTTGTTTTAGTTGGATGGGGCAGAGCCGTCTGGGCAGCTGCAAAGTGCTGATGAGGAAGTTGTCTCTGCAGCCTGCCGGCTTGTTTGTGAATGGGCCCAGAAAGTGCTGAGCCAGCCTTTTGATACAGTCATGGAATTGGCTCGTTTCCTTGTAAAAAGTCACTATATTGGTACCAAGTCGATGGCAGCTTTAACAGTAATGGCAGGGGCACCAGCAGGTAATGAGATAATTTAATGCTGAATGGATGAAACAGGGGATCTTTGTTTAAAGAGTAATAACATCTTGGTTTGAGGAAGCACTTCTCTTCAGGGCAAACTTTAAACACTGGCTGAGCGTTGAGCCTGCATTTGCATGATTTTAGTCCACATTGCTGTAAATTACTTTCCTTGCTGGTAGTCTGGGTAGAGAGATCTGAAAATAAGCAGTGGTCTGAGGTCTAGTTTGTGATTCTCCCATTCCTCCGATGAGGACCCTGGTCTTCTAAAGCACTTCAGGGCATATGAGTAATTGTGCTGAATTTACGTACTTTGCTAGATCAGGAGTTTGGTGCCGGTAGGATGCTGGTTTGTAGACAAACTGCTGGTGTAGCTGTGTTTCTGTCTGATAACTTGCCCTAATTTGGAAACAATTGTCTGTCTTAATTTTCTCTCAAGAGCAGATTTTCTTACAGGCATTTCTGATACATCAGATGCAAATTTTCCTGAGATGTTTGATCAGTGTCAGGTAGTACAGGCATGTCAGCTGCTTTGTTATTGATCACATTAGAAATAAGGGCTTGAGGGGCATTGAGAGGGACAGGAGGGCCTTCTTCGGGTCAGTTGTGTGACTGAGATTCCAGCACTCGCTTTCAAGTCTTCATTAAGGATTGAGGTAAAGAGAAGAGTTATTTTGTATTTTGCCACATCAGATGAATTCCTGTTCTATTCAGTCGGTGGGAAAGCGTACATTCAATGTGGCAGTTTGTACATCTACTTTTGTGTCCTTTGTTTCCCTCTTCATGCTCAGAATCAGTCACTTAATCCTTTAAAGTAGTTTTTTTTTGTGGCTATGGATGAAGTAAATTATGAAAATGAAGGATGAGGAGGGAAGTGTGGGTGTACAGCGTGCCCCCCAGACTTTCCTCTGGAAGGTTCTGCCCAGGCCTGTCAAACAAAATGTGTTTGAATCAAAGCAAATCTCTTGACTTGAGACAGGCGCTTTCAAATGGAAACTGGTGGTCAGGGCCGTGGTTTAGGGTGTTCCCCTTCTGGATCATATTGTTTCTCCTTCCGGCTCTCTTTATTGCAACTTGGAACTGATGGGTGGCAGCAGTAGGTTTTGCTGCCTGTATGCTCCTTTTTTTACCTGTCGTTGTTTGGCTTCATTGGTTGTGCTTCCCGTGCTGCTAGAAGGAACACTAGGTATATGTACAGCTCTTCAACTCATGTAGCTTCTTCCCCTTGCTTCCTTCAAAAGAAGATGGTTTCCTTCAAGGAAAAGGGCAGCTATTTCCAGTGCGTGCCTTTGACTTGGATACTCATTTCACGAGAGATTCTTTCTAGACTGTCAAATACAATTTTCCCATTCCTCTTTATCACAAGGAACTACAGTGTCTCTGTGCATTAACTGAGGAAAAAGCAGACTTTCATCCTCAAAGATAAATTTGTTGAGGTTTTTTTTCCATAAATGTTGCTTGTCTTCAGTGTTCAGCCCACGTAGATGACTTCTTTTCCAGTAATTGCAATGTTTTTGGGCATTTCACTGCTCTGTGAAGAAGGAATTGTGAAAGTGGAGATATGTTGTGGTGTTCAGGCTCTCATGATACATGCAGAGAGGATGGGCTCCCAGACCACAGTTCCGAAGCATCTCCTGGGTGTCTAAAACCAAATACTTGCCCTAAAATGAGGTTGATTAATTTAGAATTAAAGAGTTATTTTAAAAACTCTGAAACCTGCAAAGTGTAAATGAAATGGTGTTAAAGCATTTTTAGAGGGGCAATTCAGTAGGGTTAGTAGGTCACTGAGACAGCATGCTAATCCTCTTGACTGTTAATAAACAAAAGATTGTAAACGTGATGTGATTTTGTAAGAGAAGTTGGTGTCAGCTGTGCAGATGAGACTTAACTCCCTGTTGTTCTCCCTGGAAGCACCACTTCCTTGCTTGTGATCAGCAAGGCATTGTCTCTAGAAAAAAATGTTCTCCCATTCTAATTTCTGTAGTTTTTTCACCTTTGCCTCCTTCTTTTTTCTTTTTTCTGGACACTTGTCGTCTTGCCCTTCTTTCACCATTATCCCTGATCACGCAGAGGTGATCCATTCTGATGATATGTGCATTGGCCGTTAGATAATATCATCTGCTCAGAGCTCCTCCTCTGTGACGCAGGCTCACAGCTTTCTGGAAAGATGTTTCAGTTTTAAAGCTGCCTTAGACATTGATAACAAAACAAAAACACAATAGATGATGAAATCTAAAGGTTCATCTGAAACATATCCGCTGCCCTCTACTGTCAGTTAAATAAAATGCATTGGTTTTTAGACTTCGCTGACAAAAGTTGCGCTTTGGGATTACTAGAAGCAGGATGCCAGTACATAGTATTTTAGCAGCTAATGCTCACCTTGTCTAACAGATAGAGGTTTTGCCACAAATGTGGAAATAAACTGAAACACTGAATAGATTTGAGCAAGAAGTGGATGGGAGCACCTCATAGAGGAGGTGTTTCCAGAATGGTTGTGGAGATGCCTGCCGTGTATTCTGTGTGGTTAGATACAGAAGTGACACTACAGCAGACAGGGTAAGTGTGGTTATAATTCATTATTCTTCTTTTGTATTCAGGAATAAAAGGGATCCCCCAGCCCTCAGCTTTTATACCCACTGCTGAAAGTAATTCTTTTCAACCGCAAGTGAAAACTCTGCCATCTCCTGTTGATGCCAAGCAGCAGCTGCAACGGAAGATCCAGAAGAAGCAGCAAGAACAGAAACTGCAGTCTCCTTTGCCAGGAGAGTCTCCAGCAAAGAAAACAGAAGGCACCACAACCAATGGCGTGACCAGTATATCTAATGGAAGTCCTGCCATTCTGTCTCCTCCACCTATTGGCATTGTTGTGGCAGCTGTCCCCAGCCCAATACCGGTAATGTTCTTCAGCAGTTCTCTAGAGAAACCACCTTATGAAAGGGTTGTAAATTGCCGGTAACTAAGCAGTGGTGTCAGTGGGATAAAAAAAACGGTTTCTGTTCAAAGGCTGGGTCCCTTGGTGCTTTCTGTCCCAATGACTGTGTTATACCACATGAGTTATGGAAGTGATGCAGAGGCAGCAGAATTCTGATCACATAGCATAGGCCAAGTTTGCTTTCAAGTCATTGACAGTGGGATTTCAGCTAGCAATAATCAAGGTTATATGTGGGAATAATTGTCCCTGAGATGAAGTTTAACCAGACGAGAGCTGACACCAGTTATGTGGGTCACTGAGCCCCTAATATGGAATCTAATTTGCCTTTCATCAGCCCGGTGCGTTTAGTGACAGCAACAATTTTATTTTTGCATGAACGTCTGTAGTATGGAACATCTTCCTCTTTCAGGCATACAAAACTGGGTGGGTGGTAGGGGAGAAGTTTTTTGTTTTTAAGATGGTAGCTGTGTTGTCGATTTCAATAGGTAAGCCAATTTTTCTGCCTGATAGTGGGTTTGTATTTAACGTGCTTTTGAAACCTTAACAATGAGCAGAGTTGTGAACAGGTCCTCTCCTCTTTAACCTTTGTATGTCTGTCTTTTTGTTCCATGTGGTGAAGGATGGTATGAGAATGACCCTTTCATTAGCAGAAGAGCTGACTAGTGTGTAGACCTCATGCCTTAAAAATTGAGGCCATGTATCTGTCTACCAGTACTTAGGCAGACAAATAGAAACTGTCTTGTATATAGTTTAAGAGCTTGTTTTGTTTCAAACTGATGTTCATAACTTCGGTGTACTGAGATACGTTGTTCTTCACCTTCAAAATGCTTGGGGATGAGGTGGTCTGTGGGCCCTGGGGACTTTGTTGCTTCATCGCCACACCTTTTCTTTTTCTCTCTCTACAGGTGCCAAGGACTAGGCAGTTGGTGACGTCCCCAAGTCCTATGGGATCGTCTGATAGCAAGGTCCTGCCGCTCAACGTTCAGGTGGTCACTCAGCACATGCAATCAGTCAAGCAGTCACCAAAGACTCCCCAGAACGTTCCCGCCAGCCCAGTTGGTGACCGCTCTGCCCGGCATCGCTATCCGCAGATCTTACCGAAGCCAGCAAATACCAGTGCTCTCACCATCCGCTCTCCCACGACGGTGCTTTTTACCAGTAGCCCAATCAAGACTGTTGTGCCAGCACCACATGTGAATTCCTTAAATGTGGTAAAAATGACAGCAATATCTCTTGCCCCAAGCAGCAGTAGTGTGCCTGTCAAACAGACGCCTTCAGTTAGCAGTAGTGCAGGAGCAGTGGAAGAAGGGAGAACTGGTCCACAGATCAAAAATGGATCTGTTGTTTCACTGCAGTCTCCGGGATCCAAGCCTAGCACTGTTGCAGCTGCATCTGCAGTCAAGATCAAAATGGAACCAGAAGCATTGCTGGATGAGAACTCGGTACAGGGCCAAGAGAGCTCTGAGGTGTCTAAATCCATAAAGTCAACCCCTGACCTGCCTCCTGCTCAACTAATTAATTTTGAGGTTGCAACCTTGAAGGTGTCAGCTGATGATGTCGTGGAGGCAAAACCAGTTAAGGGCTGTGATCAGGGAGCTGAAGAAGCAGGGACCAAATATAAAACACAGTCTAATGAGATCACACCAGTTTCTTCAGCAGGCAATAATCAAAGCACTCTAAAGCCCTCAGTTGCCAGTCAAAACTTGTCCAGCACCAGCATCGGTTCACCTCCTACTGGTGAGTCTACGATTAAAGACAAAACATGCACTAAAAGTCCAAGAAAGCGACAACCTTCTACACTTCAGGATTCCCAGGTACCACCTGTAAAGAAACCACTGGTGGAGCAGCTTTCAGCTGGTAATGCTGTGGAGGGTCAAAAAGCAAACAGTGTTAAGAAGTCTCCAAAGGTTGGATTGTTAGCGAACAGTGACAATACAGCAACACTTGCTCAAGTTCCCAGCAAGGTATCTGTGAAGGTGCCTGTACCTTCTGCAGCCGCAGCAAGCTTAGCAACAGACCTTTCTTTGAGCACCAATTTAAATACCAGTGATTCTACTTCAGGACAGCAGCTTGTATCAGCATCATCTCCAGATATAAAAGTAAAATTGGAAGGAAACATGTTTATCATAGAAAATGATTCAAAATCCGATGGCAGCTTTAACCCAAATACATGGCACCATATCACCAAAACCTCCGACTTTGCATCTGTGAATTGTGAACAGCAGCACGATATCAGTGTTATGACTATTGCAGGGCACTCTGGATCTGGTGACCTACCGGAATCGGCATGGGAGCCAGTGCACTGCGAGGGTATACAGCAGGATGTGTACAACCAGCAGTTACAGAGCCAGATCCAGGACTCCTCTTTGGGTCAAATGCAAGCACAGTCTTCAAATCAGTTACCTCTGCAGTCTGAGCTGAAAGAGTTTGAACATACAGTCCCTCAGTCAAGTGAAAACTTCTTTTCATTTGATGATGACCTTACCCAGGACAGCATTGTGGAGGAGCTGGTGCTCATGGAGGAGCAAATGTCCATGAATAATTCTCATCCTTATGGTAGTTGTCTAGGAATGGCACTTCAGAGTCAGACCACAGCTCAAGGAGCTCCCGTGTCATCTCATCCAAGCAGCGCGCACTTTTACCATTCGATCCACAACAACAGCACTCCAATTCACACCCCGACTCCCACCCCCACCCCAACTCCCACTCCCACCCCGACTCCCACACCCCCCTCTGAAATGATTGCCGGATCTCAGAACATGTCCCGAGAAAGCCCTTGTTCAAGGCTGGCTCAGACAACTCCTGTAGACAGTGCTCTAGGAAGCAGCCGGCATACGCCCATCGGCACACCGCATTCGAACTGCAGCAGCAGTGTCCCTCCAAGTCCTGTGGAATGCCGAAACCCATTTGCATTTACTCCCATCAGCTCCAGTATGGCTTACCACGATGCCAGCATTATATCAAGTAGCCCCGTGAAGCCAATGCAGCGGCCTATGGCTACCCATCCCGACAAGACCAAGCTTGAGTGGATGAATAATGGCTACAGTGGTGTTAGCAATTCATCGGTTGCAAACCATGGCATCCTCACGAGCTATCAGGAGCTGGTAGAAGACCGCTTCAGGAAACCCCACGCTTTTGCTGTTCCTGGCCAGTCATACCAGTCTCAGCCGCGCCACCATGATACTCACTTTGGTCGTGTGACTCCTGTTTCACCTGTGCAGCACCAGGCAGCCCCTGTCAGTAGCACCACCAAGCAAGAGGGCTTTGCTGTTCCTGCTCCTTTGGACAACAAAGGAACCGGTTCCTCCCTCAACAACAGTCTGAGATGCCGGAGCGTGAGCCCTGCTGTCCATCGCCAGCGTAATCTCAGTGGAAGCACTGTTTACCCTGTTTCAAACATACCACGCTCTAACCTGACATCTTTTGGAAGTCCAGTGACTCCTGAAGTTCACAACGTATTTGCTAATATCCATGCAGACACCAGTGCCAATAACATAGCGCAAAGAAGCCAGTCAGTCCCATTGACTGTGATGATGGAGACGGCCTTCCCGTCTCTTCAGAAACAAACGAACACTAAAAAAATAACCAATGTGTTGTTAAACAAACTTGATTCTGACAGCGATGATGCAGTGAGAGGTTTGGGAGTGAACAACATGCCCTCAAATTACACAGCCAGGATGAATCTCACTCAGATTTTAGAGACATCCGCCGCTTTTCCTAGTGCCAACCCACAAAATATGATCAATTCCAGCACTTCAGTTTATGAATTCCAGACACCAAATTACCTCACAAAAAACAGCAGCACCGATCAGATCAGTTTTTCTTCTGGAGATAACCAAGCACAATCAGACATCGGAGAGCAGCAATTAGATTTTAGCAGCACTGTAAAAGACCTTTTAGGGGAGGACAGTCTGCCAACAAACCAGCAGCTGGTGAATCAGGTGGCATCAGATCTCAATAACGTTGCATCTGTCTTTTCCAGCGACATCAGGTTGTCTTCCGAGCTCTCAGGCAGCATTAATGATCTGAACACTTTAGACACAAATCTACTGTTTGATCCAGGTCGTCAGCAGGGACAAGACGATGATGCTACACTGGAGGAATTAAAAAATGACCCCTTGTTTCAACAAATCTGCAATGAATCCATTAACTCAATGACTACATCGGGTTTTGAGTGGATGGAGAGTAAGGATCATCCTGCTGTTGAAATGTTGGGTTAATCTTGTTTTATAATATGTATGTAGCACACTGTATCTAAAAGACAGACGTATTGTATTTGTCTTAATGGAAGTGCCTCCCGCAGCAGAAACACTTGCTATGTATTGTGGCATTTTAAAAAAAGTTTGCTGTACCCGTTGCTCATTCTTCAGCAGGGAAAGGGCAGTCTTACCAATTCTAAACAAATCTCTGAAGGCGATGGGCTATCAAAGCCAGTATTAAAATTTGAATTTTATAGTGTTTCCTATTCAACATTTCTTATTGTAGCAAATAGAGAAGTGGTGAAGAGCCAGCCAGCAGTGACAGCTATGGTTGAGGCTTTGGGAGGGTTTGAAGTTGAGCTCGTTAGTAGGCTTTCCATACTTTGTATTGCTTGTTACTTCTTAGTAGATGATCCTTACTGACCTTTGTCGTTCAGGCCTGACACGCAGGGTGCCTGCAGATAGGTGGCTGGTGGGGAGTGGGTACAGGTGAACCAGGTGACCTGCAGGTGCCTGATCACAGTGCAGCTGCCTGGAGCACTGCTCGGTGGTGAACTGTGGGAAATCTCTGTGGCCCTGGTGCCATTGATGTCTCCAGTAAAATGCAGAGATAGGAAAAACTAACAGGAACGATCAAGGAAAAAAGAAAGATGCACTAAATTTTTTATTTAAGAGAAATAAATCTATGTAGTTATTTTATCCATTAATATTCATGACATACTTGATATTTTAGTTCTCACTTCAATGTTTTTATATTAGGTAAAATTCATGTGAAAAGATTTTGAGCACTGAGATTTAATCTAGGCATAACACCCTATTTTAAAGTGATAGGTACTGTTTAATTATTTATCAATGTTAGAGAAGGAACGTGATGTTTTCCCTCTTTTTTAAATAAAAGAGCTATTGGAGCTCATTAAAATACTATTTTTAAAGATTCATTTTTTAAGTTTGCTCTTTCCTAACCTAGTGGAGGGTGTAGGAAGATGTTCTTTTCTCTGTATTTCAGTAGGTTGAGCCTTTCTGTCTTTCTCGCTTGCTCTTTTTCTCTCAAACAGAAGATGATTAAAATAATAGAAAATGTGGTTGATCTAAAAATATTTCATGCAGAGCCATAATACTGCCAGGCACTTTACAGATGCACAGTAAGACATGTGATCTTTCTTTTGGTAAAACTTCTTTTAAAAAAGTACTTACTGTTTTAGAAGCCTGAATTCCATATTCATAGTGATTTGACAGGACTGGTGAATCTAATTATTTTTAGAAGTCCTTAGCTGCCCCCTCTGGAAGATGAGATTTAGACTTCTGCCTCACTAGTTCCATGAACCAAAACAGGCTTTTTGTTTTATCAGCATGGCGTGGATCTCTCTTAATAGTGCAAGGTGAGAGGTACTTAACTAGCTGTGGCCCTGATGCTAGAAAGAGGACTTGCAGAGGCAAGCCTTTACAAAAGAAGTGGTGCACAGAGCATGCTACAATAACATCCCATGAGCTTGGTCTAAAATTAGTTATTTCTCCTGTGAACTGACACTTAGAAAACAGAGCAGAAAACATTTTCTTCTCTTGCATTACTTCTGTGAATTGAGCAGTCATGATTTCATCAAGGGGGAAGCACAATAAGCCCCCCTAGATTTACTTAAGAGGAGGATGCTCAGATTTTTTTGGTGATTAGTGGGGGTTTTTTTTGTTTGTTTTGTTTAAATGTCTTGGTCTTCTGTTGCTTCAGTTTTTGCTAATGACTTGAGATTGCAATACTGGTCAATTTTTTTGGCGGTGCTGATTCAACTTGTGCTGCTGCATTGGCACTGGAGGTGCTGGTGTACCATAGCTTCTCTTGCTCTTGCCCCAGTTCATCACCAGTCTGTGGCCTCTTCTGCAGGGACAGTTGTGCCAAGCTATAGCACCTTATGGGGGCCTGATTTCACTGTGCTTGCATCAGAAGTTTTGCTGCTTCGTCAGGAACAAACTTGGAAAGTTCGAGCCCTCCTTGAAGCACATGGATGTGTGACGGTGTGGTTTGCCTCATTTAAGACCAAGTGACCCTTTTAAATTTTGTAAGGAAATGGGGAGGAGACTAAAAACTGCATGGTAGCCTTTTGCTGCTTGTCGTGCCAGACATCTATCAGCAAGGCTTGAACCATTTTTCTTGTAGACTGAAGTTGCTGAAGGCAGGGTTTGAGTTCTGTACCTGCCCGTGGCCTTTTGCCATAGATGTGCTGAACATTCTCTCACCTTGTTAGCTGCACTGGGTCTGAGACACTCGGCACTTCTTTTCCCCCCTCCCCATCCTTGTGTGAAGTGCCAGCACTACTGTGAATAGGTGAAACCGGCCTTCCGATGGAGAGTGATGAGGGAGGACGCGAGCACCGGCGCTGTGGGGAGAAGCTGCGCGTGTGCTGCGGCAGCCCGTGCGTTTGCGTGATGTGCTGTTCTGACCTCTGGGTCGCTAACACCAAGGCTGAGGTGGGCTTGGTGGAAATCAGTTTTTGCCTAACTCTACTATTTTTTTTTTTTTTTTTAAGAACATTTCTCAGAAAAGCAAGAGTAGATTTAAAGCTGATGCGTTCTAAATTATGCAGCCATCACCAAAGGTTTTTAAAAGTGCGTTTAAAATTATTTTTAAATACAAGCATTACATTGGGCCTAACGTGACTTAATTAGCAGAAATATTTTATAATCAGTGGATTTAAAGCAAATATGTGTTTAATTTAAGAAGTGCTAAGTTCAATAAGGATTGTTTCAAGTAAAATCCAAGGCACAGGCACAGCTTTGTACATTGATATGTATTCTTTTAGAGGTGTTTGTGTGTTGGTGTTACAATTAATAATGTTAGGTCCCTGTACTTAGTGCTAGTTAGTTCTTTACTATACATTAAGACAGAGCACTACTGCACACCAAAGTATGCAATACCCAAAGGAAAATTCTGTGATTCTAACAAATGGAAGCCTGTCTGTGTCAGATACTCCAAAACGAAGAATTTGATACAGTTCTGACCCCTGTTTACATTATTGGCTTCCTACTAACATGAGAAATAAATTATTTTGATAGCAGTTTTTGCTAAAGTATACAAACTAGTGAATTTGTACCCTGTGTACAGTATTGCAGCAAACACTTTAAATTTGGTTGGTTGGTTAGTCCAGCAAACTTTCTGGGTTCATATATTGCACTAAAATTCTGTTGAACCTGTGGCAGGCACATTCCTTAGGATAAATGCAACAAATACGGCCCACAGATTTAAAAAAAAAAAAAAAAAAAAAAAAAAAAAA
>VXBL01003289.1:878500-888751 GCA_013400195.1 Aramus guarauna
AAAAAAAAAAAAAAAAAAAAGGCAAAACAAGGAAAAAACCCTTTTTAATGTGTTTCATTATAAAAAGGCAAAATGTCATTGAAAGTGACAGGTGAAATTGTCTTATGTAGCAATGTGCATTGATCTCAATGAGATATTTCTATTTCTTATTCTCTTACATGAGAATATTACAGCAGGAAAAATTAAGTTTAGTTTGCTTCACCATGTTAATACATGATCACAAAACGTGCATGAGTGTTAATGACTTAATCTTGTACAGTACTAGATATATTCCTGTAACCACTTTTATTTTTTTTATTCTTTTGCTGTATTGAAACTGGTTCAGTGTTAACCAGGTGAGCATAGTTATTCACAAGTTATTTACTTTTTTATGTTAACTAATTCAGCTTAGTTATTGTTGAATATGTTCCTTTCTTGGATTATTTTTTATTGTTCTGGTGTTGAAAAACATTTTTGCATCATTTTATCATGATAAGAATTCATGAAGTAAATAATTTGCAAATAATTGCAATAAGCACTGACTTCTGAACTGAAAAGAAGGAAAGCGTTTCTTGTGCAGTGCATCTGAGGTTCATATAATAGTCTTGTACTATACTGTGCTTTATTTACTGCACCATAAGGAAAGAAAAATCCCTGTTCCACGTTTTCATTTAGTGCAGGAAATCCAGTTCTCCCCTCTTCCCCAGTGTTTTGTTGTCTGTTGTACTGCTGAAACTACAGTAGTTGAATATTGCAGTAGCATTTCAGTTATTTTTTTTATTGAAAGTGCTCAGAAATTGTTTTTTTAAATGTTTTCAAAAACAATAAAAACATTTTATATTAAAATGACTTCTGGAGTTTTTTCTTTATATGGAAACCATGTGTTAAGGTTGATCTAAAATACAGAGCTTTCTAGTTTGTGCAAAGACAGATCACAAGCTACCCAGCTGTACCGACTTGCAGCAGTTGCTGAGTCCAATCATATGCTTAAAGCTGGGCATGAAATTAATCTTCCTAGCTGGGGTGCCCACCAGTGTTCCCAGCACACTCTACGGGAACACGATGGAAAAGTATTCCCACAGAGCAGAAACCAGATACAAAATAATGAGGGTGAGGATAAATAATCAGGTTTTTATGCCAAAAACATAGCACTGGTTAGCAGACGCCATCCCCGACTGCAGAGGTGCTGAGATGAGCTGGCAGGTGGCAGATCTGATGGTGGCACAAAATCACTTAGGTTTGTCAACAAAGGAAACGAATCATCAGGGAGACATAAATGAGATGACATGAATGAAAGAGCATCAGAAAGAATGATTTTAATATATTGGAGGGAATGCTATTAATACATCTCAGTGGATTCTAAATTAATGTGCTCTAAAAAGCGTTCTCAATAAACAATTCACAGACATGCTTTCTCCATGTTCCACAGTCATAAAAAAGGCAAATTAAAAGTTCCCAAGGAATGAGATGGAATATAATGTAGGAGATAGAAGAGGCTATTTTATAAATTGCTAGTTCCTCTGTAGTAGTAATGACTTTTAATCGGAACCTCTCAGGTGTAGACTGGAAAGAATTGGCCTTAATGATTAATAAAAAGGGTCATAAAAGCAAACAAGTCTGTGACTGTGAATGGAAATGGCCTAACAGGAAAGACTTAAGAAGGTAGAAATGTTAAATGTGTGATCAAAATAGCTACCTCAAAATGTTGAAGTCATGAGCTTTGTAGGTTTCAAAAAGACTAAATATTTATATGTTTAGTAAAGACATCCAGAGTAAATTCTAAACAACTGCTTCGAAATGTTTTTACATCTTGAGAGATACAAATCTGCAGGTGTAAATGCAGCTGGTATTCTGGTAAATAGAGCTCTAGGGCCATAAGGATTGCTGTGTTGAATTAGCTGGTGGTTCATGTAGTCTGTATAGTGTCTCTTGCAATTGACACCACCGTCTTCTCCAGAGAAAGAAGCCCTGCGTTATTAGGTGGTCACACAATTAAATGGCCTCTGTGAAAGCTGTTCTCCTATACTGAAGAGCTAGAAGCTCAATCTGAACCCAAGGCATTAGAGCTAGGGGGAGTGTATAGACTAGGTGACCTCCAGAACTAACTTCTGACCTCACTTTGTCAGCATTGCATCAAGGCTGGAGGGTTGAGTAAACCTAACTGGATCTGATGGTGTAGCATGGCTGCTTTCACTCAGGTAAAGTTTAGCATAATATTTGATAATTGTCGAATTCATCTGACAGCAAACTTTTAATTATCTGGGCCTCCTCTGATGCGTAAGTCAGAGATAAGCAATACTTGGATCTTGCTGCCCTCCTCCCTCTCTTACACATGGAGCGAGTTCAGCTTGGGTAAGGAGAGGACATGTGAGAAAAATGTATAGTGAGGCTTACAAATTGTGGAATAACTCTGGAAAGCAATTTCAAACTTAAGAAATGAGCAGGTGACCTGACCATATACTTAAGATGGTTCTGAATAATGCTTATAAGGGAGTGCTGTAAAACTTTGAATCTGCATAGTTTCTAATAGTTACCTGTAATCATCCAGACTAGACTATTGAGGAGTTACTGATCCACGTAACAGTTAACAATTAACCTGAATATACCCAAGCCTGTGCTGTGCTGTACTGCCTACAGGGCTTGGATTCAGCCCTGTGTTGCACTGCACTTATCCCTGGGCTGCAGGGTAAACTTGGCCAGGTAACCGTAGTGGAGGAGCTTGCAGGCAGCTCCCACTCTGTGCCCGTGTTTATGCCACCTGTGCATCTTTGCCTTTATCTAAAAGTGCAGCAAGATGTTCTTGTGTGAATATCCCTTCTGCTTGACAGTAGAAATGATGAACAGAGTTGTTTTCTTGTAAGAAGAATCCCACAATAGCTTAAATGACCGAAATGGGGTGACAGTTCCACGAGCAGGATCTGCATGTGGATTGGAGGCCCACGGAGTGCAGCATAGCTTGGGGACCTGAAGGCGTATAGGACTATCTCTACTGTCCTCTATTTCTTTATAGTGCTAACTCTAGCAAATGGCATTTTAAGCAATGCTTCACAGAATCTGAGCGCCTTTTTTTATTGCTATCATAACAAGCCAACACCTCCTAGTGCATAATTAACATTCCCTAATGAAATTGCAGATCTTTTAATGTCTTTTGCTTTTTCTGCTCAACTTCTTGAAAAAAGGATAAAATATAATCTAAGCAAGGCCAGATCAATTAAGTCAAAAGTGAACTGAGGACATGGAGAAATTTGCTTAGAAAACATAAAGTGCTAAAAAGATGGCAGTTTCATTCTGCAAATTGCAGTGTTTAAATACCCAAAATAGAAAACCACTTTGATATAGTGCAGAATGTATAACCAAGCAATTTTAGTTCCTGATAGATCATTTCTGCTATGTGCTTTGAATATGTAGGAGATCCCTATGAGTGATGTAAATGCTTGAGATACGTTGCCTTGGCACATTTGCATATCTATTCTCCAACGGCTTTGTCGTGGCTCCTCCTGAGTCCGTTCCTCCTGGGCCTGCCTACCTATTTTCTATATCTGGTAATGCCTCAGCTCCACAGTCATTACAAAGGTCCATTTTTGTCCCTGTGGCTCATCTTTCCTCTGTTGTCAGCTTCCTTTTAATACACTGGATATGGATAATATATGGATTATGATAAGTTATGTATCACTGGAACTTTGCCTATCCACACTATCTAATTAGATGATGCCCATTACAATCAAATTTTCAGTGGATCTCCAGCTGCTGTTTCAAATAGCGTTCAAATAACATTAGCAGTATGCTACTAATCTGGACCATACTCTGTTTCATATGTGGGGTTCTTTTGGACACAAACGCTAAAATTGTACTTGGAAAAATTAGCTCAAGGATTGAAATGAGTCTCAGGAGCTTATCAGAAAGTTCCATTTTAACTCACCTATGCATACAAGTAGCCACTTTTGGAAGAAATATTTTCAGAGTAGTATAGAAATTATACCAAATAATCTAAACTTGTTTTTAAAGCCTTCATGTATCTTAAAGGGAGGAAAAAGGACATCCATAGGAAGCTGAAAATACATCTCTGTTCATTCAGGATTTGATAGCCTTATGTCCAGTTATTAGCTTGGTGCTAGTGGATTTTTGTCAAGACTAAATTGAACAGGGCACTACCTGGCTGCTGCTGGGGCTGAGTCCACCTGTAGTCTCAGGTTTTCTGAGAGACGTGTGGACAGCAGGAATCAAGAGAAGTGACTGTCCCTGCAGCCTTCCTCAGGTACCTACTCATTGCTACAAATCTGTGCTTCTCAGCACCCTTACTTTAGAGAGCTATTGGGCTCCCTCTTCTCAAATATCCTTGTTTTTCAGTATGGATGAGAAAACACAGCTGCATAACTGTATTACATTATAAACTAACTGATTAGGACTCACTCGTCTCCTTTCTGTATCAAAAATACCCTTGAGTGTTCAATTTTTGTGTTCCATATCAGTATTCCAACAGGACACTTGTTCCAAGGTCTGTGATAATCAGTTCCCAGAGAGATCAAGCCCAATTCCTCTTTGCTCTGAGAAAAGAAGAGGCATTTTGAAATGTGCTGTTTAAAAAGCTGTGTATTAGCAATGGTTATTTCTGACTGGAACAAAATGCTATTTGATTCTATTTCAAACTGCTTTGAAAATCAGAACAACCTCTCCTGCTACATATGTATAGACAAGAGGGGATACGAAGCGCCCATGTCCAAGAGGCCCCGCTCAGAGGTTCTTGTGCCAATGGCATAACTAAAATCTACTCTCACAAGGATTACTTGTGGAAAGCAAAACTTATACTAGGGCCTAAAATGGCTGTCTCTGAAAGAGCAAAATAGGAGACCTCCGTGCTTACTAATAAGAAATTGCTGAAGATCTGTTATGCTGCACATAATTTTAGAATTATTTTGCTGCTTTAGGAGTTATCTTAAGTTGCAATTTTTTATAAATAACATTTACAAAAGGTAGCTATGTAATACAGGAAGATATTTGCCTTTTCCTTTGCTAGGCAAAGGTAACAGTCTTGTCACTAATAGGTATCCTTTCACCATGTGCAAAGCCCTACATCCTTGTCAGACATCCTGTTTTTTAGGAGTACTTTCTTGTGGGATTACTTTCTATGCCAGCCAGAGCTGAAGACGTGTGGCCACTTCTTGGATGGTGTGCTATTATGTCTAGTTTGGCCTTACCAGTAATTAATTCCGAGTGGCAACACTTACAAGTTCATTGGAAGCCAATCAGTGGATCAAGGGCAACATATTCAAAAATCTGTGTACTCAAAAGTAATTGAACGCTAAAAAAAACCTCAGCAGTAATTCAAACCAACTTAAAACAGCAATTACTTACTATTCCCATTTTCCTAATGAAATGAGAGAAGCACTATGAGAAAGAGCATCTTGTGTGAAAATGAGAGAGGAGTAACAATGGGAGTGCATGAGTGCTGCTCAGTCACATGCCCAGTCAGAACAGTATCTTCCTCTGGTCTTAGTGATGTTTTAGGCACCAGCAAAAAGCATATAGCATGTACTACTTCATACACATATGGAGAATGATAACCTGAAGGTATTTAAAGAAGAAAAGCCCAAATACGTCATCCTCAGAAAGCTCTTACTTCTGTAACATTGCAGTGGGTTGAGCTGTTAGCAGAAATATACACAATGACTGTGTTAACCATGGGATGACTGGTGGTGAATTAAGCTGGGAACAGCGTGACAGCAGTTGACTGGAGTTCAGCACCTCCGGATTTTTGTTCTGGCAGCTCTCCTCCCCCTCAAGCTGAAAATAGGGAGAGAAAGATGACATCTGAGCGGTGGTGATTCAGACAAGTGTTTACCACTTCATTCAAATGCATATGCACAAAATGAGTGTGACTTCCCACCTCCACCACAGTTGCTCTTCTTACTATGCAGGTTTGCTCATGGAGCCAGAGAGATTTCCAAAAGAAATTGCTTGTAAACTATTACACTGGTCACAGAAATTAGGAAAATATTTCTTACAACTTTCCCTTCTTACAGACTCCTCCTGTGAGAGCTGGAGATCTCAGCTGCTTTCCTGGGGGACAGGGATCTCTGTGGGGAGGGGGGCGGAGGGACCTTGCCCAGGGCAGATGTTAGTACCTTGGGAACACAGACCCATGCTTTGAGAGCCTCGTTAAATGTTGCCTGCAGGCTGCCCTGAAAAGGAGCTGCTTGAGTGGAGAATTTCTGGTTCACATCTGGTCTGTTCCTGGTTGATGGTCACGCCTTGTTGTCATCCTGTGGGGACAAGTATGGCTGCAGGGTTTGAGACAGCTGGAGGCAGTGGCTTGGCAGGAGGCAAGGCAGAAAGCAACACGTGTCCAAACAGAAGATATGTTCCTTGTAAGGGAAACAAGAAAAGTTGAGGAAAACAGAACTGAGAATGAAAAGGAGCGGTAGGGGCTGGTGAAAACCTGAGCGTGAGCTAATGGCAGTCTAGTTGCAATGCAGAGACAACAGTCAGTCTGGGGAGACCCTTACCAGACTGAAGCTCTTGCTCACAAAATTTAAGCTTTCATCTTTGTATCAATTTTGCATCTTGTTATCATGGTGTTGGAAATCCAGTGTTAAGCCCCAGGATCTAGCACGTATTTGCAGGCAACTGTAGAGCCAAGAAGAGTGTTGAGTCTTGGGTACTTAACTGTATCTCTGGCATTAGTCTCATTAGTGAGTCATTGCCATGGTATTAGAGAAATTGAGATTAATAGGCTATCAATACGTATTTACTTCTCTTAGTCATAGCAATGACTCACTAGCACTATAAATTTTTTTCTATTAATTCCCTCCTGTATGTAGTTTTCCATTTACCTGCCACTGTGACATTGTGAGTGGTTCATCATAACATTTTCTATTGTATGACTCAGTAGAACAAAAGACAATAGGACAAAAATCTGTTTGTGTCATTTGCATCCGGATTTTTTGTTTAATTGCAGTTAAAATTACTTCTGATTCCTTTGGTTTAAAGGAAAAGCAGTGAATGTAATTTATCCAATTTGATTTAGAATCCTCTGTAGCAAAAGTGTATTTGGTAAGATAAAACATACTTTGATGTCACTTGATGTCCCAGGTTTTGTAACTTAACCATGACTGTAGTTAATATATATTCTTAAGATGAAGATTATTTTATGATGATTCCCTTTGGAATTCTGAAACAAATCTGCTTTTCCCACATTATTTCATCCTTTAAGAACAGGCAATGCTTTGTTTTTTTTTCAAAGCAGTTTGGTATTATAGCGTATGGATTCTCTCTAACTTTTAAAAGCATTTACAATAGACAGACACAAAACAAATATTGTGAATGTATATAAAATTCAGACCACAAATTGGGTCTATCAGGCTGAATGGTATCATCTAAGAGATGGAAAATATTTTTTAAGTTTGTAATTTTTCAGTCTTTCATGGGACTCAACGTTAATTTAGATGGCAAGAGAAGTGAACTTTCTTTGTTACCAGATGACAACTCATGGAGTTGGGATGGAGTAATGAGATAAAATATTAATATGTTTTTAATGGTCTTGATATACATCTAAAGTGTTCCATTGCACTCAGATGATCCAAATGCAGCTTATTCTCTGCAGCTGAAAATCAATTATTTGCAGAAGGAGGAAGAGCTCTCAGAAGAGCTCTCTTCCACTATTAGTCTGTAATTGCATAAGACCATAAAATATTAAATGCTGGAGATATATGTCTTACATAAGAACTGAATTATTTGTTAACAAACAGATTGTGGTTTATTTTCCCTTGTTTTTAAGTAAAATAATACTTTAATTTAAAATTCTTCTATTTTGAGTGAACTGCTAGATGTCTTGCTGGAATGTTGAAGATAACTATTGATCCCACTGAAAATGCACATAGACCTTATCTAGTATATGGATGCCTCTCAGTAACAAACCCAGACACACAAGCCTTGTTGATAGCAGGTCATCTACTTATGAAGTTGGGATTTGACTGTGTTGTAACTCAATCAGTGGTCTTTCCACACAAAAAATTAATCAGTAAGATCTTATTTGGGGCTGCATTACACTCTGCTACTTAAAAAATGTAATATAAAAAATAGTGTATGCTAATGCCCTGTTGTAAATTTTAAAAGGCCATTATTTCAAATTTCAAAGTTATTGAAATGATAAGTTATTCAGAAATTAGTGTTTGAGTTTTGATGTCTTACAAAAAAGCTCAATAAGTAATGTGCTAATAAAATATCCACAAACAAAACCTTTTTTAAACAGGACTTCAGGATGCTTGAGAGTGCTCCTCATAGCCTTCTCGTGTACAGAAAAGCTGAGACTAAGACTGGAAAACCAGACAAGCAGAGTTCAGGCAAGTGACACCAATGTTGTAGTAGGAGATTTACAGGAAGAAATAAACCAGTATTTTTTATTAGACTAACTAAATTTTTTTTTTTTTTTTNCTTTTGAGGGTCTGATGTTTTTTGTCTGACATGGTTTGTACACTCCAGCAGAGTAGAAGAGACAGCACTGCAAAACCAGGTATTCATGCTCGACAGCCACAACCCCACACGCTTTTTCTAGCAAGCTATAAGGACAATTTACTAATCAACGTTAGGCTCAATCCCAGAAACAAGTGCTTCACAAAGTAACTGGACCTGGAAATCATGCCTGCTGTAACTGAGCAGGTTTTCCTCGCTTAGCTGTCACCCAGGAACCTTCTCACTTAAATTTGGACAAGCCTCTAAACTTGTGCTGGTAGAGTGCTGTAGGCAAGGCTGAGTGCAGGGAAACAACGGGTATCCAGAGGCTTGATCCAGAAACCGAAGGGGGTTGTTTCTGGGTCTTTTTCCCAAACTTTATCAGTTGGTCTAATACAAGACATTGATTCCCCATGTAAATCTACGATCATAACTATGAAGACACTTCCCCAAATGCCACTTTGTCTGTTTCTCAGACACTCACCTAATTTTTCATAGGTTCCCTTTGGAACATGCGCAAACTGATTTTGCCATTGAGATTGCCTTTCCTCGGAGCTTCCTGCTAGCCCTGGGAGGGCACAAGTGTGTGTGATACCAGGCACAGGCTTGCCTGAGTCCTGCCACGGAGGCGTTAGTTACCTGGGTGCTTCACGGTCTGCTTGGGGCACCGTCCAAAGAGCTGAGCCTGGGTCTGAGTTTGGGAAAGGGTAGAGTTTCTCATCAGATGATGAAAGAAGTAGGTCACCCAGGTGGTGAGGGGCAGGTTGGATGAGCTGAAAGATGGCGAAAGACACAGGTTCCCTGCCAGTACAGGTGCTGCTGCATTTGTCTGTTGTTAGCGACACACGGGATTTTCCACGTGTTCGTCCTAAGACGAAGGCGCGTTCTCTGCACTCACGGGCTCTGCAGTGCCTGGAGGAGTTTGGCTCAGGCTTGTAGAGAGGCTTACGGCTACAAAGCTCAGACTAAACCACCCTACTTTATTTATAGCTATTTTAGCACAGCTCTTCTGTTGTCCTCTGTTGGGAAGGCTGGTGGGCTGGTGGGCACTCCTTAGTGATTCATGGGCAGCTTTCTGAAGGCAGCGTGAATTCCAGCCACTTACAAAACCATCATGGATCCAGGTCTCTTCCAACGGGAGTGCGGGCGATGGCTGGGAAGCACCACTGAATGGCGATTTGGGAACGACCTCGAGTGTTCAGCTGAAATGTTGTCATGCTCCCTTTCTAATGTAATGTACTTGTAAGTTTTACCGGGGGGTGCGTGTGTGATTTTTCTTTTGAGAAAATGGAGCCTTTAGAATATTGTTGCTTTGATTTCAGACAAGGCTCTTAATAGTTTATCATTTTCTCTTCTCTGGCATTCTGCCTGCTTGGGTGCTACATCAGGTCAACTCCTCACACAGTGGGGACTTCCTTCCTCCTCCCAGTACCCTGACCGCTGCCTCGGCCTGGCAGGCAAGGGCCTTTCTCCACATTGACAAAAATTATTTTTTCCTCTGTTTTCCCAAATTTTTGCAATTCCAAAAGGTTCCCTGGTTGTGAGGGGTTTAGGCAAGAGCTCCCACAGCTTGTGCTGGCCCTGAGGGGGCGGCACGCGGCTGTCCCTGTACCGCCCAGCGGTGCGGGCCGCCTTGGGCGCTGGTGGAGCTGAGGAAAACGAGCCCGCGCCCGCCCCGCCTCTTAGGGCCGCGCGCCCCCTCGGGCTGCCCGCGCGGCGCGTGTCTCCGGGCGGGGCGCGGAACGAGAGCCAATCGGAAGGCGCTGCCGCCTCCCGGGTGGGCGATGGCGCGGCCTTCTGCGCCAATCAGACGAGGCCGGGGGG
>VXBL01003290.1:1621-13333 GCA_013400195.1 Aramus guarauna
CCCCCGCCCCCAAAGCCCCCGGCGCCCCGGCCTTACCAAGGGCGCTTGTTGTCGAAGAAGAGGACAAGGTAGAGGTGCTCGCGTGCTTCCTGAGTCATCTGCTCCCCCAGCTTCAGCACCTCCAAGGGGGGCACGGGGATGGGGACGCCGTGGTGGAACATGCCTTCCCGCGGCATCTTGGGGTCGATGATCTGCCCGAAGAGCGGGGGAGGGCTGAGAGGGGAGACGGGGAACCGCGAGTGCCGCCCCGCGGGAAGGGGGACGTGGATTTTGGAGGCGCCGACGGCGGGCGGGAGCGCGCTGCCGGCGGTACTCACCAGCGCCGGGTAGGAGGGGTACCCCCGGCACTTGGCCCACACCAGGTCCAGGGCATCCAGGGAGGAATCCTCGTCCTCGGACAGCCACCCCGCGCCGCGCCCCATGCCCTTGCGCACCACTGTGCCGGAGGAGAGGGGAGAGAGGAGTCAGCCGTGGTCCCCCCCCGAGGTCCCGGTGCCGGCCGGGCTCACGGCCATGGTACTTACTGCCGTGCCCCACGCCTCGCCCCGTGCCCACAGAGTAGGACTCGTTCTCCGTCCCCGACGTGTCCTCGCTGCTGTCCTCCGGGAAGTTCACTCGGGAGAAGGAGGGTTTCCCTCTGCCCTGCTTGGAGGGTGTTGTGCTGCGGGGAGAGGAGCAGAGCTTGTCAGCAGGAGCCACGTTAAGCTTCCAGAAGCCACTTCCGAGAGGGCCACGCTGGTGGGACACCAGGGCTCGCGGGCTCCAACCACAGGCCCTGGCACCAGGAACGACTTGGCAGGGATACCAGGAAGAAAAGTGGGACGGTGATGCTGGGGGGCACCAGCCTGACCCTCAGCCAGTTTCACCCGGGAAGAACGTGCTCTGATCCAAACCGGAGGCACAGACAGAAACCTGCCGGAGCTGGCTCGGCTGCTGGAAGGGCCGTGCCGGAGCAGCTGCTGTGCCAGGAGGGAATTCCCCGGTTCATGGTCCCTACTAGCCCTTCGCTGCACGCTCACACCTTCAGGTTTTACATTAAAAAAAGGCACGAAACCCGCAGCTTTCTAGGGTTTAGCTAACAGCAGCCGCGCCGCGGGAGGGTGAACAAGACGGGTACCACCCAAGAGGCTCCTCGTCCAGCAACCCCGGGCAGCACCAGCGCCATCAGAGCCGGGCTGGAGACGGTACCTGGTACGGTCCGAGGCAGCGCTGCTGCTGCTGCTGCTGCTGGACTCCGAGTCGGAGCTGCTCCGGGGAAGATTGCAGTCGTTGCGGTACACCAGGAAGCTCTTCTTCACGGGCTGGTTCCCGCTGCTGAAACCGTTGGCTGGCAGGTCTGCAAAACACCCCACCAGAAGAGCGTTACAACTGCGCGGGACCCTGCCACGTGCTCCTGGCGGGGCCGCGGCCACCCGGCTGCGCAGGGGGAGCTGCCGCACTCACCCATGGGAGCATCTTCGGTGGACTTATCACTGTCGCTGTCTGAGCTGGAGCTGGGGCGCGGGCTTCGCCCTCGCTTCCTCTGCCGCTGGGAGGACCCCATTATCGGGAGCTGAGGGGGCCCGATGGGGCTGTTCCCGTGCCCGGGAGCGATCTGACTGTCTCGATTCTTTGGGGGGCGTCCTGGACGTTTTGGAGGGCCTGCAGTTTTAGGGTTCTTCTTGGAGAAGAGCACCGAGGTCCTCCTGCCAACTTCGTGCGCTGGGGTGGAAGAAGAATTGGGACCCAGACCTAGAAGAGAGAGGAGACGGCGTCAGCTGCAGCCCACGGGACCTGGCAGGGACCGCACGGCACCAGCACATTTAATTTCTCCGGGACTCTGTCTCGCAAGAGTCTCCATCCTGAGCTTTGCCATGTCTGTGCCCTCAGGGTCAAACTATCTGGTCTGCTGACAGCGAAAGCTAGATCAGGACATGAAAGAACACTCCACCAGCCAGAGATGCTCTTGTTTTTCCACAGGCAGCAACCCCACAGAAACAGAAGTCAAGAGCAGGCAAGCAGGAATAAACCTTTCCCACGACATGCAGCAGCTGAGCAGCTCCACCACACCCCCAAAAGACAAAGGCCCTAGAACGCGCCTCGCCTGCAGAAGAGCCTGATTTTCCTGGTGCTTAGGGGGGACAGGACTGGGATGCAGTGGTGGCAAACCCCCGGTGACACCTGGAAGCTCTGCCTGAGCTCCTCAAAGAGCCCAGCTCGGCATTTCCATCCAGGAGGCCGGGGAGCTGGCGGCTGGCCTGCATTCGGCTCCCGGCCCAGGGAGGGCGTTTGGAGCTCGGCAGTCAGTGCTGCTCCAACTCCCTCCTGTGCCCCCAGCAGGAAGGGAAGCCTGCTCTGTAATGCCCCTAGAGAAAGCGGGCAGCGTGGCAGAGCTGGCAGGGCCTGGCGAGAGGAAACCATCTATCTCACGCCCCACATCACACAGCTGGGACTCTCGGTCTGTCTCTGGAATGACATCCAGTTCCTCGCCCACGTGGGAGGCGAGCTCACCGGGAGAACGCTGACCGCAGCTGCGAATACCAGCGACCTGCCAACTCTCCCCAGAGGCAAACGCACACCAGGCTGCGGCTGTTCCTGACGCAGGAGGTGGCCTCCTTCGGCTGCCAATCCTCCCTGTGTGGCTGGCACGGCTCGCTACCAACCACCCAGTGTGGCACCGTCCTCAGACGGGCACGCCGGGAGGGAGAGCGGGGAGGTGCAGACCTTGTACTCTGCACCCACCCCTGCGGGAGGCACTACGGGAGATGAGGAACCCCTGCATGCAAATGGGAGATAAGGGACTGCCCCCCGAGAGGCCATCTGCCCTACTGCTAAGGAGAAGCGAAGAGCGAGGCGTGCGCAGGCAGCTGCCCACGCGGCCCTCCTGCCTTGGGAAGCACCTGGCAGGGCGGCCTTTTCCCCAGCCAAGCCTGTCCGGAGGTGGTTCTCCACTGTTCCCCAGAACCAGCAGTATTCTGGAGGGATCAGTACCTTTGCCAGTCTCCTGGCTGCTGCTCTCTTCCGCAGCGCTGTCTGTCTGCAGGTCCTTCTCGCAGGGGTTGTGCGACTGCAGGACTCCCCTGGCAGAGGAGCTGTGCCGCTCCAGCCCGTCTCGGCCCAGGTCCCGCGGGTGAGCGAGTTTCCGCCGTAGGACTGTGATCTCCTTCTTGATCATCTTGGCCCGCCGGGACCGTCCTATGCTCTGCTTGCCAGCGTTGACCTCATCCAGCCGCTCCAGCAGGATCTTTAGCTGCTCCTCCAAGGGCAGGTGCTTCTGATTCTCCGAGAGCAGCAGCCGCACGTCTTCTGGAGGAACAAAGGGGAGCAGATGAATGAAAGAAATTGGGAACTCTTTGGAGCTCCTCTACCTGGAAGGGCACGGGGCAATCCAGGTTCCCCACAGAAGGGAAGTAGCTGACATGGTACCAAACACCTGTGAACATGGGAAGTTACCCTAAAAGACCTGGAGAAGAAGCCTTGTGGGAAGCAAGCCGGTTGGGACTGCTGGGGAAAGCAGGCTGATCAGCAGCTTGGAGAATACCAGGGATCCCATAGGCTGGGGCAAGGACACAGCAGGAAAAAGAAAGGGGGTTGTAACAGGCCAAACAAGAGACAAAGGGACCCTGAAGCATTACAGGGCAGGGAAGTTCCCCTGACTGAGCCTGTCCCATGCTGGAGCAGGAAGAGGGGGACCCTAAAAGGACCCTTCTCAGACATCAGTTCCTGGTGGTGCTCCCCACTGCGCAGCAGAGACAAGCAGAACTACAGCCACGGAGGGAAGGGGGAGGCAGTCCTTCTAGCCGGGCAGCACAGCGGGATCCTCAGCAGCTCCCGGCCAGTGCTGGGGACGCGGCGAGTGACAGTATCCTGACGCTGGCCAGGGAGGCCACGTCCCAGGCAGTCCCCTGCTCTGACCAAGAGGAGGACGAGGGACCAAAGGACTGGCAGGACGCACAGACAAGCCACTGCCTAGAACTAACGTAATGGGGCCAAATAGGTACCGGGCTAGCCAAGCCCCCACCTTTCCGGGGAGCGGGCACATACAGCCCAGGCATCTGACTGAACCTCCTGTGGGAGGCAGCTCAAAGAGACCCCCAGGTGCCCCAACTCTGCCCCAGCTTTACCTCCAAGTAGCCCTCGGGGTTGAGTACCCACCGTCCTCAATGTCTTGGACCTGAGCCTCTTCCACCGTTACACAGTGGGGGAAGTGCATGCCTGTCTCAAAGTCAATGCCCATCTTCTCTGCCTGCCGGCGAGCCTGCCGGAGAACGGCACCTCCCTGCTCCCGCAGACGGATGGCTGCGCGGTAGAAGATTGTGTCTTTGGCATTGTATTTCAAACAGTTGTTGATAATCAGGTTGAAATCCTCCTCAAAGTCATCGAAATTCAGATAGCGATAGGCTTCCAGGTTTTGTTTCATTGTCTGAAAATCCATTGGCTTCTTGATGTGATCCAGGTAGTCTGGGACCTGCACGGGGAAAAGAGCCAGAGCTAAGAGCCCGGGAGCCTCAGTTAACATTACCTGCTCCAAGAAAACAGTCATTAGAGGAATCAGGTATCGCTCCCTGCGTTCTGCCCAAATGCACATCGGGGAATGCTGTCTGCTTTTGCAGCTTGAGGAACAGTAACGCCTCCGGACTCGGGAGCCCATGTGCTGTGCTCAACCTGTTAGATACGCACTCCGCAGCATTTTTAAGGCTCCAGCACACATGCCAGCATCCCGTCCTCTCCTCCTGTCTGCAGGCAGCTGGGATCCAGAACGCTACACGGCATTCCCCAGGGGAGGAAGCCGCAAGCGCAGCTCCTGAGGTTGAGTGCAGACAGGTAAAACAACCGTCCAGGTGGCAGCAATGGCTGCAGGTGGGACCGTGCAGCCTTCCTCCCCAGCTCTGCCAAAACACCTCTGTGCCAACCTGCTGCCGGAGCCGTGTGGAGCCAGCACGGCCTTTCCCCACCCCCCCCAAGGCAGGGACTCGATGACAGTCTCAGAAATCATTTCCCTTGCCCCCAGCAGTGACAGTCTCAGGGGGCAATCTCATTTCTGTGCCATGCTCAGCCTGCACCTAGCAGAGGCCTTTGCGAGAGGACGGGTAAGAGCATGCTGCTCGCCAAGGGCCGGCATTTTGCCTTTCCCAGTGGGAATCCCCAACCACTCACAGACACTGGGGAGTCGCTAGCCACACACACAGAGGAAGAGCCGAGCGCTGAGTGCTGTGCTCCTGGCCCGCACCAGCTCAGCTGTTCTGCATTCAGCTCACCCAGGAGGGGCATCGCTGGGGGAGTGGTGCTGGGGTGCGCGAGGGAGCAGAGGGGAGCTGCCCCGGGGAGCTTCCGCAGCAGAGAGCACCCTGGGCAGCCCTTGGCATGAGGACGGGACAAGTTTGAGTGAAGTAGAAATCTGGGGGAGGGGGTTCTTACTTCGTAGATTTCTGTTACCTCAGACAGAGGGACCGGCTCGCTGAAGATGTTGCCCGTGTCTTTTTCCTGCAGCTGCTCAAGCGTCTTGCGGAGGAGGATGAGGAAGGGGGTCAGCTGCATTTCCAGTGCCACCTGCTGCACTTTGATCTGAAACAGAGGAACAGAGCGGGGCTGAGCCACCTGCCTGGCAGCCAGGCGGGGGGACAGTCCCCAGGGAGCAGCAGTGCAGTCCTACAGGACAGCGACACCTCTCCTCGTGCGAGGGGCAGGGACTGTACCTCACCCCCATCTCTGGGGAGCGGAGGTGTAACACCGGCTCCAGCACCTGCGCGTCCCACCTCAGCCTTGCAGAGCAGCCACCCTTGCTCAGAGCCGCCGGGGCAGGGCGCAGCACGGCCGAGGGGACCCCGGCACACACCCTACAGCACTCGAAAGAGCCCATGCTCATGCCCACCCCAGCAGCTCCCAAAGGAGGGGCAAACAATTGTTACCGTCTCTCTCTTGAGCTTCTCCCGCTTGCGTATCAGCTCCACCAGCAAGCGTGCACGCTCTAGGTCATGGCGGAGGCGCTGCCATGACTTCAGCTGCTCCTTCAGGGCCCAGTTCTTATCCTCAGTGTCTCTCTGTGGGAACATCAGAGACCGTGAGCTGACAGGAGATGTGTTCCCATCTCCACCTTCCTGACTGCGTGCTGGGGCTCTTCCCTGGCAAAGGGAACCGGCGTGCCTGACCCACTGGTTCAGTGGAGGTCCCGGGTCCCTTGTAACCTAGGCGGGCAACTCAGAAACAGTCCAACCTCCAGCCAGAGCTGAACACCTGCTCCTTGGTTACCAAGCCCTTAGGATGCCAGGAGGTGGACATCCTGAACCTCTGGAAATACTCTTCCTAACACAACTGACTGCCCAAGAGCACAGATCAGCAATACAAGGGTCTGTGCTGCTGCTCAGAGCTCTGGCAGAGGGCGATGGGGCAAAAGGGAACACGGCTCTGGTTGCTTTCACTTCTGGAAGCCATAGCCAAAGATGAGCAGAAGCAGTCTCAACTCTTCTTCAGCAAAACTAGAGGGGGCAAAGGCAGGAGAAACCCCTGCCTGGTCACAGCCATCGAAAGAAAGATTTAGAGCTCAGACAGGGAGCCAGAAGAAAAATTCTGGCACCAGAGATTTCACATCTGTGAAGCGCTGACTAAGGGCTGAGGCAGACAGTGGGCTGGAAGCAGCACCCACAGGGAGCGCTCCTGGAGTGGTTTCAGAAACGGGAAGCGAGGCCTTGGTTCCTTCCGGCCTGTTTCTGGAGATCTCTGGCCATCTCTCTCAACACTCGCTGACACAGCAGCCTCAGACTAGAGCCATTTCTGACAGGTCTGCCATCGCCACCAGCTAAACAAGGGCACGAGGAAGGAGCTAACTTCTGCGCAGCAGCATGAGAGGGCAGGATTCCCTTCCCATGGCAGGCTGCCAGCGGCATCGCTGCCTGGCCAAATCTCTGAATGCCAAGAACGGAGGAGAGGAGAAGCATCAAAAGCAGCTGGGGCTGCCCTTTCCTCATCCGGGAGCTCGTACCCCTGGCCCCGCTTCTGCACCTGCAGGCACCGCATGCAGCAAAGGCTTTGAGCCCACAGCTCCGAAGGCGCAGGAAGCACGCGCGCACAGCCAGGATTCCCTGCAGCACCGCAATGAGCAGCCCTTACCTGGTCGCAGTTTCTTTGTGACTGCAAGTGTGTCTGAAGGCGGCGGAGCAGAGGGACGCCGTTGCGGGACTGTCTCTTCAGAGTCCAGTAGCTGTGCAGCCTCTGCATGAACTGGCTCTTCCTCTGGATGGTTAAACGGTTTGTAATCTTACTGAGCCTGAAGAAGGGAGAGGAACCACAGACCCCCTCAACAAGATAAGCCTGGTGGCTGCCGGAGAAGCCCTGGCTGGGGGGAGGCAGCAGCAAGGCCTGCTGAGAGCAGCTGAGAAGCTCCTCAGGCAGAGAACACTCTTTCCCGTGGCTGGAATTTCTGTAACACCAAGTCACGCAGGGCAGCCGCCCCTCCAAGTCAGCCGCAATGGAGGACACCAGGAAACATCCAGCCTTGCCTCTCCAAAACAGACTTTTCCTTTCTACCTCCTGCCAACTTTTGGGCACAAGCCTGAGGCAGGCTGCGCCAGGTTGGGGTACCACACAGCTGCATCAAGGGACGGACCTCTAACAGCTCCCACAGTCCCTGAGCCCGCAAGCGTTATGGTGCTGCTATCCCAAAACCATGGTTTACCCAGCTGAGGGCCACCCTCAGTGACGAAGGCCCTGGCCAAACGTCACCGGACAAACTAGAACCCGAAGGAGCCTGTAACTTGACCAGACCTGGCAAAGCATGATGAGGAGACAGGAGGCACAAGCACAACAGAGCTCCTATCCGAGCTAATGAAGGACCACCCTAAATGACAAAAGGGATTTTCCTACTCGCTGCAAGGGCAGAAAGCCTGGAGGGGCCAGCACAGCCTCGTCCAGCAAAGGCTGGACAGAGATGCCCTGCTAGCAGGGAGCCGAAGGGACGAAGTCCCTGCATCTCCACATTTCATAGCGACAGCTCGTCGCAGGGGATGACCCGACCTGCATCAGCCTCAGCTGAAGAGGCTGGGGGGAGAGCGGCCTCATGTGCCATCACCGGCCAAACACAGCTCCCACAGGAAGATATCTGGCATTCTGGCAACAGCCCTTGAAGAATAATTAATCCCAACAGGAAGGCCTGGGGAGAGGTTAACAGCTTCTAGCTCAGTGTGGGTTTCGCTGCAAGCACAACAATAGCAGCAAGAGCCTACAAACCGCCTGCCAACACGTCCACACACGAGAGAAGAGGCTCCCGCTACAGACCAAGCCCCGAGCGAGCAATAACATAAGGTTGGGACACGAACAGACCACGGCAAAAAGCCAGCAACCATGTAGCAGGGACCTGCCTCCACAAGTCACCACAACACTGCCCAAAGAGCAAAACCCACAGCTTCCATGTGCTCCCCTCTGACCGCACGGCACCTGCGCTGCCCTCGTGCCATGAAGCCAACTCCATGACGGTCCTGCCCCTTGGCAGGCAGAAGTCCTGCTCCTCTCCCACCACCCCTCGCGGGCGGCTGTGCAGAGGCTTTCTGCGCCTGGCCCCGCTCCGACAGGCAGCACCGAGGCAGATCTGCTGCCCGCGACCGGCACAAAAGCCTGAGGAAGCCCAGCAAGGGGTAAGCGGTTGCTGGGATGGATGAGCTGTGCTCGGCAGGGCACAGGGATCCCGATATGAGACCTCTCTACTCCAGAGCTAAAACAACCGCTGGGGTTAGCCCATTTCCCAGGCCTGAATCACTCCCACACTTCCCTCTTTTCCCCAGCCCAGCCCTGCGAGAAAATAAACCTCGGTGGAAAGGAGGGCAGCCCCCTCCTCCCTCCCTGGCTTACTCCAGCGCCTGAGGTCAGCACAACAGGAAAGGAGCACTGGGAACCCCCAGCTGCTTCCTGATGCGTCCGGCCAAGTTCTTTCTCTGCCGTTAAACTAACAGCAGCTATTTCCTGCCCTGCTGAGGACCCAGACACCTTTGCGGGGCAGCGCATTGCCCTGCCTCTCTGCAGGACTCCCAGAGGAAGCCACCAACAGCCCTCTGCGAGAATAAAGCGAAAAGTACCTGTGCAAAAAGCTACATAGATGAACAAGACAACACCCGTGCAGAAAGTGGGACACAAGGCATGGAGAAAGGGAGAAATTTCTTCACAGTCAGGGGAGGGTGGCGGGTCGTACCTGTGCGGGGGGATGCAGGGCACAGAAACTACAGGCGCTGCAGCTCGTTTCTCCGCCAGGATCTTCCGCGCCTTCTTCATCTTGATCCTAGACTTGGCTTTTGCTTTTTTGACTTTCTCAGAGCTCCAGCCCTTCCCCTCCTCCTCCTCCTCCTCATCCTCCTCTTCCCCCTCGCTGTGGGAGAGGGCAGGAAGCCTGCGCACGGAGCCTGGCGGCGTGTGGATGTCGCAGTAGGCAGTTTTGCGCACGCTGAAGGAGGTACCGTTGGCCCCCGTCTCCCGGACAGGCTCCATCTTCATGTACAGCCCGGCCTGCTGGGCGCAGGTGACGTGGAAGGCGGTGTAGCAGTTGGCTTTGTGACACTGGATGCAAGCCCCAGAGCCGCGCTGCTTGCAAATGTAACAGGTCAGCTTCCAGCGTGCGGGCGGGATGTGCTCGATGCTGTCGATGGGTTCCAGGAAGACGGTGTTGGCAAAGCACACCTCCGGGATCCAGAGGGCACAGACCACGTGTGCCCAGCGCCCGTCATCTGTCTGCTTAAAGGCCCCCCCCTTGTTTGGGCAGAGGGCGCAGTCCACGGCTCGCGAGGGTGACTGCAGGCACCGTCTGCAGAGCCACTGTCCCTCCGGGATGTAGGGCACCCCATAGCACTCCTGATGCACAGCCAGGTTGCACATGTCGCAGAAGAGGATGACGTTGCTGTTCTGACACTCCCCGTCATTGCAGATGCAGCAGACAGCATCCTCATCCACCAAGGCGTTTGGATCCCCCTTGTTGTGGCTCTCGAAGTAGGACTCCTTCTCCAGCCGGTCCATCAGGTACTCAAAGATCTCCTGGGGAATGGGACTCACGCCTTCCGTCTTCCGCCGCTCGTTCATGATGTCCAGCCAGATGTAATCTTCCTCGTCCATGTCGTACTCCACCTCCTCATCCAGCTCCTCTGCAGACTTCTCGATGTACCTGGAAGGACAGCACAGGAGGGTGAGGGCATGGCTGGCAGGGTCTCGGAGCTGCTGAGCCCTGTAACTCCCGCAGGCCGTGGCTGAGGGAATGTTTAAACGCTACAGCCAAGCCGTAAGTCAAAATAAAAAAACAAGGACAAGGCAGGAACATGCAGAAGCGGGAGGTACTGCTGCACCCTGAGCACAAAGACAAAATAGCACTCATCTAACGGGTGAGGTACGGGCCTTGGAGACTCATCAGCGCAAGATGGGAGCCTGCATGAGCCACCAAGCAGGTGACAGATGCTCTGGAGACAGTGGCCTCATGCCCAAAACACAACAGCAACCAGGCACAGAGGCACCGTGTTTTGTTAATTCTGGCGAGGGCGGCTGTGCCCTCTTCTCTTTCGCTCCCAGGTGCGGGCAAGGGGATGTTATTTGAAGAGAAAAGAGCTGGAACCCGAGGCTGCTGCTCCAGCGACTGATGGCAACCACCCCCCGCCATCGCAGCGAGTGGCACTGCGGACACCTTGGGGGGAGGTTTCTTTTCTAACATCCTGACACAAAATAACATCATTATCCCGTCCCTGGAACACGGTGCCAGTTTCTCAGGGCGTGTGGCAACTAGGATGGCAGGGGTGGCCGCACAAGCCTTACTTTGGTTTAGTATTAACTCCCTGCTTGAGGTATTATTTTGGGCCACTGCACTCACCAAACTACTCATAGGAAAACCATAGGATAACAGCGACACATTAAGCCCGCAAACACAGACATCTTATGGGTAAACCCTGGTGCTGGGGGGCTCTGGAGCTATCCCAGAATACCTCAGAAGAGCAATGGGGAAGGCAGGAGGATGCACTGGGTTTTTGTTCTAATTGTACCTGCTGTCCCAGGCAGGAAGGAGCACAGCAATCCAACTGCTGGCAAAGACCCAAGCAGTGACCCAGCGCTCTGCAGGTGTGAAGACCCCTCAAAACTGGGGTGCGATGCCAGACAGAGCTCCCAAAGCCTGAAGCCATGGGATGGCCAGCTCCTTGGGGCCCAGGAGAGGCACGTGGAGGCCATTTCCACAAGCCATGGAGAAGCTACCTGCACAGACCAGGGCTGGTTCTGCCTCTAGACCCTGCGCACGAGCTAGAGCTGCCTGGGAGCCTCATCACGCCACGGACAATACCTGTAGTACGAGGTGGGGCGAGGTGGGGCGTCGGGGGTGTCCTGCTCCAGCTCCCGGTACACCACCTCAGGCAGCTTGGGGGTGGTGCCGGCCGAGGCGTTGTGGTGATGGTGGTTGGAGTCCTTGCGCTTCTCCTTGTTCTTGTGCTTGCCGGATTTGGGCGGGACGCTCTGGGTCTCCGTGTTCTCCTTATTGCTCCCGTTCTCGGGCACCTCCTCGGGAACCTCCTCGTCCTCGGACACCACGTCGAGGTTATCAAAGATGCTGATGCGATGGACGCGGCCGTGCAGGTCCACCTCCACCATACGTTGGGCCTGAGCGTAGGTCATCACCTCGCGGCCCGGCGACTGGGAGGTCTCGGAGGGGCTGGGCGACTGCTTGTTGGCGGCGCGGGCCTGGCGCCCTTTCTTCTTGTGCTTGCGCAGGGGGGTGTGCTGGGG
>VXBL01003290.1:20470-54415 GCA_013400195.1 Aramus guarauna
CAGACAGGAGACAGGAGAGGGCACAGCTCGGGTGTCTTTACTGCAGAGACTCGTCGGAGCCCCCCGCGCTCCCCCGGGCCCAGGCAGGGGTGGCCGGCAGTGGAGGTTGGGTGCCGCAGGTGCCCGCACTGGGAAAGGAGTCCCAGCTCGGCCAGGGGGACCCACCGGGTCCCGGTTCTCCAGCCAGCGGCCCAGGAACGACACGCTCAGAGCGTGCTGCTGCCTCTCAGTCCCACGCCCCGCACGAACTGCTCGAGGAGGCCGCCGATGGCCCCCGAGGGGCTGGGGGGCACGGCCTTCAGGCCAATGGTCCGGCTGTAGCTGGCCAGAAAGGCAGAACGCACTTCTTCCAGCCGGGACTCGCGGTCGCTCGCCGACACCAGCCTAGGAGAGAGAAGGGGGAGGTCAGCAACTGCAGCCACCCCTCTCCCCATCCCTGCTCTCGCTCCTGATGTGGGGCAGGAGGCTGGCAGCACGGCTGGGGTGATCAGCTGGCTCCAGTGGCTGAGGTGGTGCCAGCCCCAAAAAGCTCCAACTACAGCAGCTGGTACTGCTGCCTCCTTGCCCAGCCCAGCCCAGCGCTCTCCCACGGAGCCTCTTTCAGCCTCAGGCTCCTGGTCTCCCCTCGGTCTCCTCCTTCACCACCACCCCTCAGTTTCTCCCACCACCACAGTTCATACAGAGCGCGCTGCTTTCGCCAAGCGGGCGCTGGCTGACGTCAGCCCCTGTGCCAGTTCCCTCCCCTCCTTGCACAGCGTTCCCAGATGGAGCCTGTCCACATGTGCCGTGCCCTGACTGTCCCTTGCTTCCACCAGCCCCTCGCACCTGGCCAGCACAGACAGCTTTGGGGAAGGGGGAAATGAGAGGGGGCAGACAAGGTGACAAAAGCCCCAAGGAGCACTCCAGCCATGGAAAGAGGAGAGCTGAGCAGCGTTTTACTTCCGCTCCCCGGCACAGCTGCTCTCTGCAAGCAGGAGGGCTGCGTGCAGAGTAGGGCATGGCTTCCCCCGGGACCTGCTCTCCTCTCTGGCTGATCCACGCACCTGGTTAGGGGCTGGGAAGAGAGAGGAGGGAAGGGTATATTTCAGCCGAGGGAGCGGGGGAAAGCAAGACTAGGGTTCAGAGGCAGCTGTTCCGTGCACTCCGGCCTGAAACGGTCCTTGCTGCGCGCTTCTGCGATGTGCTGGTGGTTCCCAGAGAGAATAAGACATTCCTCAAAGGTCACTCCAAGGGCACAGCGCGAACCTTCCCCATAAAAAATTCTCTTTAATCTCTCCAGTGCCTGGGCTGGCTATAAATTGGCACAGCTCATTTGAATGGAAGTGTTAACCACCCACAGCCAACAGCTTCGGTCCGGAAACAGCAGCAAGAGGATATGGTGGGAGGCCTATAAACAGCAAGCGATGCCGAGGCAGCCAACCAGGCCGCTGTTTACAGTGTCTGATAATAAAGAAAAGCCAGAGGGCAAAGGAAAAAGGCAACATATCTAAACACATTAAAAAGATGCTTTTTTGGCAACCTAATTAGGACGTGGAACTCACAAACCTGCTAGCATTAAAAATAAGCTACATGAAAGCGGGACTGACTTGCACCCGAGTACAGTGAGCTTAAATGTCACATGCAGAGGTAAGTGAGGGCGTGCAGCAGTTAGATCCCGCGTCTTCTGGCTCTCACACCTCTTTACAGGGCAGATTTTGTATTTAGATATTCAGATTTTTAGGCGTCTTTCACGGTGCGAGACGCTCCAAGGTGCAGGTCAAGTAGGTAGCCACTGCCCAACACTGAGCTCTGCAGACTGGCTGCACCATTTCACTCGGAGCAGTTCAACCAGGGAGGCAGGTCGCGCTTCCTTGCCAAATCCACGGTGCTCTGCCCTGCTACACTTCCTACAGCCTGCCTGCTTGTCTGCAGCTCGGGGTGCAGGATGAGAGGAGGCTGTCAAAGCCCCAGCTCGAAGTAAGCCCTGACAAGCCCCACACAAGCACAAGAAGTAGGCTGTGAAAAGTGTACCTTCATCGAGCTGCTGCCAGCTAAGATGTAAAGTGGGAACTTAAATGGAATTTAATTTTTCCAAAAACCCGTACTGTGCTGGGCTGTGAAAAACTGGGATAAAACCACAATGGGCTCCTGAGCAAACAGAGCTGATGCAGAGCAGAGAGTGAAAGCCCTGGGTCAAGCTCCACACAACATCCTTGAGAACTCTTCATCCCTTCCAAGCAGTGCCTGGTCCCTGCACCCGCAGTTGAGCTGTCCCCAGCCCCTGAGCACCCCACAGCTCCAGTGAAGAGCTGAGCAGGGCAAAGCACTCGCAGCATCTGCTGCGCACTCGAGGGAGAAACACCATCGCTGTTCTCCTCCCTTTGAACCCTGCTGAAGTCCCAAGCAGCCGGACTCCGAACCACGTGAGCCTGTGGTCTCAGCGCAGGCAGATTCCGAGCTCAACTTCAAATCACGTTTCTCTCTACTGAATTCCCTATTCTGATGTTAGATCCAACTCCAAGGGCAGCAACATCTTGCTGGTGATCAGCAGCCGCCAAGCGCAGCCACGTTCAGGGCACAGTAAAGCAGTCGCAACTTCAGCCACCCATCCTTCAGTCCCTTCTACTCCTTCAACGATCTCCAAAGAACTACAGAACCAGCACAGCGTGTCCTCGTAAAAGGAGGAGAGCAAATCTCAGCCAGGCCATGTCCGACATCCCTCGCAATTCTTCGATCTGCCAATTCATGGGTCTTGTAGCTTAATCATAACTGGGGAGCAGCTGCTCTGCTCAGCCGCACAGCGCACAGCCACAGGAGAAGGCGAGCCAGGGCAGCCAGCCTGTCTCACAGGAGACGCTGGTTTTCACGACACTTGCCCTGTACCTCCAAAGCACGCACTCAGACCTTGGTAAGGGACCGCAAGCGTTTGGCGGCACACCTCTGGCACAGCGAGCTAGTGGCAGCCCCTGATCTGCCATTTCAGTTTCTTGACTGAGAGTTTGCAGCCTGAAGGCACAAGCCAAGGTTCTCCTCTAACAGCAAATAAAGCACAACTCCTCTCTTTCAAGCTTTCACAGAGGTGGCTTTCTATTTGGGGAGGAACATTTGCCTCCCAGCCATGTTGCATGGCAGTATGCAGCAGGATGCAGGATCTCTGCTGCTGTGCACCTCACCAGGCGCAGCACCTGCAAATGATGCTGCGCACGGTCAGACAAAAATTGGGGTGACAGAAGGAAAGCCCCTCTCTTACTGCAGGAAGGATCTGACCCCAGCAGGGAGAGAGAGATAAGTAAGATCTAAAAGCAAGAAAATCTGGGTTACCATTCCTGTCCTGACAAGCACGCATCCTCAAATGCACTCAATTATGCCCAAATTCAGTGTCTTCAGGGAAGAGAGAAAAGCCTCTTCTTCCTACAGAAAGCAAAGTGCCCCTGTCGTTAGGCAGAGAAGAGGCTGGTTTCTTTCTGAGCTCAGCATACACAAAGAGCACTCAGTGACTGAATATGTGGATGGAAAGCATCAAAGAAGGGACAGCTTGTTATGGGCTCCCAGGCTTCTTTGGAAGTGCCGGGGTGATAAAGCTCCAGTGCTCATGGCCAGCTGAGAGACCCGAGGAGAGATCCTGCGTGTGAGACACTTACAGGCAAGTGCTAGGGAACTCATCCGGGAAGCTGCAAGGGAGAGAGGCGTCTGCGCTCAGGATTGCCTGCTCCCGAATACTGCCACACCCTGTCACCATCTGCCAGCTGCCAAAGTCTGTGGAAACGGAAGATCCGGGCAGAGAATGGTCCGCCGATCTGGGGCAGAGAGAGAGGGAGACGGCGCGATCAGTCAGGTCATTCAGCCACATGCCTTCCACTAACGCTGGTGCCAGGGACCCGCCAGGCTGACGGCCAGCGGCGCCTGTGCCAGCAGCTTTGACACTCGGGGCCCAGGGTGCGACATGCAGCTCCGTCTGGGCCCCAGGCCAAGCCTTTCCTTTGAAAGCAAGGGGAGAGCCAAGCCGCCTGGGGCTGACAAAGCAGCAGGAACGCACCGGGAGCCGGACAGGACAGAGCCAGCAAGAAGCAGATGGCCATGCAGAACTGCAAAACCTGTTAGCGAGATGCAACAGCACGTCCTGCCCCGAATCCCTCACAGATGTGGATGCTGTGCTGTACAAGGGGCATCCCCCTGTTGCTTGTTGTAGCTGTTAGCACAGCCCAGGGCAGCAGCAAGGCCTGACAGAGAATCAAGGTTGTGACTTGGTTAGTGATGAGGAAGACTTAGAGAACCCTGGTCCGGCAGCCGTTAGAAAGCAGATCACTCCTGAGGCATTAACACCAGACCTGAACAGAGACAGTCACTGCTCAAGACATCCCCGGGGCACCCACCCTCCCCCCCCAGCATCTGAAGATCTTTTCATCCCTATGTTCAAAGGATGGACTGCGCCAGAAGCCAGGTGGCAAAACATCTTTAGGACAGGAAAAATAGCCAAGGGAGGATAATCGTTTGATGTATATGCAGCCTCCCACCAGGAAGGGAGGAAGCATGAAATCTGACAAGTGAATCTGAGGAGTCCCTCCAAAATCTCAAAGAGGGCACAATCACTTGAGACAAACCCAGAGCTCTTGGCTTCCAGGGAACAAGCAATTACTGTGCCCCGCTGCACAGCAGAGTGTACATAGCTGGAAGCACAGCCTGTGGCAGAGCTACTCAATTACACACTACCAAGATCTTCTGGATAATTTATCTGAGATCTGCTGGGCAGATAGCAGTGCACCAGCTCCAGCTCTGCTGGGCCAGGTACTTGCACGCTGTCTTCACAGCTAAGAATAGCAGTGCCGCACTGCAGCTGCTCCCCAAGAGACCAGGAGAACAGCTAGAAAGACAGGGTCTCCCACAGCAAGAAGGACCTCAGCGAGACTGGAAGAGAGATGCACAGCAGGAAACCTATTTGCAATCTCGATCTAATTCCAAGCCTGCCATTTAACTAGCCCGATCAATACGGCCAAGTTGGAGAAGTCTGAAACGCAGTCCTGAGCTGGCTGCACAAGCGGAGAAGGGGAAGGCGCACAGCTCCTTGCATGTCAGCTTCCCATCACAGTGCTGATGCTCCTGCAGCTGCAGTTTGGGGGTAACACCACTGTCTGGAAGTTCAGGCTCTGGAAGGACATCAGTTAACGGGAAAAGCAGAACTTCACCTGCTGTGTATAGCTCTTGTTTTCTGGCTGCTTAATGAGCTGAGGTTCAGGGAGGTGCTGCAAGCATAAAGCATTGGGAAAACCCCTTCTTGCAAAAAAAGTGTTTTTCCTAGAGCACGCAATTCTGTGGTCAGAACGAGGGCATGCCATTGAAAGCAGAACTGCAGCATGTACTCTTAGAAAGACCTTTTGGAGATCAGGCAGGGATAATCTTCCCTGGGATGCAAGGAATTCATAAAGGGAACAGCTCTTCAGTGACATCTACCCCTTTCCCTGCCTTTGGAAGATACCGCTGAGGAAGTCAGCGTGAAGGAGGAGAGCAGGCAGAGCACTTGGGCCCAGAGCACGGTGCCATGCTGGAAGCACAGTGGAGACAGTGCAGGAAGCCAGGGAGAAGCACACGGGAAGCACAGAGGAACACTGCTTCAGTACAGAGGGAAGAGGAGGGTATCACCTCCCTGAGAGTACAGCACAGCCAGACAGGAAAAACAGGAGTGTCACAAGCAGTGACAAGAATTTGAGCTAAAGCAGGGAAGAGGTCTACAGAGGGCTTTGGCCGAGGGAAAGCAGACAGCAACATCATTTCTGCCAGGAAAAAGTAATGAGTTGTGGAACAGAGGATAGGTTTGGGGCCAGGCAGAAACAAAGGTTCTGAAGAAGGCAAGTCTGGATGGGAGAGGAGGGCTTGGGCTACGGCAGGATCTCCAGGGGAAGAGAACTGAACAGAGCTCTGCAGTTCTCGCAAAAGGAGAGAGTAGTATCAGGAGCCTGCCTGGAAGACTCTGCCCACATGGCCAGTGAAGGAACAAGCCAGGATCCAGGGCACCAGGGACAGTAAAAACGTCCTCCTGTCCAGCATCATCAACCACACTGGTCAGATCAGTCTGTGCTAAAGAAGGTGAGCAGAAAATTATTTCCTGTGTTGGGTGCGTGGCCTCAGCTTCCAGCTGCCGGTCACCTTCCATGGCTGTCAGCTAAGATTAGACTGATCTTATACCACCTCGTGGAGGTGGATCAAGCAGCCTCTTGAGTTCTTTCTTGGATAGGCTGATAAAAGCATCGTGTACCTCCTGCAAGACTGACTCTCAGTGGCTCTCTAACTCACCCTGGGGTCCCTGACCCCATCAAGCGCCCATGCAAACTTGGCAACACTGAAACATCACGCAAACAGATCAATTCCTTCTCAGCACCGGCCATGTTGCAGAGAAGGGCAGGTGTGTAGGACACATGCCATGCGCTCCCAGGCTCCCTGTCTCTTGTCTTTAATCCATCTGCAACAAGGTGGAACCTGCTCCCAAAGCACAGACCCCAGAGATTCCGTGACTGGGTCTGTCAGTGCTGAACTGCCCCACCACTCCTTGCTTTCAGACTGCTCCAGGCAGCTGGGAATTAGTCAAGTTATATCTAACTGAATAGCACAGGAGTCTAGGAGTTCAAGGCAGCCAATTCTGTCTCTCTCACCTCCAGGCAGCAGAATAAACACTTGTCGATTAATTGAATAAACTGATTGACTCTGCCACAAGTCCAGGTCATCTCTCTCTCCTGGCTTAGATACCTGAGCCCAGCCTGCAGAACTGAGACACTGTGACAGACTTTCCCCTCTATCCCCAACGCCTTCTCAAAGGAGGAAGTGTCACAACCAACAGGCATCTTGAACAGCCTCGAGAGACAGCAGGGGCCAAGGCTGAGTGAGAGAGGCAGGGAAGGTATGGCATGGGAAATCTTGTGTTGGCACTGCAAGGGCAGCAGAGCTTCTTAAAAGCTGAGCTTGGCTTGAGACCAAGACCAGATCTCTAGGGTGACTGTATCCCAGTGCAATCCAGTCAATGCCAGAGGTGAAAGTCTTCCTTTTACTTCTACTCCCGAAGGCTCCTGGTAAAGTTTTGCTGCAGAGGCCCAAAAAAGGGCTTCAGTGAGGCCCCCAGAGCGAGTTGGGGCTGCTGGGACACCAGGACCGGTCCCCAAGCCTGTAAGAACACCACAGTGCAGCCATGCCAGAGGCTGGCTAGCTGTGAGGGCAGAGCGGAGGGTCTTGGGAAGCAGCCGGATGACTACAGCAAAGCTGACATGGTTAGGGGGGATGAGATACAGCGAGTCTTCAAGTCGCTGTCTCTGCCACAGACATCTAATGGCAGACAGAAAGAGAATGAAAGTGAGCTTCACACACCCACCTCTGCAGGTCCACGAGTGGGAAGAAACTCCCTCAAAAGTGCAAGATTAACAAAATTAGATTAGCAAAACAGAGATGAGCTGCAAGCTGTTCCTTCACACAAGGAAGGACCTCTAGCAGGCCATAAACTGGCAACTCCTAGCCTGGAACGGTTCCTCTTAATTAGGTCAGTGCTTCCCATGCAACATGCTGCACAAGACAAGAGTATATCAGAGCACATGGACGCTCACCTACTAGAGAAGAGCCAATACCGGAGGCAGAGCAACAGTCAGGGATCCTTCCCTTTCTTAATACGTAACTGAGACGAGTGCCAAGTGCCGACAGCGAGGCTCTCATCCTGCCCTGCGCTGCCCCCGCTCACCTGCCATATTTCTACACACCTAGGACTTTGGGAAGCAGCTCATTTGCCAGCATATGCTCTGTGCCTCAAATTGAAGCATTAAGTAGGTACTGTATGCACAGGCAGACTGTAGCAACCTGGAGCAAAGGGCAGTCCTTCCCACCTTTGCGTGGGAAATGTTGGCAAGGAGTACTTGGCAGAGAGCTGTACCGAGCCCTGGCTGAATCCCAGGCAGCTATCTACAGGCTGTGTCAGTGCCGTAACAGCCTGAGCAGCCAGTCCTCTGCAAGCACAACCGCTTTTGATTACAGCACAGTCATGTGTCAGCCGTCAAGCCCATTTTGTGGCATAGTTGTGCAATAATTCCAGAAAACGTTCCTGTAAACAATTCCTGTCCTGCTGCGGTTGCTATCCCAAGCTGTCACATCGCAGATACAGCTTCCAAGCCAGGTGGCTGAAAGGAGCAAGACACACGGTGCACATGCAGTCTTATCACTATCAACAAAACACTCAGAGCCAAGGGACGGCAGCTTCTCTGCCCTCCCTGCACTCTCTCCAGACCCACAGCTGAACCGTCTGCAGTCCTTTAAGTAAGGGAGTTCTCTGTGCCTGTTGACTAAAGCAGATCCTCCACCATTTAATTCCTGCAGCTCTTGACTCTTCAGATCACAGTACTTTGGGTTTTGTTTAATTGACTTAGCAAAAGCACATTCAATCAAAGATTATCCAGCTGCTAATCCACATTAGTGCTATGTGCACACACGCTAAATCCCTGACACAGATACAGGGGTTTTCTGCAGCGTCATGGGATGCTTAGACCATTAGTGTCAAATGCAAACACAGGACATGATTTGCAAGCCGTTACCCACTCGCACAGAGGGAATTTGATGCAATGCACACTACCTGCCATATTCAGAGCTCTGTTTGTAGAACAAGCAGCACCTTGTCCTACTCTGCAAATAATCTATGCAGCATCTTCATGCATGTTTGCCCTCAGCAGATGTGATCTCACCATAAAGCTAGAAAGACTGCTAGGAATTTGCCTTGGTACTGCTTTGCCTAACAAGGACCATCCCGGGATTTATGGGTACCCAGGACCTCTGGATCAGAGCAGGACTTGGAAGATGGGCTGGCGAGGCAACAGCAGCAGCAGACTGCTGATATGGTCCTACCAGGAGAGGGGCTTGGCTCCCATCGGCTGACTCCTTCTTTAGGACACTCCAGGTCCCCTCCCAGGCCCTGCTCATCTCTCTCTGCCAGCTTGCTTTCCCGTTCCCTCTGGAGCTCCCCTGCCTGCCAACATCCAGACTGGGCTGTTTACCTCAACTACCTGAAGGGTGCCTGCTGGCATTTTACAAGCAACCATTTTGCCTCAACTGCTGCTGCAGTGGTTAAGTGTTTTGTTGCTATGGCCACACAACCAGAGGATCAGGAAGTCAAATACAGTAGTTTCTTCATCTTAAGAGCCTTGGGTGTTAACCTGCCAGCAGCACTGTGGAGATAAAGGTATTTTTGGCATCCTGATCAGTCTCTGCACTCCAGCCTTTCTGTCCTACTCCCATCATTTTTCAGGGGGTGAAGGGACAGAATTTTCCTCTTCCTTCCATCACAGATACATTCTTTCTCCACCCAAAATGGGACTCATCCTTTCCTTCAGGATGGGAAATGCTGGTTGAAGGTACTGTGTTATCCATTACCTGCATGGAGCTCAACAGACATATTCAGACTAACACAGTCCAAGCAGGGAGACCAAAGCCAAGTGGAACAACATAACCCCTCTCTCTGGACAAAACATACCACATACCAGGTGTACAGTCTCCACCCAGCATGAATGTAGCAGGCTAACCATCTTTGCGTGCAGCTGATTTCACTGCTTTGGCTTCACAACTGATTCTTGTCTCCTGTCCCCTTGGTTCCAGGCAGTGCAAGGGGTTTGCTCCCCTTTTATCCCCTATTCCCCTCACAGACGTTTTTCTAGCCCAGCCCTTCACGCTGCCTTGTTCACAGAAGTTAACAGGGATTGGGAGTGGACTAGTGCAACCTTGCTGTGCTGAAGGGTTACAAAGGCTTTGTGCCATGGTAGAAAGGTCAGAAAAATACTTATAGTGGAATTCACAGAACTTTTACCTCTCACAATGACAATATTGCAACTCCTTCTCAGGAATATTTATTTGGCATAGGCAAAAGCCATCCCCAGGGACTCTGGCCTGGAAGCAACAAGCTTCCCCACCACACTTGCCTGCTGTCTCAAGCCCTGAGAGTGCCAGTTCTGCACTAATCATCCAAAAGCTTACAGACACCTCATCCAGACACAGCCAGAAGAAAAATAATTGCTGGCTTTCCCAACTCTGAGCCCCTGGAACGCAAGTCCCAGGGACTGTGTGCTCAGCACCTTCTTGTCGTGCCCTTCAGCCTACTGTTTCTCCTCTTTGGTCTCGCAGAGCGGAGTCTGGCTGGAGCATTATAAACCGCTTCTTCCACAGCATCGCTGCAAGCTTGCTACCAGCCCAGCGCTGAACAGCCTGTTAGGTCTTGGGAATGGTGTGAGACCACAAACAGGAATTGTGGCACCACCGTTGTAAACAAAAGCAGTCCTCAAGACAAGCTGTTTTCTCTCCAGTATCATCTTCTCTTCTTGGGAGATTTGTTTCATCTTACAGAAAATGTAGAGGTGGGCCCCACAACAACTCAAAACCATCCTATTGATCTCTTTCCCTGGGGAGAATGGTTAACATCATTTATGAAAACTGTCAGACAGTGATTTTTCTCTGAAACCAAGAAACTTAGGAAGAAAGTCTTATGAATTTTCAATGCTTTACTTGTTTGTCATTTTATTTTCCATGGGATGAGAGAGTACTAAAATTTGGCTGGTGGCTGTTTCTGAAGGGAATCACTAGAAAAAGACTCATCAGAAAACCTGCAGAGACTACACAAGCGTTTGATGCTGTTAACAGCAACCTCTTATCTAAGAGCCTCTTTATCCCCTGTCGGCCTAAACACACGGTGTTTGCTCCACAGGCTCTGTTCTTTCTTCCCTAGCTTTGCTCACCACTCTGCTTTGCCCTACCACAGCATCAGACTCCAGAAGGGTGCCAGAATATCCTTTGTTATGGCATGAGATTAGGCTCAGGCCCAGGGTCCCCATTCCCTGGTTGCCCAGCGGGAACATGGAGCCTTCTGGGCGAAATCCTTTGTGCCAGCACAGCGCTCACAGCTCGCTCCCAGCGGATTCCACCTCTGCTTACCACCAGCACCCAGAATTTTTCCACCCTGCGGTGTCAGGAAGGTCAGAAGGCGGAAAAGGGAACAGGATAGATGCAGAGTGAGGTCTGCTTGGTTTGAAAGGCTTCCTCCCCCACATAGCAGAGCCGTTTCAAACCCCTGTGGAGGCATTTGACAGGGAAAGTGCTGCGAGCTCCAAGCATGCAGGATGCAGAGATTCCAGAGCTCGTGGAGTTGAGGCATGCACTGAGGACAGGCAGAATAGACACCCAGCTGTTACTGGCACACTTCTGTTTAATGGCCAGCATCTCACACCAGGTCAGGCTAGAGAGGAACGGGCTTCCTGAGGCTTGTTTCTAGATACAAACCCATGTGCTCCAAGGTTCTCAGAGCGACACAAGCACAGCCCCGCACTCCCATTACCAGACGCTCGCTTTGCTGAGAAATGCTCTACTCCGTCCCATCTCACCTGGATCTGGGCACTTCCAGTGGGCTGCTTCCAATCCTCAGGAAGTTATCAGAATGGGTTGATGAGGAGGAGCTGGAGGACTTGACTTCAACCATCCCTGTGGAAGGCAGCCTGTCTTCAGACTGCTGTGCCCTGCTCCAGAGCACAGCTTGTGGTGACGATGCACAGCTCTTCCTCCTGTGGGACGGAGGACTTGGGTGAGAAAGCTCGTTTTCCCCACATACTCCAATTAGGAATCCTTTCCACAACATGCTGGATTTCACCCCAGCAGCTACAAGCTCTTGTTCCCACTGAACCTGCCCTCCTCCCTCCCAAGGAACTCTGAGTCACAGGTAACCGCTTGGTGACAGGGGTACACTGAGCTCAACCCATCTCAGCCCATTCTTCCATAGATCACCATCCACATGACCTGGAAATCAGAGATGGGAGAATACACCAGCCCACATACACACAGCGATTGCTTTGTTTAGTCTAGTTGTAAAAATGTCTCAAGCAAGGGGCCTCCCAGCAGGGAAAGACCATTTCAATCTGCTCTAAACTCTACAGAGTGTATCAGCCTAGGACCTCAGCCCAGGTGGGCGTTCGTGTGTGCTGATGAGGGTGACAGGGACACAATGCCTGTGTTATTTTCCCTTTTAGTGATTCCCTTCAGGCACCACCGACCACACTTCTGACCATGTGCTCAGAGCTGACAGTCACTCCAGATGTAGGTGCGTTTCAACCCTCTCCCTGTCTGTGCTGACAGCCCAGAACTGCTCTGGCTTCTTTTCTAGCCAGCACATTCAGACTTGGGCACGATTCACTGTCCGTTGCCACATCAGGCCTTAGCTCACAGTACCATCCCGCTACATGCCAAACAAACACACATATTTGGGACTAATTCATGCAACTGCTGCTCCACATTCAGAAGATTTTCTTTCTTACATCAGTTTTTTTGTTCTGGAAGAGTCTCAAGAATTTTTCCCCATCCAGATCCACAGTGAATTGGACAAAGACCTCCCTATGTACACAAGGAAAAGTCTAAAGCAAACAAACTCAAGGAAAAAAGATGCTGTTCTTCCTGGAACCTGGGAAGGCACCTCAGCTTTGACTGAAATCTCAAGCACTGTCAGCAAGTGCGGCTAAAGACAGGCTCTTTGTACAGTGGGAAGCACAATATCCTCTCTTCACTTCTTGAAGTGTGTCCACCCTCAAACATCACACCACAGCCTATCTCAAACATTATTCATCTCATGTTATCACAGCTGCCAACATCTCCAAGCACAGCCTGCAGAGACAGGCTTGTACAGCTGAAAAACAAATGCCTCTCCCTGCAAGGAGACCTCGAGGCCACCTGTTTTCAGGACAAACACAATGAAACGCATCCCCTCCTCACGCTATGCACAGCCCAGCTCACCCAGCTGGTAGCAAGCTCTGCCTGTTCTCCAGACTACACAGCCACAACAGCCTGCAGCAAGATGCTCACGCTCAGTCCCCTCACTAAGCACTCATGGCAAGGCTCACAGCCCTCTCTTCCCCTCAGCACGGGCCTGAACCATCACCGTGGTAGCAGCAGCTAACCCCAACACAGCCCGATGTCTCCGACAGGAATGAAAGCAAACCAGAATTAGAAAACACCTCCCAAAATCAAGCCCCGATAGTCACAAGTGCAGCAGATCTCTTCCAGCATGCTCTGGCCACTTCACATCTTGTGAAAATCACATGTAGGTTTTGTGCTGCAGGATTTAGTCTGTATGCTCTGAGTGCTCAGAGCAACGTAAATACTTCCAATATTTACTTTCCACCCTACAGCCAGGCAAGTGGAAAGTTGTTCTCTATTTGCTGTGGTCACTTTTCTGCGGATAGGTAGGCTCCGTGTGTTAAAGAGGACTCTGTGCTGCTCACCTGGAAAACACAGTTTAGGACTCACCATGTCCATTTTGTGATTCTGCAGGAAGATTCTCTCTTCTCCTCTTCAGCATTTTATAAATTGACTCTCAATGTGCTTTAGAAAGGCTGCTGCCACTAGCATGGCTGCAGGCTCAGTCCCAGAGGACTTCCAACTGCCTCCAGCACAACCCAGATTTAATTTAAAATAATTGCAATATAAAATAGCATCTCCACATGTGCTGAGGGAGAGGAGAGAAAAATTAAACTGAGAGGGGCAACCCTACAGCAAGGTTCTGAAATCCCCAAACAGCACCAGAAGCTCCACCAGCAAGCACAACACCCGTCCCAGAGCAGCAGAGTTGCCAGACACCTTCCCCAGTCCCCACTTCCAGAGAGCCATCTGCATCCCCAGGCGAGTCCTATGTGACCCTCTATCAATAGGGAGCACCAAGAATTTCATATTCTCCCCTAGAAGTATCTCTAAGCAGTGCTGCAGGCAGCAACCTGCTTTCAACTCACACACCTCGTACTGTTAGAGGAGCTAAAGTTTAGATGGGATTCTTGGCCACCCAGCCCAAAGACCACTAACTGCAGACATTCCCCCGTATAATCTCTTTTATAAGCTGATTAAGCTTCATTTTAGGGCAGCTAAATGGTCTCCACTTTTCCCTGGGGAGGCTGCTACCAAATGTCATTTTTCTGGCAGTTCAGAACCATCTTTTAAAAGTAATGAAATCCTTTCTGGATGAAGTTTAACAGCGAAACTGGTGAAAATGAAACAAAGCTGCTTTACTCTCATCAGGGGACAAACTTCAGGAGCATCCCTGCAGAAGCCTGTCAGTCTTTTAACATGCAGTGGTCTCCAATATTTGGTGCAGAAATTCTGCAGCACAGGTTGCAGCAAAACCTCTGACAGCCAAATTCCTCCCTCTGCTATATGGAGCCCATACCACAGAGAGCAGACCTGGAGGGCAAGGGACTTCAGAAATATCTTTTCTACTGTGCTCAGAGCCTGCCGCTTTTGTTCTGCAGCCCACTGAGTGGTTATCTCCTCACCACGCTGCTTGAGCCTGTGCTCCTGCTGGCATCAACTCCACTGCTTCGTAGGTGAAGCTCCCAGCTGCTCCAGGGGAACTTTCCATCCCCAGGGAGAAGTCGCTGCTCAGACTTGTGGTGCTGCCTCGGTCTCTCTGCTCTAGAGAAAAGAAAACAGAGCTACCTGAAGACCAGCTTGGTCTCGCTCACTTTCTCTCCCTTTAAGCAGTACACTTCCCACATGCCCTGGAGCCGCATTCCCTTGGGTATGCAGACCCCAAGGGAAGCATACCCATTTGTAGTCACCTTGATGCTAGGAACCCAAGCCCCCAAGTGACCAACCAGCACCAGCACCCAGGGGTGCTGATGCTCGGCAGCAGCACTCACTGAGCATGCAGATCTCTTCCAGGGTGAAGCCAGGGGGCAAACTCTTCCTCCTGGGGAAGAAAAGACAAAAGTTACCTCAGCCACGGTACAGGGCTGCACGGAGGCTGGCTGTAGCCAGATCTCTTGTGGCACACAGCAAATATCAGAGCAGCGGGTAATTAGCTGTGCAGGGGCAGAGGGGAGGGGCAATGGCCGGTGTGCAGTATCCGACCCTCCTAACAGTCCCAGCCCACACACCCTGTGCTTTGAGAGGGTGGCAAGAGGCTGCAGGCAGACGTGTGCTTATTCAGAGCCTCCAGGGTGGGCTTTGTTTCTTTCTGCCCCTCCTGAAATAGGAAGGGGTTAACATTTAGCAGTCTGTTAAAAACCAGCCACCCTGCTCCCCCCAGCAGTGCCTGACGGAGCTTGCTGCGCAGCCTGCTTGGGCCAGAGCACATCTCTGGGTTCATCCGTGCTAAAGCAACCACGGACAGTCATTAAGCAGAGAGCACATTTCAGCATGGACAGTTTTTCAGAGCACAACGTGGCACCTCACAAGCCTCGGCCCCATTTTGCAGCCTTCAGAGTACAGAATAAATTAAAGAAAACTGGGCCAGGACACCAGGGCTTCCATCTCCCCAAAGGAACAGCACTAACAAGCTCCCTGGCTCTGCAGCCCATGCAGCAGCAGGCACAGGCTCCTTACCTCTGCGACTTCACAGCAGAGAACTCCTCAGAGGTGATGTGCTTCAGAAAATTGAAGCAGAAAAAGAAAATCTGAGCAAAGGGAGAGAGAAGAGCGGTTCAGGAACGAACCCGAGGCTCCATGCAGCCTCTTATCTTCGTAGGGAGGTGCTGGCAGGAAGGAGATAGCAAGAAATCTGCAGCTACCAGCCTCTGATGCGCCATGGGCTGCCACCATCCCATCCTGGGCCGTTTCTTACATATTAAACTGATCCTCTGTTCCCTGCCACGGGGAGGCCCAGAAAGGAATGCGTATGACAAGTCTCCTTATCAATGCCTTGCACACATGCCGCAAGCACACGGCAGGTACTTATGCCATCAGTGCAGAATGGAAAGAGATGGCCCCTGGCAGCTGCTTATACACCCAGGTAAGCAGCAAACCCAGCAGGACGAGCAGGGTCAGAGCCACATGCTCTACCTCGGCACCACAGCTGTATCCGGAAGCAGCGGTACCTGCAGCGTCTGTGGTCCCAAGCTCGCGCCCTGCCACGCACCACTCTGCTCTGCGGCATTCACTCCATCTACCCGCACAGAGCTGAGCCCTTCTCCTCCTGCAACGGGGTCAGGGAGTGCTAGAGGCAGCCGTGCGATCCCTCTCCTGTTGCAGCTACCAACTGTGTCCTTGGCCAAGCAGGCACCAGAGCAGAGCAGAGCTGCCAGGCTCCAGCCAGCAGAGCTCTGGGAAAGGAACGAACAGGAGGAATGATACTAATACTGGGGTCCAGAACCCCTGAAAGATGGAAAATAGGCCAGGGTCCCAGCTCCGCTGTTCAGAGGCGGGGGATTCTCTCGTGAGGTGAGAGTCTGAGGAGCAGGGGATTAGCAACAGGGTTAGTAGACATACTCCCCACCTCTCGATTTCTATCCAAAAATGATACTGCAGTGTACTGCAACTATAGTCAGAGCAATCATTTTTTTGCTGTTAAACAGTGAAAGATTTGAAAAGAATTATTTCCACTAATCTTAACTGCCTTCCAGACCCATCTGTGCACTCACAGACACACCCTGTCAAACACACACACTGGAACCAGCACAAGCTGCTCCCTGAGCCCGCAATGACATGCAAGCCACATGCAGCTGCGGCACCCAGGCAGCGGGGCTGGCACTCAGGACAAGCGCACACAACTATACAGCTTTATTTCCAGGGTCCCAGGAGTCACACATGCCTTAAGCATCTCTTCTCGTTGCTGAGCCGAACAGCAAGTCCTAGCGCCCTTTCACCAGGGACCTGTACGCTAATGGCACAGCAGGGAAACTGGCAGGACTGGCGCTCACTAACCAAACTGTAGCCTGAGAGAAAAGCATTCCCACATCTTATGCATCGGGAAGTGACATGGCAAGGCTCCTACCTTGTATTTCCAGCCCCTAAACAATCTTTTTACAGCCCAGCCAGACCACCAATACTACCAGAAGCAGTGAATGCTGCTACTGTGAACAAGTACCCTGAGAACATGAAGCACTGCTCAGCCACTGCCCCAGACCAGACACTCACCTCTTCTCCTTTACTGAGGCGATCGACTAACATGTGCCTGGAAAGAGAGCAATGAAAGCTGTCACACACAGGAAGCCGGAATCAGCAGAAGAGCACAAGCTGTCAATAACAGCCAGCTGCCTGAGCCTCCAGGTAAAAAAAGGCATCAGCCCCTCTTGTCACAGCTCACTGGGAGCTGCCCCAACATCCCTCCTTGGTTGTGAGCAAACACCAAAGATGACCCCCTGAAGGCTTCTCCCTTGCTGTACAGGGATGCATATGCAAGTAAAACTTAAGTGTGCCTACCCAAAGAGAAACCAGTCATAGGCCACTGTCAGGTAGAGAATCTCAGACGGCTCCAGGGATGCATGGATCAGTCCATCCTGCAAAGTAAATGAGAACGGCTTTCAGGCAGCAGCCCTGGGGATTGGGACTTGGGAATTCACGATCTACTGAAAACAGTCATGGTGATCCAAGATGCCCAGCTTGCTCTACCTGCCTGTGACAGCATGCCTGATGGCAGAACAGCATGTTGGGCTCCACATCAAAGCCAATCCACACCCTTTCTGAAGCCAAAATTGCCAAAAGGACCATTAACTGCTCCATCACAATTTCCTGGTGACACAATCACTCACCCTCCAAGCAATCACCCCCAGAGGCAGAGCAGGTCAGCCAGGTACTCACAGCCCATAAGGAGAGGCGCAATAAGGAGATGAAGAGAGGAGTTCGATCCCAGCCGGATATACAGTGCACCAGGAGCCCGCTGTCATCTGTTCCAGGCAAGGGTAGGAAGGAGAAGGGAAAGAAAAGGATGTTGCAACAAGAGCAATGACTTTTCTTTACGGCAAATGTGTAGAGACAGGCTATTGTCCATCCCTGCAGCCCAGGCTCAAGAGCATAGCTCAGCGACCAAGCTAGAACATTTTGTCTTGAATACGGCAGCTCACAAATTGCTCAGAGTATCCTGGGTTGTCAGCAGCCCCAGTTGATGTGTTGTCCGGGTCCTGACAGCTGCTCAGGACATGAAGTCACTAGGTATGAACATCACTTCGCTAGCCAGAACATACACCTACACAGCTACAACCCACTATCACAATCTATCCCCACATCAGAAAGAAACCTGCTCCAACGGAACCCTTTTTCAGTCTCAAGTCCCTCTCTAAGGGGAGCTAGACCCCTGAGATGCTAGGACCATCACCCTGTTTTGAAGGGAGAGAAGTGAAGCTCTCTATAGAGAGTGGCACTAATACCATCAGCTGTTCTCTGGAGACAGCAACTGGTCCAGTTAGACTGCTGGGAGCAAGGAGTTTGCCTTACCATCACTATTGATGATGGAGATCAGCAGCTTCAGGTAGTTCTGTGTCTGTTGCACAAGGTCCCAGCTCTGCAGAAAGAGAAGTGTTGATGGTAAGGGTCTGTCCACAGCAAAAGGCTGCTCTGCAGTTCAGAGCCAACCATGCTCTTGGCTTCTCTATCCAGAACAAGAGCAAAGCAGAAATAGCCCTGTGGCCATTTCTCAGAGTGACAGACTCCCTTGGTACTCTAATCAATCCTCCCATCCTCTGGGACAAAAAACCAGACAGGAGGAAAAAAAAAAAAAAAAAAAAAAAGAAAAGGCCATCTCTCCTGTCTACCTGGCTGGCACAGAACCTGCCTGCAGCCCCAAAGCTCCAAGCAGACCATGCTCAGAGAGACTAACATGAGCCAGCAAACACCTGTGGAGCACTGACCCAGTTCTGCAGCCCCCCCACATGCGTGCGCTTCACCGAATGGCTCAGCAGCCACGCTACAGCTGTGTATGTGATGAGAGCAGCACGATGGGGTGAGCAGGCCAAGGTCAGCAGCCCATTCCCACAACCCCAGCACTTTGCTCAAAACTCTCTGGCCCTTGCAAATGGTCCCAGCAGGCTGTCTGCAGAGGGCTGACCTGCTCCCAGCTGCTCCAGACAGGCACTGGACTTCTGCAGTAATGCCCAAATAGCAGCAGCACCATGGAAGGGCTCTGAACTCAGAGACCTCCAGCACTACAAGAGATACAGGTGAAAAACATCAGAACAAGCTCAAGCGTGCAACTCTTGACCACTGTGTCATGAGAAGATGCAATGAATTTCAGCGGTCTGATCAGAACCAGAACTAGCTCAAGGAAAATAGGATAGGGCTGACAAGGAAAAGGCAAGGAGAGGGACATATATTTCATTGTGGCAGTTCTTAGTGGTATAAGTGACATCTGACCGCCAGCAATAGAACACTTGCTGTGTGCTTGCATGCGTGCATCTGTGCGCGTGTAACCACACTTAAGACTACTGTCAGACAAAGAACATATTGCTCTGCCGTGAAGCCTGCACAACAACAACAGAGTAGGCAAATGGGGAGCACACAGCCTGGGGCAGAAAAAGCACATACTTCCAAAGTCTTTTATCTGCCCAATTCAACCCAATCTTGTGCTTATGCCAGAAGGAATCATCCAGTCTGATCTCTCTAGACCACAAACCAAAAAGTTTTGTTCAGTTGCCCCAAATACAGCCTGAAGCTTGCACTTGGCAACAGCTCTGCCCAGAAAAGCACCTCAATGAGTGGTGACAGTTCATCACTCCTTTATGTTGCAACAGATCATCCTCAAAAATAACATGCAAGACTGCTTTTCCTTATTTGAAGGTCTGATTTCAGACTGCAGATATTGCTTCCTGTGCAGCTTTTCTTCCCCAGATTGAAGAGTGCTTTAAAATTAGTATTTTCTCCCTGCAAACATACTTATACATTCATGAAGTCAACCCTTCATCACCTTTGTGATTAGCTAAACAGACTAAGAACTTCAGCTTTAAGTGAAGCACCTTCTCCTGTCCTCAGATCATTTCTGCATCCATTTATTACATCCTCTTCAATTTTTAACATTCTTTTTAAAATACTGGCTGCTCAGTATTCCAGTGAACAAGTTTCTAACCATAAACAAGTTGTGATTCCATTAGTTCTGCCCCACCAACAAACACTGGCCCAGCACGGGGAGCTCTGCTAGTTCTGTGGTGCTTCCAGCCACGGAGCAGAGGAGCATGACACACTCCAGCACGGTCAATCAGCACAAAACCTGGGGGATCGGTAGGTCCACTGATGTGTGAAATGGAGCACACTGATCCGCAGCATACAGTGATGCTCCCTGGTATGAACAAAGGTAAATCTCGAAGCTTGGGCAAACAGAAGAGTTCAATTATCATTTGCGATGCTGTCACAGTAATAAGGGATGGAGACATGCTACGGTCAATTATGATTTTCTACTCTCCTCTCGTAGGATAGGTACACATCCATGAAGAAGGTGCCTAGTCGTTTGGCTGCTGCTCACGTAAGGGAAGGCTGATCTCTCTCAAGACTCTCCACAGCCAAGGAAGCCTGCCCACTGCAGGCACATGCCCAGCTAAGCTTGCGGACAAGTAATATTGCTTTCTGTTTGCTGGCATGTTCCTTTGTTCCTTACCTTTGCTACCAACATATCTCCCTAATGAACTGTGAACTTTACACAAGCTACAGAAAAAGATGTGATGTCACAGTCAGCTGCCTCGGGACACACCAAGGCAGGAAACTTTTGGGTAGAGAATTTCCACCGCTATTCTGAACACTCAAGTTTGTGGCCCCACTCCTGCTGGGATGGCATGAAGTGTGTCACATTACTGCAACAGGAGCAAGTCAGACTTCAAATCTTTACTGATCCTTCTTGACTGAATCTCTGACCTCTCAGAGACACCCGCTTTGCTCACCTGGTACTCGCTCCAATCAATACTCAGAGATTGGGTCAGAGAGACTGGGATACTTAATGGAGCATCTACGTAATCCTGAAAAAAAAACAACAGAAAAAAGCCATGACTTGAAGGCAGCGAGTTCCAGAAAAAAAACAAAACAACAAATGCCAAATCGAGAAGAAAGCACCTCAGCAAGGTGGTTTTGAATGCAAAACCCTGCAGAGGTAAGAATGAACTCATAGCCTCTTAGAAGGACTAGTGGACAAGAGTAGCTTTTCTGTGCTCCCAACAGTGAAAGCCAGGGACAAGGCATGTTTAGTTTCTGAAATCCTGTAGGGCTGCTCCACTCAACCGTCTCGTCCCTCAGCAGGAGACAGAATATGAAGACAGAACTGAGAATAGAGGCTAACAATAAGATAACAAATGCAAAAACAGGAGCAACCCGTATCTCCCAAGAGATGGCAAGTATCCTGGACTTCAGGATAACGATTCATTTATTTTGCACACAAACTTTACAATGAATAATTTAGTCCATTCACTATCTGCTTTGTTTGTCCTGCTGGTTTCCTCCCTGCGATCAGAAATAAGCACATGACACAAACACCATCACTCAGGAACTCTGAGGCAAAACTTAAGCCCAGTAAAGCCCACAGCTTTCCATTCTGTAACATACCTGCTTCCAGTTAAATATGAGACCTTCAGCTGTATAATCCCGGTCTTTGTACTCCTTAAAAAATTCACAGCCTGCAAGAAAAAGAAATAATGAACAACTGTTCAGCTAACTGATATCTAACCCTGTGGGACTGGAAGTGCTGGCAGCCCTGGGCTCCAGAGCACCAAACCAATCAAAACCGCTGCCTGCGGGAAGAGAAGAGCAGTAATCATCAGTACAGCGTGCAGCGCAGCCTCCCAGCAGCAACAACCCAGAGCACTCAGGAGTGAACACACTCACACAGCAAAGGGCAAAATCCAAACACACAGCAAATGTGGAGTTTGAGGGACTGATTTTATTCTTTTCCAAACAAGAGGTTTCACCAAGGAGCTCTGCTTTCCAGGGCCACTGGCTTTTGCACAGATCTAAGGTGTCAGCCTGGCACACTGAGTGAGAAGGAACCGGCAAAAGGAGGTGTTGGCAGAGCCCTGGGGAAAGCCAACTTTCACAGGGCATCTGCTGCAGGTAACAAGAAAGGGCTCTGTCAGAGGCAGCTGCGATTTCTCTCACATTTAAGTCTCCTCTTGCAAACACGTGAATTGCCATATCTGAAGGAAGCAGGTACATAACCACTTCCAAGGTTTACCCCCAAGCCCTCCCCTCCTGAAGTCTGTCCTTTGGCTCTGTTCTTCTCAAGGAACTACTTGAAGTCTCTGCAGCAAACTGCAGTCACTTAGTCACAGCTGAGCAGCACCATTAGCACTGCGGCTGCCTGCAGGCTACACAAAACACCTCTCCCAGTGTTCTGTGTATGTCCCACGGTGCCACATTCCCAAGACATCCCTGTGCCAGGCACGGAACACAGGTGATGATTCCTACCCTGCAAGTCACAAGTAACTCCAGTGGTGAAAAAAAAAAATCTTTGTGCAAGGACAGGAGTAGCCCTCAAAAACTCACAGTCGGGAAGCAATCTGTCAGCTGAGATTTAACTCCAATTAAACAATGGCTTAAAGCAAAGAATGGGGGATTATGGCAGTAAGTATTGGCATCTACAAATACCAACTACTGGTCAAATGGAAAGGAAGATTTCTCTGCACTGCAGAGCACAAAAGCTTCTACAGATACCCCATTTTAAACCAAGTTTTTCCACCCTAGAGAGTCATGTCTGCACCCTGCCTCGCTCACCTCAACAACAGGCTCTCAGCATAACTTTAAAGACAAATTACAAAGCAGAAATTCTTCCAATGCAAACCTGGAAACATCAATAAGAATGTATCACGGCATTTGGCCAGTCACTAGAGGGGTTGCTGATTCTTAGATGTGTACGCCTTAGATTTAACAGAATGACAACATTCCCCTATGGACCAGCACTGCTGAAATCAGGCAACAACTGCAGGGAGAATTTCCAGTTTTATAAGGTTTACCTTTAGCATGGCAGTGAAGAGCTGCAAAAAGATGGCAGCTGTCCTAGAAGGCAAAAGAGGAAGCACCATCGCTGAATATTGCGTACAATATGCAGATCCCCATACAATAACAACTCTACAGCTTAACTCTATAGAATCACTTCTTCCTCATTCTTTACAAACCCTACAAAAGACCTGCATACACTGTCTCTCCCACGGTCTAAGTTTGGCGACACATATGACAGCAACATGTACCCATGCTACGTGGTACAGAAACCTACAATACTCTTATTTCTGTATGCATCTGCAATCTGCAGGCAAAACTCAATAGAAATCTTAATGCAGCTTCTCTGGATTGTCACTAATTTTTCTATGAAAGGAAAAATACCCTTTAAAAATAAATAAATAAAAGATGCTTAAGGGCAACAACTAGTAATATCAAGGAAAAGTTTGTGTTTGGATCATCCACAACAGTTTTGCTGGGTTTTTCTTTTTTTTTCTCCTCCTCTCCCTTTCTTTGTGTGCAAGGTCTTGCAGACAGACTTCAAGCACAGCAGTCTCACATCCAATCCTATCACCAAGCCTGACATCAGCAAGCAGGCAGCAATATTCAGCTCATCTTTAAGAGTGCAGCAAGTGACCCAGCAGTGGTTGCTAGGCACAGGGACTAATATAGCCGGGGAGACGGGCTGGAGTGGTCTGCATCTCAGTTGCACGTTGCAGGCTCAGGTTAATAGTTCTGCCTAGCACTGAGAATATTTTACAGTGCTGCTCTAGAACACCAGGACTAGAAAATACTCTTAAGAATTGGGGTTTTACATAAGACAAAGCAAAATATATATTTTACATAAAGTAGTAGTTTGGAGTTGCAGGGGTGACAAAGGCCATCTTAACCCCAGCTCCACCTCTGGGACTTTTTCACCGTGCTTGAATTCATTAGAACTGCTGAGAAATTACTTTGCCACCTCAAAGAGTGCCTAATGATGACTCACACTGCCAGAGCATCCACATTCATCGCGCTGTTCTCAGTTTGAAAGCTTCTCTCCAGAGGGAGCATAGGAAACATTCAGCAAGCCACAGTCATTTCACCACACACACAGGTAGTTCCCAGTCCCTAGAAACGGATTGTCACCTGTCCCTTGGGAGTCCCTCTGGACACCAGTCCTGTACCTGGATATGGGATGGAGAGAAGCGTGAAATCGGCGTAACGTTGAGCTTTGTCCACCTTCTCAGAAGACGTCACACTGCACAGGACAAGAGGAAAACAGCAGACATTTGTAAAGGATTTTTCATGGAGACACTAGCACCCAAAAAGCTACCTGTCACATCTCCCTGCACAATGACTTGACTCAGGAATTAGCAGTGGCAGACCTTACTCAACACATCCAAATAAACAGGTATAGCCCCAAAATACTAAAGCTTTCCCCTGGAAAGCATAAATACCTCTATCTGTCCCTATGCACAAGCAGAGGGCTCCTTTACTCTCCTCTTTCTGAAAGGGTGACTGTCACATCACTGCAAGCTCTACAGAGAAAACCTACTCAGACTGCAGAAGACAAGTGAAAGCAGATATCTTGCCGGTTGATGCAGCTTTCTCTGGCTGAAAACCTTGGCAGGACCAACTAACTGATCCTGCCATAGGACTCTTCCAGGGACTGCTCCCAGGTTGGTGAGTGCATGCCCAATAACAATTCCCATGTGAGGGCTACACTAGCTGCAATCCAAAGCCTGCAGAAAAACAAATGAACTCAGACTCACTTCAAGCCAAACTTCACCTTCTTGTTTTCCACCATCAGGTCACAGATATATCGGACAGACAGGTATCGAAGCAGCTTGATGTCGTGCCCTCTGACCTTGTCAAACAGCTGGGAGTCTGCATTTCTGCACGACAGAACAAGCAAAGCAAGATGAGCACAGAAGACTGACCACATTGAGTCTGATTCTCTGCACAATACTGCCACAGTTCTTCCCTGAACTGCTTCTAGCCATATGCTGCACAGCACGAGCCTTGTCTCCACAGGTCAGAGTCAAACTCTGCAAGGAACTGATACTACAAACTTCATGCTTAGGGTCCCTCCCCACATCTCACCGTGCTGCAACCAGCACATAAGGTACAGAACAATTTCTCCAGCCTGGAGACATACTTTTTGATAAGTAAACACATCTGTGTAATTCAAACGCCATTTTAATTGGCTCTATATATTCTTGTCTCCAGCCCTTCCCTCTGGCAATAGATTAGAAGGCTTCAGTTCAGCCAGACATTAGCATTCAAGACTCTTTTTCAAAAGCAAGAGAAATAAGACTCTGCGCTTGGTGATGGTCTCAAGCCTGTACCCAAAGCCCAGCCTAGGAAAGAGCAGAATTGAGTGGCTGAGCCAGTCAGCTTTGCTCCAAACTCCTTTTCCCCCTATCCCAGTGATCCATACAAACCTAAGTGCAGAATCTTCCTCTGAAATGTCTTCTGCATCTGCCCAAGCATCGTCAGAACCCCCTGCAAGGAAGGCATTAAGATCCAAAACTTGTGTAAACCAACTCAATCTCCAACCTCACAAGACATGCATGTGCCTGAAAGGCCATGGTTTGGTGTCCTCTCTCCACACATAACAAGTGCTCTCAGTACTTCCCCACATTTCCTCTTCCTGAGGAGCCCATTTTCCAGTATAGCCCACCTTTCCTTTGCCATTGCAAAGGACCTAGGTAGATCAAACCCATGACTGGCAGCCAGAAGGACACCCCAATAGTGCTACACAGTGCTTTGTTAAGCCAAGCTTCAGCTCCCACTCTACAGACACCAAATTCTCCCCTGACGAGCTTTCCCTAGAGTCCAGTATATCTCACCAGTAGCTCGATTTTATTCCCAATCATTAGCAAGTTCTTATCTTTTTTCCATTATTCCCACCCCCAATGTTTGGGGATCAGTAACCTGGCTTCTTTGGGCTGCCTTACTTGCCTACATGCTTCCCAAACCTCATTCTTCAGCCTCAAATTATTTTGCTGCTGCTTCTTATGAGGTACGGCACTCTGTCCTGTAGTATGGTGCTTGGAAATGGACATGAGATTTCAGTCTTTGCTCTGTTAAGCAGGGCCTGATACATGCAGGTCCATGCCAGAGCTCTGCACCTGCTCTCAGGAAGAGCTTAGTCTTGTGACTGCCTAGGACACTGTCCCAGCCTAGCCAGGCAGCCGGCCACAGAGGGCTCCTCACTCACCTGAGAAGATATAGTTGTAGCCAGTGCGCCCGTAGAGCTCTCCCCAGCCGGCCAGCGTTGCTGATCTACAAATATGCTGGAGGAAGATTTTGTTATTAACCACGCATGCTCCAGGAGTCTTTCCCTTTTCAGGTCTCTGGCCTATTTGCTGTCACATTACACAGAGATGCTTGGTACCTACAGCTACCGCCTCTCAGCAGTCCCCCCTGCAACCCTGGTCCAGAAGGAGTTCTCCAAACACATCGAACCCCCAAGTGCCTTTATCTGTAGCTAGTTTTTAAATGACATTTTTGTCTCCGGTTCTCCAATTCACTAACACAGTCAATTCTTGCCAAGTTAGCAACGTCCATGCTCTGTTAATACCCTGCTTGAGCCTTATTTCCACTTTCCTGTGGATAAGATTATGGATGGTCCCAGTATGACTCCAGGCAGTTCACTCCTGCAGAAAAAGGTCAGCAGGTTCAGCCCACGATGGCTTCAGTCAGGCTAGATTAAAATTGTCACAGGTATGATTTTGCTATTCATACAGTGTTTCTAAATTGAACTAAGAAAACTGAATTAAGCTACTTAAGTTCTAAATGAGACTATTCCTACAGGGCTTCAATACAGTTTAAGTAATCCACATAAAAATGAATCTAATTTCACTTTCTTATAGATCCCCTTGCAGACAAGCCCACACGTTCATACGACCATTTATGCAATCTTGCCTCCCCAGAGAACAGATGAGGGAAACTTCTCTGAGAGAAAAGCTAATCAAAGGAGCTCACTGCTGGGAAGAGTAAGGGGCAGAAAGCAACAATAGTTGACTTTCCCCTCTCAAAGACCAAATATCTTTGGTCCCTCAGAAGGAACATGCATGTGGAGAAAACGTTAGCTCTTTGGTGCAAGGCTTACGACATGGTGGGGTAAAACAGCCTGAAGCCCCCACAGATGACTTACGCAGCCCAGATAGCAAATGCTACCTACTACTACAGGCTGCCTGCTTGTACCTGAGAACAGGTTTTATAGCATTTGGAAAGGTGACAACCAACTGAAGACGTGGCTGCACAGTTCAAATGGCAGGGAGAAAGGTCATTTTCTAAGTTAAGACAGGTAACCCATGAAGCTTTACCTTTCCCTTGTACAGAATGACTGGGCAAACAAATCGTCCTCTACACCTCGCCATCTTACTTCGGTTGATAAGGTCCTGCAGTTTGCCAGCCTGCACAGTGCTCTCAAACCTAGTGGACAGAGAGTCAGTTCAGTACACAGAGCATCTTCTCACACGTTGTTCAGTGAAGCTGCTGTAGACACCCTAGGCTGTAATCCCCATCCCTTCCACCTAGACGCCAGCTCTGAAGTTAACAATCAAGAGGACACTTCTTTAAGAATTGCTTCTGCTGCTAAACAACAGGTATAGACGCTTTTCTGTCTCCTTTTCTTTATTTTGAATGACCAGCTGCACAGTACATGACAGCAAGTATCTTCAGAAGCTGGCAATATGAGTACCACCAGAATGGTCTGCTACAGACTAACATGTGGATTCCTAACGAAGGACTACCTGAGTAAGCCAGTGTCTACAAAAACGTATGTTCTGCTTTCCTCCCCACCATCTTTCCATCCAAAAGAAGCTCAGCACTACCATCAGAGTGAATTCACTATCAGAGCGGTAATTTTGCAAGTAAGGAAAAATAAATAAAATAGAGAATTAAAGCTTGAACACTCAAAGAACCTTAGTTCTTGTCACTTGAGCATTTGTGTTGCTGGGTAACTGGACAACTGTCTGTAAATTGGCTAGTGGGTTGAGCAGAGCAGTTAGATTAACATCAGCTGCACCTGCATAACTAAATTTTGTTTGTTTTTCTGGTTAAAGTTAAAACAGAAATGTGTTCCAAGTTGGAGACATTTTGTAAACAAGTTAAAATTGCTGCAATTTGTCCAAGTACCAGTCTACATTTGATAGGAATCCAAACTGAATTCTGAACTACACAAACCTTCAGGAGGAACCATCAATGCACGGAGGACTAGAGTTTCCACAAGGAATTGAAGAAGCATCCAGACTGACATGACAGAAACCAGATGAAGCCTGGACATACAAAACTGCGTGGCCGTGCACTCAGAGATGATTAACAAGAATTTCCAATTAGCCCTTCCCAGTAGCGGAGCTCAATAGAAAAGCCTAGATGAACTGGCTGATGTCTGGATGCTCGTACATTATCAGCAGGGTAAATCTGATAAAAGGGTCAAATAAGATCATGGGAAACTCTCCAGTGGGATGGAGAAGTACTGGCATTTGCAGAGCAAAAGATCTCAGCTTAGATAAGGCATCTGATTTCTATGACCTACCCATGCCTGAAAAGACACAACAAGATGGCCAGGGGACAGTCTATGCTGCAAAAGAAACCATTGCGGAGTGACTGGCAGAGCAGATGAAGTGAGGACACAGCGATACGTGCGTTAGGGTGAAAGAGAGAACTTACAACGGACAGGGAGAAGAACTCAAAGGCGAAGGACAATGCTGGCCTAAGAACAAATACCTTTATGCTGGAAGTTAAAAGAAAGTTGCTAAGCTTCAGAATCAGCGAGAGTGTGGAGCAACCTACCTGCAGCTGCCATTTTGGGAAGGATTAAAAAAATTAATCTATTATTAACACAGAAATTGATCTGTTTATGGAAAAGATTATACAAGGTGGTGCCAGTGGAAGCAGGGAAACAGCAAACAAGACCTTCAAAACCTACTTTCTTTAAAAAAAAAAAAAAAAAAAAATCAATTCTCAGAATTCATCGTGGAGGCTTAAGATTTTTTATGTGTTTCCCTACATACATAACTATTTTAGCTGTCCAGCTCCAAAAAGCTTTGACGTACACCAGAATTTAAAGAACAAGAACCCAAGCTGATCTTTAAACATTGCGGACATGAGGGCGCTAAGTGCAAAGACAGGAAAATGCTAACACAATGTACTTTACAGGGGAGTACATGAGACTGTGCACAGGCAAGAGAAGCACGCACCAGATTGATGCAACCCAAACTCTGCTCATTGCTGTCACTGCAAACAGCCAGGAGCTCTGCTCTGCCACCTGCTTCCCTCTGCTGAGAACACATGAAAAAACACACACCGCAGGAACGGCCGGTGAGCAGCTTAAGGAAAGATGCCTGTGTGTATAATTCCCAACACCAAACTATTTTGAAACTTTGAGAGATTATGATGTACAGATTTGGTTGTGGGGTTGCTTTTAAATGAGCGTACACAATTAAGAGACACATCCTGCCCTCTGCTCCAGCTGTCTGTAGATTTCCTTTGTAAAAGCAAATACAGGGGAAAACAAGAACTTTAACATGGTGTTACCAGAATAGGCCTGTGGCACTGCTTCAGTCCAGAAGATGGGATTGAACAAAAATGGCTTTAAACTAAAAGAGGAGAGATTTACATTAGATATAAGGAAAAAATTCTTCCCTGTGAGGGGGGTGAGGCACTGGCACAGGTTGCCCAGAGAAGCTGTGGAGGCTCCATCCCTGGAAGGGTTCAAGGCCAGGCTGGATGGGGCTTTGGGCAACCTGGGCTAGTGGAGGGTGTCCCTGCCCATGGCAGGGGGGTTGGAACTGGATGGGCTTTACAGTCCCTTCCAACCCAAACCATTCTGCAATTCTACAAATCAAATGCCTGGAAGATCAGAAATTCTAAGAGAAACACCTTCCCAGGAGTGGAGACAAGCCAAGAGGTTTTCCCTCTCAGCACAGTAACTGCGCTGCCTTGGGGAAGCATCACAACACTGGGGAATGAGCGTGAGCACCTTGGGACGCGGGGTGAGCAGGAAGCGCAGTGCCCCGCTGGGGACACAGAAGGATGAGCCCCTCTCCCAGGCTCCCATGCCTGTTTCTTGGCAAGCCTGGAGAGACCTGATCTGCTATTTGTCACAGCTGCATCACAAACAGGGCTCTCGGATCTTCTCAAGAACCATTGTCTGTAAAGCTAGAGATAAACATGGTAAGTAAACACAGTTGTACTGAGACTACTGTCGTGAGGGGAAAGGCTGTTCTGAAGAACGGGTGCAACACTCTTACAGGGACAGGCGACTCAATGCAGCATAGGTAGGAGTGAAATCTTCTGAAAAAGACTCAGAAAACAGAGCACTCTTCAACAGCAGTGTGAACGAACATCACTAAGGCTGCTTGGGACAAGGTGGAGAAAGAAGTAGAAGGAATGACATGTATCTTAACTGACACTCAGGAGTTTTTTAATGTTGGGTTTTGTTTGGTTTTTTTCTTTGTAAGTTTTTTTTCTAGAAGATACTGCTGGGCAACCTTACGTCTGTGTTAATCCCCTCAGCTCTCCCCGCCAAATCAGACCTCAAACCTGAATTCATCTTTTCAAACGCAAGGGAAACATTTCCTGTAAGAGCAAGCAAATTTTTGCAACTATATTTCACACAGGCCTGAAGCAGAGATGCTTCTCTTTGGATAACCGTAACTGCAGTGGAACCAAACTGTTCCTCTCACATTGTTAGATTACATGCAACCGTAATCACATTTGTTTAGAGTGCAGACACATAACAGGATCTGCAACTGAAACTAAAGATGTGGCCTGTGCCGGAGGTCTGGACGTTTTCATTAAGCGCCATCACAGTAACTCTAAAACAGCGAGTAAAGAACTGAGAACATCCCTCTGCTTCCATTCCCTGGAACTCCTGCTGCTCCTTCTGGGGGGATGTCAGAGTTCTCCAAGCACAGGGAAGGTTCTCCTGGCTGTCAGACACATTCTGCTACTTTCTGTGGCTCCTCACGAGCAGCACCTGACCAAGGAGCATACAGTTACTTTGGCTGATAGCCGAAACCGCACACCAAATTCCTCCCACTACCTCCTGCACCTGCCTGGATTTCAGAGTACTGTTAGCCAAGTTTGATGAAGCAACATCCTTTCTTCCAGCTACCCAGCCACAGAATGAACAGGATCAGGAAACTGATCTGGGTTAAAAATACTCTTTTTTTGCTGGTTCCCCACAGAGCTCAGAAGTAGCTGTACCAGCAGTACCCACGGGGCAGCACAGAGTTTGCTTAAGTGAGAACTGCTTCCAAAAAACTTATTATTGGAGGCATGAAGCGTTGTGCATGCTCCAAGGAGAGCTTACCAGCTGATTAAAAACATTAGAAAGATGAAAGGCAGACAAAGACACTCAGAGCGTCCTGTTCACTGGAAGAGGTTGCTGTGTTCTGTAACACAAAAAGTGCAACAGTCTCCACTTCATGATTATTCCATAGAAAACAATGATGCAACTAAAAACCAGATTTGTCTAAAATTATTTAACAGCTTTTAGAGAGATTATCACTCCTCCTATTAATCAGGAGGAGAGTTTTGATGAAGGGTAGTCTGTTTCCATGACTCCCTGGGAGAGCAAATCAAGACTTGGAAAGAATCAATATTTAAAATTTCAATTGCCACTGCTGGCTTGCAAAAGTCCCAGAAGAAAATGGGGCACTGAGTGTAAGTACACTTTGAATAGTCATCAGAAAAATTTAATATCCTTTGCTCTTACAAGAACAGGAAAAGCAGAAGCATTCGGTTTCTCTTCCCTAAAGACAGCCCCAGCTACATTTACAGCTTCAGACTTAAGTTTCCTTTTTTTTTTTTTTTTTTTTTCTCCCAGCAAGGGGTTTAATCTTTATTAATCTGGTCTAACTGTTAAGCAGAAATTCTCCCACCTGACAATCAGCTGTTTCCCCAAGACCCCCTCCTGCAGCACCCGGCCCACGTGCCAGCACGCCAGCTGACGGCTTGCCTTCCTCAGGCAAGGCAGCCAGACACATCACTGCTGCAAGGGGAACATGGCGACCACCGTCCTTTTGAACACGTTACTCTCGTCACTGACACAGTTAAGAGAGCAGAATTGCGTTGTGTTTTGTTGGAAAATAAAATAAAAAATGGGAGGCTGTGGCTAGAGCCTCAGGGAGCAGCTACCACTCAGACAAAAGTGAGACCAACGTGATTCTGAGCTTGCGGGTCAAAGTCCAGAAACGCATTGGCTTAGGCTTGCACTAAACTGCAAGAAGGCATTTCCCGTTAACTCGCTAAACCTCGGCACCACTGACCCATGCCCCATGGTGGGGGCTGACCGTTTCTGTCCAGGTTGCCTCACCTGTCCGGCCCCTATCAGCCCCCCTGCCTCGGGATGCTTTCCAGACTAAAATGTCTCAAATCTGAGGCCTTCTGGCCAGACCACAGGCACTTCATCGAGACAGGGAGAGCATCGCACAGTCCACCTGCCAAGCAGGAGGTCCCTGAGCCTCTGGGCGAGCTGCAGCACACAATCGCTAGGATCCACCGCTGCGCTCAGGTCTACTCTAGGACGGCACGCAGCGGAGCTGGCGCTGCCCCAGAGCACCCCGCTGCCTTCCTGTCCCCCCAAGTTACAGCCTTAGCTTCGCAGCTTTCACCAAGGAAGCTCAGGAGACTTGGGGAGCCCGGAGGAGCCCCGGAGGAGCCCCACGGGAGCTCGGCGGCGAGGCGCAGCCCTGGCAGGCAGCGAGGGCTGTCCCGGGAGCGGCGCGCCCAGCGCCTGACGCCGCCGGCTATAATTAGCCCCAGCGCAGCCTGGCGGGGCTTCCCCCGGAGCGGCGGCGGCTCCCGGCAGGCACGGAATCTCTCCGGGGCTGGGAGCCGTGCGGGAAGGGCTGCGGGGGGGGAGGGCCCGGGGGGACCGGGGGCCTTACGGGTCGCGGCCGGCGCCGGCGTNCGCTCACCGCCACCGGCCCATGGCCCTGCCCCGCCCGCCGCTTCCGCCCGCCGCCGCCGCTTCCGCCCGCCGGGCCAATCAACGCCGCGCACGCGCCACGCCCCTTCCGCCCGCGGGCGTCATCGGGATGCGACGCGCTCCCTCTCGCTGCACCCTGCGGGTCCCGCTCCGCTCCGGGGCCACCGACCCTTCTCCCCGTCCCGGGAGCGCGGACCCCCGGCCCTGCCCTCCCGCACCGGGCAGCGGACGGCCCCCAGCGGGGTGAGGAGCCGCCTGGCTCTCGGTGTCGAGTCCGAAGCGGGGCCCGGCGCAAGGGTTGGGCACGGCCAAGGCAACCGCAGGCGTGGGGCGGCTCTCGGGGCGGGGGGCGGGCTGTGCTTCCCCAGCACCGGAGCTGCGAGACGCCAAAGCTTTGAATAAACCACGTTTATATACGCAGAGACGCGGGGCAGACGCTGGCAGGCACCGCTGAGCGGGTCTGGCTGGCGCCGCTCTTCGGAACGAACCCCGAAGCGGGTGTTAGTTACAGCAGCCCCTCGCGGGGTGCGGCCACACGCACACACCACACGCAGTCGGTCGCCGTGAGGTGAACGGCAGCACGGCCCTGCCTGCCTGGGAGCGGCGGGATCGTGCGTGCCCGGGACGGGAGCGGGCAGAGCCAGCCCGGTGTTGGTACCGGGGTTAACGGGCACCACCGTTACGCTGCCGGAGGCACGCGCCAGGCAGTGCCTTTGCTCTTGCAGGGGAATACAAAGGGGTTCTGGGTTTGTTGTTTTTTTTATCTGCACATGTCTGATTTGCAAATCAGCTGCGAACCTTGACGAGACTTGGAAGAGAATGAGGCCCCTGGAGCGTTTCAAGAAAGCTGAGTTCAGCAGTAGCTGCGCAGCTGCTCTGGTCTCTGCTGGGGTTTTGGGGCCAGGGCAGGACTTGGCGGGGCACCTCCCAGCGCTCGTGTGCCGGGCCAACAGCCGGTGCCGCCTGACCCGGCACACCCGTGTACGCACCGGCAGGGCACGCGAGAGGTGCTGGATCGGGCCCTGCTGCCCCCGGTGGCTGTGCAGCCCGCGCTGCCGGTAACTCGCTTGTCCCGGCCCCACCAGGCGGGTCGGGAAGGCCTGCTGCCCGCCTGGGGGGCTCCGGCGCCATCCGCAGGTCTCCCCCCGGGGTCGCGGAGGGGCGGGGAAGGATGAATGCCCCTCCCTGCGGGCCCGCTTCGGCCAAACACGCCCACGCGTGTATCTGCTGGCATTAACCGGGGCCGTGCCCGGCGCTGCCCTGTGCTGCGCGGCGGGGCTCAGCAGCCGCGGGGAGCGGCCCCGGTGGGCCGGGGTAGCGGAGCGGGACCGCCGCTGCCTCAGCCCCACCTCACCTCCCCGCTCCGAACTTTGCCGAGG
>VXBL01003290.1:54585-118930 GCA_013400195.1 Aramus guarauna
GAGCCCTCGGCGGGCGGAGCCGAAGGCGGCCGAAGCGGCCCGATCCCCGCGAGGCGCGCGCGGCGGGCTCGGCTCCGCTCCGCTCCGCANCTTCACCATCTGCTTCGCCATCATCAACGTGGTGGTCTTCATCCAGCCCTACTGGGTGGGCGACAGCGTCAACACGCCCAAGCCCGGTTACTTCGGGCTGTTCCACTACTGCGTGGGCAGCGGGCTGGCGGGCCGGGAGCTGTCGTGCCGCGGCTCCTTCACCGACTTCAGCACCATCCCCTCGGGCGCCTTCCAGGCGGCGGCCTTCTTCGTGCTGCTGTCCATGGTGCTGACGCTGGGCTGCATCACCTGCTTCGCCCTCTTCTTCTTCTGCAACACCGCCACCGTCTACAAGATCTGCGCCTGGATGCAGCTGCTGGCAGGTACCCTCCGGCATCGGCCCCCGACGGGCCTTCTCCGGGTATTGGGGTGGGGGATGGGTGTGGGGGATGCGGGGTTCGCCGGGATAGCAGCGCTAAGAGCGGACGGCGGATGCTGGAAGCGAGGGAGCCCCCTCAGGCACCGGTGGCAGGGGGCCCCTGGCCGCAGGCGTCAAGGTTGCTCAAGGAAGCTGGGCTGGGTCCAAGCACTGCGGGGCCACGGTTCCAGGAACCAGCCCCAGGGGCTTCCTGGGACACCCAGGCTAGGCACTAGCACCGACAGAGCACCAGGAACGGGCACCGGCTTGGGGCGCTGGCACCCAGGGCTCCCCAGGCGCTGGTATCAGGGCTCCTGGCCACAAGGAACACCAGGGCTGCCCGAGAAAGCTGGGCTGGGTACAAATACTGTGGATCGTAGGACATCTCAGCCAGGAACTGGCTCCAGGACACCACAGGGCTTCCTGGGACGCCCAGACCAGGCACTAGCACTGACAGAGCACCGGGAACAGGTGCCCGCTCGAGGCACTGGCACCCAGGGCTCCCTGGGCAGAGGTTGGCTGCAGGGAACACCAGGGTTGCTCAGAGAAGCTGGGCAGGGTACAAACACTGTAGGGCCATGGGGCATCCCAGCCAAGAACTGTCCCCAGGGCACTCCAGGGCTTCGGACACCCAGGCCAGGTGTTTGCGCTGACAGAGTACCAGGAATGGGCANCCTGGGCAGAGGTTGGCTGCAGGGAACACCAGGGTTGCTCAGAGAAGCTGGGCAGGGTACAAACACTGTAGGGCCATGGGGCATCCCAGCCAAGAACTGTCCCCAGGGCACTCCAGGGCTTCCTGGGACACCCAGGCCAGGTGTTTGCACTGACAGAGTACCAGGAATGGGCACCTGTTCTGGGCACCGGCACCTGGGGCTCCCCAGGCAAGATCTGACTCCAGGGAACTGCAGGGTTCCCTGGGACACAGCAGAAAAGCTGGATAAGGGACCCGCCTCAGGGTACCCCAGAACAGGCACCAGCCCTGGGGCACCTGGACAGCCTGGAGCACCTCAGGACACCTTGGGCCAGGGGCCAGCCTCAGGACACCCCAGTACACCCCAGTCAGGGACCACCTTTGGGACACCCTACAACAAGGACTGTCCCAGAGTCAAGGACCAGCTGCAAGGATGCCCTAGGACACTCTAGGGACCTGCCCACTGGGGACCCAGACCTCCCCCGAGGCACCTCACATCAGGGACTGGTCTCCCTGTATACCCAGCTCCAAGGGCATCCCTGAGCAAGCCCGCCCCTGTGGGATACCCACTTTAGTGGAACCCCCAGCCCCTGAAGGGACCCCATCACTGGCAGGAGCCCATGCATGGACACCCCCCGCCCTCTAAAAGCACCTGTGCACAGAAAGACCTTCCAGCTCCTCCTTAAAAAGATGGTGTGCCCAGGCCCCCTCCCTCCCTCCAGCATCACCAAAGGGCTGTGAGGACAGACCTTCCCCGGCTCTCTGCATAAAGAGACCCCCAAGTACAGTGCTTCTCACAGAGGGATGCCATACATCTCCTCAGAAATGACCACAGGCTCAAGCCCAGTCATTCCCTGCAAAGTGACCCTGCCTATAGATCCTCCTTAGCTCCCTCCACAAAAGAAACCCCACCATAGATCTACCCCAACACCCTTATAGCCTCATTCCTCAAAGGGACACCATACAATAACCCAAACTTTTCCCCAGAAGGGGACCTGAGGCGTATATTGATAAGGAACCCAACTATCCCCTTGTGCATAGACCTCCAAGCTGTCCTCACAGAGAGTCTATCCTTTTTGGAGAAAGACTCTGAGAAGTGATGCTGAGCTTCCCCTGGTAGCAGGATCCTTCACTTCCTTCTCTCTCTCCAGTTTTACCACATGTGGAAAGACATTGTGTTACTCCTCACTGCATACAAAGCGTGAATAGACCCAGAGCCCCCATATTCCTAAAGAAAGGACCCCAGTCAGCCCCCCCCCATGAGAGAAGGGCCCCAGGTATTGATGTGGGACGATACAGCCTCCCCATGCTAGGGGCTTGCAGCTAGCCCAGCTCTCTCCCTTGCAGCTGGCTTGGACTGGAAAGTCTGACCTCTCCTCACCCAGATCAGGACCACAGCCAGACCTGGAGCTGCCTTGGCTTATCGGGAAATTCCTTCATCTTTAATTTTCCCTGTCCCAAAGATTTACTGGTTTAAGGCAAGCTCAGAGCCCAAATCCTACCGATTGTCAGCAGCTTAATCAAGTGGCTGGTGCTGCTGCTGCTGCACGGGGAGCTGCGTGGCGGAGGGCAGTGCACTGAAGGCAGCCCTGGGCTTCCTCCTCCGTGCCTCCTGTCCTGCCCTGGCTCAGGCTTGGGTGGCCAGGGCAGCATCCTACAGCTGCCACCTCCGAGTACCCCTCGCCCTACCCTGATACTTCATCCTGCTCACACTTTGCATCTTGGGGCTACGCTTATGTTGCTCACGGCTGTGTTTGTGAGAACCCCAAGTGCATGGCTTGCTGGGGACGTGGGCCGGCTCTCCTGGCCCCAACCCGCCCAGGCTTGGCTCAGAGCTGTCCTGAAGCACTGTGGCTGTGTGGCCTTTCTGTGTTGGGGAAAGTCCGAGATGGCATTTCCAGAGACCGGCCGTCCATCCTGACGTGAGATGGGGCAGCACGAAGGAGAGCTTCTGTCCCACAGGAGAGGCTGGTGTCATCACCAGGGAGGGCCAGGACACAGAGGGGAGGTGGCACCGTGTGTCCCTGCAAGAGGGAGCCTCCTCTAGGAGGGCCGGGCAGGGCTGAACTTTCCTGGGCATGTCAGAGGCAGCTGCCGGTGGATGAGTTACTTGTGCATGAAGAAGGAGTTGCTGTCACCCATGGAGAGGACACCATGGGCCGAATCCCATGGGTAGGGCAGGGACGTGGCCCGATGCAGGCTCCGGCACAGCGTGATGGCAAGCTTTGGAGATTCACCTGCCTGGGAGGTCAGAGGGTCGTGCCAGAGCAGAGGGCTTGGAGGGGCAGAGAAGGAAAAGATGTTCCTCCTGCCTGGGTGAGGGTTTAGCTGAAGGAGGACTTACACCACTACGGCAGAAGCAACATCAATGCCCAAAGTTTCATGGTCTCACTGGTGAAAACCAAGTAAACAAGGTGAGAGGCAGAGAGGTGGGGCAGAGGTGGGTCCATCCCATCTCTGCGGGATGGCTGGTGCAGAATACAGGGCTGCTGAGCGAGAGCACCAACAGGCTCTTCAGAGGAGAAAAATCAAGAGCAGGAAGGTGGGGGAGGAGGAGAGGAGGAGGATCGGGAATTCAGTATCTCTTTCAGAAAAAAAAAAAGTTTAAATCGTCAATGTCTAATTAGTGGACGATAATCAAGGGAGGGTTTAATTAGAGCTTCACAGAAAGCTCCAGCTCAAAAGCCACTGCCCCCCTAGGAGGAAACTGAATCTAATTAAGAGGAAAGACTCTGCTTTATCGCAAATAGAAACGTAGCCATCTGCCCTGTTCAAAATCCCAGTAACGCAAAACTGGAGATTTTGCTAAATCCTTCTGTTATAAAACCAGAAATGGGCCTTCAACATGAGCACGTCAACATCTGTATGACTGACAGCACCCTGATGCCANAGGGACACCATACAATAACCCAAACTTTTCCCCAGAAGGGGACCTGAGGCGTATATTGATAAGGAACCCAACTATCCCCTTGTGCATAGACCTCCAAGCTGTCCTCACAGAGAGTCTATCCTTTTTGGAGAAAGACTCTGAGAAGTGATGCTGAGCTTCCCCTGGTAGCAGGATCCTTCACTTCCTTCTCTCTCTCCAGTTTTACCACATGTGGAAAGACATTGTGTTACTCCTCACTGCATACAAAGCGTGAATAGACCCAGAGCCCCCATATTCCTAAAGAAAGGACCCCAGTCAGCCCCCCCCCATGAGAGAAGGGCCCCAGGTATTGATGTGGGACGATACAGCCTCCCCATGCTAGGGGCTTGCAGCTAGCCCAGCTCTCTCCCTTGCAGCTGGCTTGGACTGGAAAGTCTGACCTCTCCTCACCCAGATCAGGACCACAGCCAGACCTGGAGCTGCCTTGGCTTATCGGGAAATTCCTTCATCTTTAATTTTCCCTGTCCCAAAGATTTACTGGTTTAAGGCAAGCTCAGAGCCCAAATCCTACCGATTGTCAGCAGCTTAATCAAGTGGCTGGTGCTGCTGCTGCTGCACGGGGAGCTGCGTGGCGGAGGGCAGTGCACTGAAGGCAGCCCTGGGCTTCCTCCTCCGTGCCTCCTGTCCTGCCCTGGCTCAGGCTTGGGTGGCCAGGGCAGCACCCTGCAGCTGCCACCTCCGAGTACCCCTCGCCCTACCCTGATACTTCATCCTGCTCACACTTTGCATCTTGGGGCTACGCTTATGTTGCTCACGGCTGTGTTTGTGAGAACCCCAAGTGCATGGCTTGCTGGGGACGTGGGCCGGCTCTCCTGGCCCCAACCCGCCCAGGCTTGGCTCAGAGCTGTCCTGAAGCACTGTGGCTGTGTGGCCTTTCTGTGTTGGGGAAAGTCCGAGATGGCATTTCCAGAGACCGGCCGTCCATCCTGACGTGAGATGGGGCAGCACGAAGGAGAGCTTCTGTCCCACAGGAGAGGCTGGTGTCATCACCAGGGAGGGCCAGGACGCAGAGGGGAGGTGGCACCGTGTGTCCCTGCAAGAGGGAGCCTCCTCTAGGAGGGCCGGGCAGGGCTGAACTTTCCTGGGCATGTCAGAGGCAGCTGCCGGTGGATGAGTTACTTGTGCATGAAGAAGGAGTTGCTGTCACCCATGGAGAGGACACCATGGGCCGAATCCCATGGGTAGGGCAGGGACGTGGCCCGATGCAGGCTCCGGCACAGCGTGATGGCAAGCTTTGGAGATTCACCTGCCTGGGAGGTCAGAGGGTCGTGCCAGAGCAGAGGGCTTGGAGGGGCAGAGAAGGAAAAGATGTTCCTCCTGCCTGGGTGAGGGTTTAGCTGAAGGAGGACTTACACCACTACGGCAGAAGCAACATCAATGCCCAAAGTTTCATGGTCTCACTGGTGAAAACCAAGTAAACAAGGTGAGAGGCAGAGAGGTGGGGCAGAGGTGGGTCCATCCCATCTCTGCGGGATGGCTGGTGCAGAATACAGGGCTGCTGAGCGAGAGCACCAACAGGCTCTTCAGAGGAGAAAAATCAAGAGCAGGAAGGTGGGGGAGGAGGAGAGGAGGAGGATCGGGAATTCAGTATCTCTTTCAGAAAAAAAAAAAGTTTAAATCGTCAATGTCTAATTAGTGGACGATAATCAAGGGAGGGTTTAATTAGAGCTTCACAGAAAGCTCCAGCTCAAAAGCCACTGCCCCCCTAGGAGGAAACTGAATCTAATTAAGAGGAAAGACTCTGCTTTATCGCAAATAGAAACGTAGCCATCTGCCCTGTTCAAAATCCCAGTAATGCAAAACTGGAGATTTTGCTAAATCCTTCTGTTATAAAACCAGAAATGGGCCTTCAACATGAGCACGTCAACATCTGTATGACTGACAGCACCCTGATGCCACCCCAGTCCTCAAAATTAGCGGAGGATGTTTTTCAGAAAGTCTTATGGGATGATACTTACTTGAAGAGAAACGGTCTGCATGGATGATCCTTCTTGTCCACCCTCCATGGAGGGCAGGTACAGGAGCGAGACAAAGGCAGGTGGGCTGATTTTGTGGATGCCTCCTTTCCAGCAACCTCATAGCAATCGTCTGCTGGAGACCAGAGCGCAGGAATACACCACCACCACGCACTGAGGAGGCTGCCCAGGAGCCTGAGCATTTCCTCCAATTCCCTAATTCTCTGCTGTAACATAACACGCGGTCACCCTGTGAGTTAACTCCAAGCTTTCAACAAAGTTGTCCTGGTGTCCGGCACTAACGGCAGAGCGAGAGGTCCCGGCCACCTCTGCACGGCACCACCCCCACACGCCTCCCCTGAGGACTGTCACCCCCAGCGGGGCCAGGGCTCTGTTTTCAGGGAGGTTTTGGTTTTGTACTTACAGTCTGCCGAGGGCCAAAAGAGGCAGCCAGCTGAGCACACGGTCCCTCTCACACGGAGGAAGTCACTGGCCGTGTTTGAAGGTGTTTCCCTGTTACTCCTGCTCCTCTGGCCACGTTTGAAGGTGTTTGCCCACAGCTCAAGTCCAGCAGTTGATGTGGTGAGACCTTCCGTCTCCCTTAGGCCGGGCATAAGCACGACACGTGGGGTGCCGTTCCACCCGGGGCCGTGTCATTGGCCATGGGGCTGGGGTTTGTCTTTATCCATGGCACTTCGGAGTTAATTATGCCACATCCAGGCACCTTTCCCAGTGGATAATGTGATAATACATATCCAGCTCAGCCCTTTTCTCCTTTGGGAGATCTCTTCTGAGCTACACTCACCTCCTGGCTGGGTCCTTCTCACCCCGCAGTGTGTGAACTGGGACCAGAGGCAGCGCCTTGGTCAGCGGCTTCATCTTCTGCACCAGAGCTGCATTTCCCACCATCTGAGCGGAGACCCCTCATGTGGCACAGCTGCACAGCATCGTTTTGGCACCGTTTTAGGAATCCTATTCCCACCTGCCGGCTGAGCTGCGTGGCGGCGTGGCTGCAGCCTTAAGGGAGAGCAGGGTCTGGCCCGAGCAAACACCACAGCCGCGAAACGCTCCCTGGTGCTGGCGGTGATGCGGTGGCTCTGCTGAGCCACATTGCGATGGGCTCATCCGCCTGACTGGGACTTGCTGGAGAGCTAGCTCCTCTTGGAGAGAGTTTGAGGTTTCAAAAAAATTGGATATAAAAAGTCATTCATTGAAATTCTTAATGGAAAAATGAGAGACGGGTACTGCTGCTCCAAACCAGCTAGGAGCATAACCGGGACAGCTTTCTCTGCCCAAGGGAGAAGCAGTGCCAATATCCGAGCTTCCAGGTGAACTGCTTCCACCTGCCCACCTTGCAGCAAAAAGAAGATGTCGCTGCAAAAAACCCTTTCCATTTGCAGAATTACCAGCTTCTGACCCCCAAAAAAAGCTTTTCTGAAGATTTCTGCTCTGCAGCGGGGACAGGAGCAGCGGTGCAGCGCCGACCTGGTGTCCGTCCAGCGCCTTGTGCCCCACAGCAGCCAGCCCCAGCTTTGGGAGGCAGCATAAACCTCCCCTCGGAGCTGCTTAACATGCCTGTGGACCCACGGGGAGGGGCTGTGCCAGGCATTTTGGAGCCACTCGTGTCCTGGAGCTTACATCCCTTAGCTGTTGGTCCAGATAAAGTAACTGTCAGTTCTGATTCACATAAACTCATAACTCTATTCTGAATCCTACTGATTTTTTGGCTCAGAAACAGCCTGTGGAGCAAAATGCCGTAAGGGAGCTCCTGCCTGTGTAAATGGCCGGTGCTAGCCGTCCCAAGCACACTGCCTTTAATTTGCATTTATTTTTGAGGGATTTCTATTTTTAGGAGAGGGGAGGGGGGCTGTGTTTGTTCCCTTTCCTCCCAGCACTCCACTCTCAGATTTCCTAGTGAGAAGCAGCCACAGCAGACCCCCAAGGCACCACACAGCCCCTGCTTGGGGGCATCGAGTTGGGGATCCCCAACTGGGGACCCCCCCAGTGTGCCATCAGCATCATGGTGAGCAGCCACAGGCACAACAGAGGGTACAGACAGCACCTAGAGCTTCCTCCCCTTCAGCACAAGGCAGACTCGAGGGTAGGGGATGTCACCGAAATAGCCCCCGGCAGAGAGTGGCGCCTGCGGTGAAGGTGAGGTTGATGTGCACGAGGGGAGGGGACAGCCAGCTCGTGTTCGGAAGGATGAGCCGCTGCCCACGGGGCCAAACACCTCGCTGTCCCCAAACCTATTTGTCACCCAGCAGTTGCTGGGTTTTCCCCCAGTTACCCCCACTTTTTCTGGTTTTCAGTCCCCCAGGTGTGCTGTGGCAGCGCGATGCTCTGCCTGTGCTCAGGGGGAGGCCACGTCTCTCAGCCGTAGGGCATGTCCTTAGCCCCTTCCCCCCATGGCAGGCGAGCGCAGTAAAAGCCAGTCTTCACCCAAACCTGCGGACTAAACTAGACAGCAAAAGCGATTAAAAAAATCAGATCTGAATCCTGCAGCCACAACCGCACGGGACCAGGGCGGTGCTGGGGTAACTGTGGTACTGGGCAGACACACGGGTTACTCAGATGCTCCGAATTAGCTAAATGCACCTTCTGCTGGGGAACGTTATCCTGCCAGGAGGAGCCTCCTCATCTCTCTCTGCTCAAATCTCATCCCAGTCTTGCAGCCTGAGCCATAACATTGAATTCCCTTCAATTAATTTATTTTGCCAGGATATCAAAAGCCCTTGAGATGCTCATTTCATTTTTAGGGGACCCTGCCAAGGGAAGCCATGACCCAGCTGGAAAACCAAGCTGAGAAGTGTCAGTCCCCCAGGGCCAGAGCCCCAGCAGGATCCTGTGGGCAGCCCTGCAAACCACAGCTGGTTTGTCCTCCTTCTGCATACACCCTGCCCCGTGATCACTGAAATGCCCAGTCCCAAATATGTCTTTCCAGCTGGGAAAACTCTGGGAGAGGGAGTTGGAGCCCAGGGCCTGGGGGACGGATGGCAGCCATGGGCTGTGACGAAGCGGCCAGCTGTCCTCGGTTACCACCAGCACGTGGGGACCAGCACCGCACCCTCAGAAGAACAGGAATTAAAAGCAAAATGGATGGGACTTGGATTATTTTTTTTCCTTTTTAATAGTGGCTCTTGTAGGACTCATCACTTGGTGTTTTTCGTGTGGTTGCAAGGTATAGAAATAGACTGTTTAAAACAAAATCCAAGGTTTTCCTGCAGGTCTGCAAGGAGTGTTTGGAGGCAGGTGCTGGCAGAACGGTGCTGCAGGCAGAGGGGCAGGCAGAGCCCCATCCTCGCGCCCGGCAGACCTGCGGCGAGGGGCTTGTTGAAAAGGGCAGCACCCCACGAGGCCCATTGACCGCGCAGGGATCTCCTCCTTGTTCTTGCTCCGCACTTCAGTGTCACTCCTTGCTGCGAGGCACGGGAAGGTGTTTCCAGGACATCGGGCGGCCTGGAGACACGCAGAAGAGGGAATTGCTTGTGACAGAGCAGAGGACTCTGTTTGCTGCGGGGAACACATAGGGCAGAGGGGAAGAGGAGAGCGCTGCGCTGCTCCTGGCTGGGAGACGACCTGCCTTTGGTGGCAGAGGCGTTCAGATACATGCGGCGACTCAGGAGCTCTCCTTTGCCCTGGCAGTAAATTTGTAGTTAAATTCTCTGTGGCAAAGAGGGGCTGTGAGATCTCAGGCAGAGCTCCTGGAGCTGCTCCACAGGCCACGGCACAGGCTGCCCTGCCCTGGTGCCAGTGCAGAGCGGGCACACGGGGACAGGAGGGACCAGGGCAGGGGGACGCAGGCTGGAGCCAGCCCAGGTGGTCCTGGCAGTGGCCATCGCTGCCTGTCCCCCGGGGCTGTGTTGTGACAACCCACTGCACCGGTGGCTCACGTACCGTCTGTTTTTCACGTACCTTTCTGAGCTGCTCTCACCTTAAACCCTGTCTCTCGTGTCCTTCACGAGTGCTGTAGCCTTCCAGCACATTAATCCACTGCCTCCTGCATCACTGCCCCATCCCGCGAGACCCTCACTCATGAGAGGACGAGCTCTTGGTGAGCTCCTGCTTTACTTGGGCAACCAGATCCACCTGGAGCCCAAATAAATGCTCAGAAATGCAGAAGAAATACCGATGCTTGCAGAGTCTAGGGAAAGACCCAGGCCCTGCTGTTCTGCTCCTGCAAAGGACTGACCGAGGGCTGTGCACAAAAGCTGGGAGCCTGCCTGAGCCCCTGCTGGTGCAGGTAAAATTGGCGCCTGATTTTGCGTTTGGGTTTGTTTTTTTTTTACTTAAATTTGCCTTCTCCTACAGCCCTGTTCTCTTCTGGGCTGAGAGGGGCTGTCGCTGAGGGCTGCTGCCCACCCAGGCAGCTGGAGCACTCGCCTTGCCGCACACCATGCTTTCCTCCGGCCTCACCTCTTTTCTCCTCACCGATTTTGGCAGAGCCGTTACAGCTGTGCCTGTTTCTTGGCTGGGCTGTGTCAGCCTGACCAGCGCTGTGGGGGCAAACCCCCCCTCACCAGGGATGGCCACAGAGCACGGCAGCATTTTTTGCAGCTGCACTGCACTGGGAACTCAGCGGGTCCTAAAATCCTCTCGGCATCTCTGCTTTCCCAGGGAGAGCCCCTGGCACAGGTCTGCCGCTTCTCCTCGCCTTTAATTCAGGCACTCGGCTGAATTAAACGGCACCGAGCTCGAAGGAGCCCGGGTTAGCAGGCAGGCCAGGTTGCTGCTCACAGCGTCAGCACCGATTATGTGTTTCCTTCCAGAGGGGATGGGTTTGGGTTGTTCTGGTCCCAGTGGACAGGGAGTTCCCCCAGACACAGCCGTGCTTGGCTGGGAGTCCCTGGTGACGACGTGCTGGAGATGCCGGCTTGTCAGCTCCTCACGCGTGCACCGCGCTCTGCAGCCATGCGGTGCCGGGGCGGTGCGCGGTCCTAAATCGGCAGAGATCAGGCAGCAGCTGGCGGGGGGTATTACGTGCTGGTGCGCGGGCTGCGAGGGCGACTCGCCCCGGCGTCCCTGCCCTTTCCTGGGGAGGGTGGTCAGCACAGCTCGTTGGGATGCGAGGGCCGTGCGAGTCCCAGCGCGATGCCCTGCGCTCGCTTTCCCCCACTCTTGGGACTTCCCTTCCCTACCGAGAGCAGTTAAAAGTGCAGGTCAGCACCCCGAGAGCTCACCAGCCAGACCACAGCGCGTCTTCTGGGGCTGCCGCTGTGGCAGCACTCGTGCCTGGCAGGGTGTTTGCTGTCCCTCCAGCAATAAGGGACAGGGAGGCACTTTGTCACTCGTGTGGGCACAAGCCTCTCAGTTCTTTCCTAACTCCAGACAAAAATACTCACAGCACACCCCAGCTCCTCTACAACACGGTTAATATTTTTAGCCTTCCCTGCTGATACAGGGTGAGGAGCTTTTGTACTGGATGCAGTTAGAAAAAACATCACCTCCTTACCTTGACAGTCATGGGCTTTGTTTCAGCACTCCCCTTCCCGTTCATCCTGGTGCTCCCTGATGTCTCCCGGCTCGGCTCGGCACGGCACACGTGGCACAGAGGCACGCTGAGCAAGCAAGCCCGCTGGGAGCGGTGCCTGCAGGGCTGCGAGGTGGTCGGATGCAGGTACTCCCGGGGATGACGACCCTCTTGTCAGGCAGCATCCCTGCCTGCAGTGTGCCTGTGGCTCCTGCCCATGCGCAGGGAGCCTGTGGAGATGAGGAAACGACTGGTCCTGTGGTTGATGCTGGAAGAAGCCAAGCCCCTGATGTCCCCGTTTGTGCACGTGCCAGGTTTGGGGCAGCCACGTGCAAATGCAGCCCCTGGGGCTGTCACCCGCTGCCCGGCTGTCGTGGGGCCAAGGCAGACCCAGGCCGTGCTCACGCACTGACCGGGGAGGCTCAGCGCCCGGTGCTGCCAGCCCTGTATCCCCTTTAATGCTTCCCTCTCCTCTCCCCCTTGCAGCGCTCTGCCTGGTGCTGGGCTGCATGATCTTTCCCGACGGCTGGGATGCAGAGACCATACGGGACATGTGCGGGGAGAAGACAGGGAAGTACTCCCTGGGCGACTGCTCCGTGCGCTGGGCTTACATCTTGGCCATCATCGGCATCCTCAACGCCCTCATCCTTTCCTTCCTGGCCTTTGTCCTCGGCAACCGGCAGAACGACCTGCTGCACGAGGAGCTCAAGACAGAGAGCAAAGGTGAGCGCCGCACTGCCGGGGGGTCCCGGGGCCCCATGCCACGGGCCCTGGGGGGATCCTGGGTGGGAATAGCCATGGGGCTCGGCCCCTCCGACAGCCTGCAACCTGGCGAGGGTCCCAAGGGCTCAACTGCCACCTGCAGAGCGAGGCAGGCCAGGCAGGGCGGGAGCGGGCTGCTGAGCCCCCACCATGCCTGACGCCCTTTCTTCTGTTTCCACAGATTTTGTCGGCACTGCGGTAAGTCCCGAGCGTCGCTGTCCCGTCCCCTAGCCCTGACCGTGCAGCGTGTCTGGGTGTGACTGTGCCGGGTGGCCCCGCGTGGGATGGCACGGGGGGACCCTGGCTGTGTGGGGCAGCGGGGACAGGGGGGCAATGGGGAAGGGAGGCAGCAGGGACAGGGGGGCAAGCAGGGATGGGGACAGGTACACGCACGGCACATGCTGGTGGCACGATGGTGGAGCCAGGTCTGCCTGACGCCCGCCCTGACGCGCTGTGCTCTCCCCACAGAGGATATAAGGCCGAGCGCCCGCAGCAGGACCCTCTTCCCGCAGCCGGCAGCCTGGGCGCTCCCTCCCCATCCTGCCCTTCATCTGCTGCCAGCGGCCACGCAGCGTCCCACGCTGCCCCCCGGGCCCCACCGCCCACGCTGGGGATGTGCCGGCCACCCGCCGCGTCCACGGCCACCTCCATGTCCACGCCGGCACCGCCATCCCACGCACCCCGCCAGCTCCGCACTCCCCACCACCCGCGGGCCGCCACCAGGGGAAGATGCCCCAACCCCGCTTCATTCGAGAACAGTGTCCAACTGCGGTTTTGTTTCGAGGAAAAAACGGTCTCAGAGTTTTTAACAGATTTCTACATCCCCAGGACTCCTGACCCGCCGCCTCCCACCCAAACGTGCGCCCAGTGACGCCCCGCGCCGGCTGCTCCGGGCCCCGGCCCCCTCCCCGCTCCTATTTTGTACAGCTCCGAGATCCTGTCTCCACGGCCGGGGGACCCGGTGGCCAGGATGGGGCCCAACCCCTACTTTTACGTGTAAATTCATATTCTCTAAACAGGGTAAAGTGACTCGAGCCCCCTCGCCCCCCACCCCGGGAGCCCGGCCCCAGGATGTGGCGTTTCCCGGCACATGGCCGGGGCTGCAGGCCGCCGCTCGCTCTCCGCCCCAGTGCGGGGACTGCAGGGGCCTCGCTGCCACCGGAACACCCGACTTGCGCCGCCGCTGAATGTAAGCCCTGGTAAGTGGGAGCAGCTGAACATGCAAAACCCCCTGGGCGGGCACAGGACCACCCCACCTCCCCTGCCAGACCCCTCCCCGAGCCAGCCGCGGGCTGTTGCCAAACGCCTTCCCTCCCCATCCCCATACGGTGCTTTATCTCCACTGGTGACGGCAAGGCTCTCCCCACCACGCGGTGTGGTCGGGGGCACCCGGGCACTGCTGTGCCCGTCCCGGCATCCTGGCCACGTCCCCTGCCCGCACCTCGCTGGCACACGGCGACAGCCCGCAGGGGCCGGTGGCAGCTGCCCGGGCAGCGCTGAGCCTGGCAGCCGCTGAGCACCGCCCAGCCTCGATCGCGCACACGCAGCACCCAAGAGCCAGCACCAACACCCTCCCTGGCACGGGTGGCCACGGCCCGGCTGTGGCTCTGCTGGCCAACCCAGCGTGCGTGGGCTTCCCCGGGTCCTGGCTGCAGGGGCTCGGGTCGCCGCGGCCCTTGCAATGCAATAAAGTCCTCAGCACTGGCCGCGTCTCAGTGCGAGTAGCCNCACGGCCCCAGGACAGGCAGCCCGGGGCAGAGGAGCGGCTGCCCAGCCGCAGGCAATGGGACAGGGCCGCGGCGCATGGAGGCTGCTGGGAGATGGCGGTGAAGGGCTCTGCAGGAACCAACACCCAGCCGGGTGAGCCGGGGCACCCGGGGCTGGCGGGAGCCGGTAAGTCGTGTCCTGAGGCCCTGCGGGGTGGCAGTGAGGGACGGAGCCGTGCCAAAACATTGCCTGGGAGCCACGGTCACCTGGGACGGTGCGGGTGCCGGCGCTCCCGCTGCCAACGGCCTCTGCCAGCCACGAGCCCGGCAGTGCCCGCGTCCCTCCAGCAGCGCCTGTGTCCCTCCGGCAGCCGCCTCCGTGGAGCGGGGCCGGCAGGAGCCCCCCGTGCCCAGCCCCGACAGCGCCCGGGTCTTGCCAGCTTGTGAGTGCTGTTGCCGGCTGAATTGGAAAAACAAACGAAGAAAATCAGTGGAGAAAGGAATACAGTAGCTGTAATATATCTGTATTTTAGTACAAAGTTTGATACAGTGTTTCACAAAACCTTATTGAAAAATATAATTCAAACTAGACGAGCTCGGAGACCTGTGGTGTGGGGGGGACTGGGACGGGCTCTTCTGGGCAGCACTGGTAAGGATGAGATGGTTTGCCAGGAGGTCGAAGGGGTGGGAAGAGCGGCCGGGTGGGCATCAGAGCCGTGGCTGGGAAGGGATGGAGAGGGGGGAGCCCCCCCTGCACCCCGCAGGGCTGAGCCTCTGCCCACACAGGGTGGCACACCGGGGAGGGAACTGGCCAGCGCGAGTCCCCAGGGAAAGGGTCTGTCCCCAGGGAGAGGGTCTGTCCCACCCCATGGCAAGGCAGGAGGGGGGTGGGGGTCCCATTTATCACTAGTAGGGTTTCAGCCCTCCCCTTCTGCCCATCCATGGGTCCCCCCGGGGCAGCGGAGCCACAGTGCGCCATGGGCAGTCTGTCAGCTCACGGGCTGACATGGCCCGGTAGGAGCCTCCTGAAATTCAGCAAATTCCCATGTCTTGATGGAAAAAGAACTCACGTGGCCTGACATTCCAGCGGCGTGCTCTGGTAGCGGAGCAGGAGCGGTGCTTTCCAGGCTGTGTGAGCATGACTGCTGCCTGGGGACCTCTTGGACACCTGGAGAGCTTCGGCCAGCTCTAGCCTCCCCGGTACGGGACACACTCAAGCCCGGGTGAGCCCCACGCAGGCAGATGGCACAGAGGAGTGGCGGAGGGACGGGCTCCGTCAGCCTCCGGGAGAGGGGGGAGAGGTTGTTGCTGCCCGCAGCTGCTTTGGGGGAAGGCACAGAAGGTGCAGACTTGTCCGGGGGATGCACAAGGGCAGGACGAAGGACGAGCCACCACAGACACAGTCCCGTGCGGTGTCGGGGTGATGTTTTCACGCTGAGGGTGGTGGAACACCGGTAGCGTTGGGCCCCTGGAACGTGCCAGCTTGGCGGGTCAGCACTAAGAGGCACACTAGGCAGGCCCCGCTCCAGGCTCAGCTCATCTTGGGCTTCCTAAGGTGAAGGCAAAGGCAAGCAGTAATTAAAACTAAAAGCCTTGGGTATCAGTGCTGCTGACGCCAGGCTGTGAAGCAGGCATAGCAGTGCAGGGGACTTCCTCTGCCTCATCTCCTCCCCAAATGAGTGAGGAGAGCAGTGGCACAGCCACCATCTCACAGCTCCAGCCAGGAAGCTCGGGGAATTTCCCTTCCTCAGGAACTGCAGCCCCTGGCCTCACCCGAAATGCTGGGAACGGGAGGATCTGCAGGGCGGCTCCTGCAAGGCTTCACACCTACCCCGCAGGGACAGGGAAGAGACCAGCGTGCACCCCCTGGCCCCGTGCGCTGGAGGGGGTAAGGAAACAGTAAAGAGACTTCCAAACATACCACTTTTCAAGTTAAGTATTTTTATTATCAAAATTATTACATCTCTTGTGAAAGTTCAAATGTTACAGCATGGTGTAAAAACTCCACTAGAGTAAGAAGCTACAGCCCCCACCTCTCCAAGAGCTTTCCAGGGTCCCTCCCTCCTGCCCCCCTGCTGCGCCCGAAGGTGCCGGAGCCTCTGGGCAGGGCCCCCCCCGGCCCCCTCCTGCCACTCGGCAGGGCAGAGCCCGCCCGCTCCGTGCTGCTCAGAGCACGAAAGGGGAGGCTGCACCCCCAGGGCTAAGCCGAGTGAAGTTTACACCTATTTTATACAGTATACAGACACCCAACTGCGGGGTGACAAGTTCCATCCCAACACGCTCACAGCCAGACAGTGTGAGAAAGTTACTCTTTGTTTCAATATTTTAAAAGTCTCCCCTAGGTTGAACAAACACCTGATTTCAATTGTGAATTAGAGAAACCTGTAACAGTCCTAAAAAAAGGAAGAAGACTGTGCATCTGAAAAGACAGGGGAGACAGACTCACAGCATTATGTTATCCAAGAGAAAGGAGAAGTTCCACTGCAGCACCAGGGATGACACCTGTTGTATATTAGCTAACCTACTATGGTTATAACTGAATATAAAATTAGATAAATAAAAACACGCCCGATATTACAGTAAACAAGTGAGAAAGAAGCTGGCAATCGTATGGAATTGAACAGACAGCGCACTGTGTCTGGGCTGGCTCTGCTGCCACACTCGGCGGGTGACTGCGGCTGGGAGAGATCCCCCAGCACCGCACGGGGACCGGGGTCCCTCCCGAACACCTAACCACCACCTCTCACCAGGCAGCCCCCCCCCACATGCCACAGCATCGCTTTGCTTATCAGGCCCCTGGTCATCCCTCGGCATGTCTGTGCCCCCCTCCCCACCCGGCGTGGCGGCACACGGCAGCACCGCCCCAGCAACGCTCCCATTCACAGACCTGTGACGGACGCGGCGATCGCACCCCGTCGGAGCAGCACGCGACAGTGCATCCCGGATCCTGTGCAGCGACAGGCACACCTCCTCCAATCCCCCCCTCCTAGTTCACATTTGCAGAGACTTGTCCTGGAAAAAGCTCCGACTGCGGCAGTCGTGACCCAGGCCCAAAGGTAGCCGTGTGCGCTCGTCTGCTTGCAACTGGAATGATCGTAACGGATTAAAGCCCTCCCCAGAACGCACTGAGAACCTGACCTATAAAGAGAGCTTTGGGATTGGAGTTAAACTTCCCCCAATGTTTTCTTTAAACTGCTTTCGTATTCAAAACAATGTCCGTACTGCATGAGTGACTATGGCCATGGGCACGGACAAGAGACAGAGGCTGCACCACAGTCATTGCACTTGAACCATTTGCTTTTTTTCCTGTTCTTTTTTTTTTTTCCTTTTTTTTTTTTTTTTTTTTTTTTTTTTTTTTTTTTTTTTTTCCTTTTTTTTTTTTTTTTTTTTTTTTTTTTTTTGCAATGTACCCACGCATCAGGGAACAGCTTTGCTACAGTCTCTGCCTCAGAGAAATCTGTGTTCTCCTACAAGGCCAGAGGCCAATACTGCTCACAAATCTCACCCGTGCGTTTCAGACCTCAGCCTCTGACCCCTGGCACCCCAGCATCAGGTGCAAGCTCCCAACACCGGCCCAGGAGCCACTTCCAGAGGTGCCTGGAAGGAGCTATGGGCAGTTTTGTCCTCCTGGAGTCCAGGCAGCCCTAGGAAAGTCCTGTTTGAGTCTTTACTCCAGAACCTTGAAGCTGCTGAAGTCTGTACTGATGGACACTGCTTCCCCCGCGGTGCGGATAGTGTTGTGCATTGGAAATCACTGCCCCCCGGGAGCCCTGGTAGAGCACAGACTGCCCAGAATTCGGTAGACTGATAGTCCGCAAGTCTGACTGTAGTGACCTAGCGCTTTGGGGAGCAGAGGTGGAGCCCGATGCGCCTGTGCAGGGCTGGGAGCTCGATTCGGAGGAAAGAGAGTCCACAGCTGTCTGCTGTGCTGGGCTGGCAGCAGCAGGGCAGCTCTTCTTCAGGAGGCTGCTGCTGCCGCTGCCAGAGTGCTGCTGGCTGCTGTAATACCCCGAATTCCCTGCAAACAGGGCAGAGGAGTCTGTGGAGACCGAGTGGGCAGGGCTGGAGTACGAGGTGGAGGAGAGGGATGTTTCCGAGGAACCATGAGAGAGGCTGTGTGATGTCCTCTGTGCTGCTGCTCGATAGCTGTATCCAGGAGAAGGAGTGAGGTGCCCTCTGTACGGGGAGGAACTCTGCTGGAGAAGGGTCTGTGATTCTGCTTGGGGACTGTCAGACTGCAGGAGCTGAACAAGTCAGAGGGGGAAAAAGAAAAGGCGTGTCAGACTGACTTCCATGTTTCCTACCTCCTCCTCATGCCAAAGGTGCTTAGTGTAGCAGGATTTGGAATAACTGGCAGCCAAACTCAGTTTTCCTCCTAATCCAGTTAAAAGCTTTATTACAGAATGGGCAGATAATAATGGAAGAATTTACCTGGTAGCTGTAACGGGAAGGACTGTAAACTGCTGGTCCTTTGTGGGCTTCTGGAGTGTCTCCTTCTGCTGTGTCTGCAACGGACAGGCAAGATGTTAAACTTCATGCTCTGGACTGAGGCCGCAGCAGTTCCCTCTCAAACGACACCTGCGCACACCCCAGCTGGCTTGTTCTGCATCCAGCTACAGCAGAGACAGGAGCCGCTTCTCCAGCCATCAGCGTTTCAGAAGCTGAAGAACCCTAACAAAAGGCAACTGGAAAACCTTAACATGCACAAACCAGCCATATGCGTTAGGAACTGCTGCTTCCCTTAGCCCAGCACTCTCTGGTTTAGCACAAGGCTCACCTGCCTTCTCTGGTTTAGCACAAAGCTTGCCTACCTCGGACCAGCCTATCTGAGCAGCTGCATGTGGTGACACTGCACAGACACAGCCTGGGCGCCCCTGGCTTTCCAGAAGGACAGGAGATGCAGAAGATGGTTTCTAAGGGCTCAGCAATTTTCCACTCAGCCTTGTTCATAGGAATGCACACTGGCTACAGCTGGGGAGCTAAAACTGTCCTCCTTAGATGGCTGTCAGGGGGATCCTGCTGCAGGTGTTCCTCAAAGGCAGATCCAGACACCGACAGAGATGAAGTCCTGTGCTGCCGAGACTGACAGTACCCTTGCTGCCGTTTTGGGGATTACGCTTCACAAATCAACTGAGCTGCTCCAGAGTTACTCTTAGACCTCAGAAATGCCTCTATCAGAAACAGGGCAAGATGATGAAAATGCTTTGAGGCTTGAGGGGTAACAGCAGCACAGTACTGATCCACCCCAGTTATGTGAGAGATCAAAAGGAATAAGCTGCTTCTTGACAGAGAAAGCCTTCCTAGCACCCGTATGTATCTTAGAAGGTGGGTGAGCTACTTGCCCTACCAAATAACTGAATCTGAACTGGGGTAGGCAAGAAGTACTTACTGCAAGTGACCCAGCCACTTTGCTGCCTGTTTTTCAGTTGCTATTACTGTAACCACGGGGTTCAGCTGGCGATCAGCCTTTCTCAGGGAGGGAGTGAAACTGGTGGGACTAAGAGATTTCACATCAGAGTTATGTTGCAGTCTAATGAGACAGAGCTGTTTATCTGGAGCATCTCAGGGATTCTCAGCAGCCGCGTTTGAAATGCCTTGGTGAAATAGTGTTGGTATTAGTATCAAATTTATATGACAGATGTGCCTCAGCCATGAAACAGGACACACTGCCTTAGTCCGCTCTGTGCTTCTGCCAGACAGGTCTGGCTTTGCACCAGATGCACTGGCACGAGCATCAGTGTCAGCAGCGCCCATGGCTTTGCCACGGTTGTCCTCTCTCTGCTACATCACAGCTGCTGGCTTAGCTAAACAGGGATCTGGATGGAGTTGTCTTGGCTGCTGTTGAGGCTCATAAACCTTCTTGCTCAGGGCACAGGACCTGCACAGAGATCATGGCATGAAGCTTCCAGCACGCACCCTGTGCTGTCTTCCATTTTCTGAAACGATACCTGATGCCTCAAGTAGCTGTTTGCTGTGGGTGACATTCCGAGTGCTGCACTGCAGAGAGGCAGAGCCTGAAGTTCAGGGCATGTTTTGTTAAGCAGTCGTGCACAGAACAGACTAACTGTTCAATCCAGGAGATTGGTGTGATTAACAGAAGTTGAATATGACAATCAGAAGAAACCTAAGGATTTCTGGAAGAAATTGTTTCTGAAAAGGCCAGGCACACCAGCAGGGCTGCACAAGTTACTGCCAGTGTCTGTTCACAGAAAAAACCTTGAGAAGTTAAAGACTATTGAATGACTCTAAATTACAAAGGGTGAATAAACTATAACCTTCCTGAATTTGCTTTATATAAACTTAAGACAGACAAAGCCAACATTTCCCTCTCCCATTTCTTAATACCTACACAAGGAAGGACATAAAGCAGATCTGCTTTTCTTGGAAGTGCTGGCCCGTATCATCCTAAAGCATATATGAAGCGACAGCTTTAACTGAGAGCAGCTGCAATTCTCAGAAGTGTGGCATGCACAGAAATTCCATGCCATTCCTACATGCCCCATCAGCAAACCATCTAAGTTTGGAGTTTTTAGTTCCCCTCACATTATTATCAGTTACAACATCAAATGTGTGTCTTCACAACTCCTACAGGTGATACAGGAACAGCAGGGACTCAGCCACTCATTTGTTTCACCAAGAAGCAGACAAGCAGCTGGGGGAGGGAAGGTGGCTCACAAAATCTAAACAAGCTACTGAAGAAATTGCCAGAGTATGCAAAAGAAGAAAAAAAAAATATATATTTTGCTGTGCTAGGATGAAAGAGACAAAAAGACTTTTGTCAGCTACAGCATTAAGTTTTCCCAGCCTGGAGTGGGATGGATTTTATGTGACAAGGAAGAAGAATGGATCAATGTAGCTGAAAGTCAAACTCCAGCCTAACTCTTGGATGAGACTGAAAAGCCAGAGCTGCACAGATTACAGTGGGAAAGAGGCCTGTTGCAAGAGTCTGGATTTTGCCTCCCCTTCTAAAAAATAACCATTGAGAAAGCCAGTTCCACTGGTATGACAGACAGGAAACATGCTCCCAGAGGGGTCCCATGAAACCAGTGAAATGTTTGATAGGGTAGGGGATTCCCTCTCACAACTACATGAAGAAAAGGCATTGAAGAGAGATGTACTCAGGTGTACAAAGATAGCAAAATCCCAGATGAGAGGCCAGTTTTCAGAAAGTGCTCTCAAATACACCCTACTGCAACTGGGGAAAAAGTCTGATTTGGAGTGAAGTAAGTACCTACTTTGCCCTAAAATGCTCAGAAATGAGATACCACAAAGACAAAAGTTGCTGCTGCTGCTGAATTACTCAAAGAGCACTCTGTGCTAGCCTGGGTTAGAGGCTCTAGCACTTCCAGGTCTAAAATACCACATGACTAGGTTCTGGCTTCGAGAGAGATTCAGATCCCTACTACAGATCATGAGCAAGTTGTAACCATTATCAGCCAGGAGTCTCTAACGAGTTCTCAGCTGTGAGGAAGCAGGGGCTGATGGCAACACACAGACTGTTATTTAATGGTGATCCATCTCTCTAAGTCTCAAGTGCGATCAGGGTTCTGAGGGCACTATCTGTTAGGGAAAAACAAGCACGTTCAACAGAAACTGCAAAATAAATAGAAGAAAAATAACTCCATTTCACAGCTGAGAAATTAGGCAATGATGAAGTGGTCTGTCCATTTTGCAGAAAGTCACATCTCACCTTTAGACACAGATGGATGAAAGGGGTTTGATTTCAGCTCAAGTTACAAATACTCACCGACCCTGCATGCTACTAGGTGAGGACAACACTTTATTCAGAGAAGAAAGAAACATCAACACAGATCTGAATTCATCTCAGTAAGGAGGTGCATTTCACACAACTGACAAATATCGTAACTCAGGGAATCAAGTAGCTTCAAAAAGAGCTGAAGTAAGGCTTGGAAGCTAAATTAGTTCTTAGCACTGCCTGAAGCCTACACCTGCATTTTAGTGTGACAATACATTTATCTGGATGTTCAGCCAACTAGATTTATTAAATGATAGCACTTTCATCCCCAGTACAAAGGGGCAATTGAGGCAATGCTGCTTAACCCATAGGTCCAAGGACAAAGAAGCTGTCCCTGCCAGAGCCAAGATGCAGGTAGTCTTGAATCCAAACCCTGGAGAAACCTGGAGGTCTTCCAAGGTCTAACAGAAGACGGATACAGGCTCAGGCAATATCTGAATAACAATGAAGCACAGTTTGCAGAAGGCTCTTATAAGGCATTGATAATGTTAAAGATGAAGGTAGAACTAACTTCATAGACAAGTTTGCAGAGTTATCCGAGCCCATCATTTCCCACCAAGCAAGTATTCAAAAGTTTAATCTTCCTACCTGCATCTCTCTCAACAGCACCATCACAGGTGGGTGAGGATTCATTTCTCTGGGACACCTTTGCGCCACTTCGCAGCACCTTCTCAAGTATGCCTCGGCCCTCTCGAAGCCTCTCCACTGACGTTGGGACCATCCTGCAACAAAAACCCGGTGCCTGCTGAGGATTGCTATTACGCAGCTGAGAGCAATGTGACCAAGGGGGCTGTGGGGTCCTTGGTATAATCACAGGTTTAAGTTTCTGCTTAAATTCACTGGTATGATGTTAGTACAAATGCAAACCCATAGAAGGGAGGAATCAGAGACCACCAGCTCTCTAGACAGATGAAGAATAAACTTCTGAACTGCTTTTGCAATGTAAATAGCCTCCTGTGGGATTTTAGACTGCCAGTCACTGGCTACCATGATAGCACTGCCCTCAGAAACACAAAATCTTTACTTTTATCAAAAACGTGGTATAAACATCCCGTTATGTAGATCACCTGATTACAGGACACCTTCTCTCTGAAAAACTGTTTCAAGATTCAACAGCATTTTTAAAATCCTGGTGTTGTTTTAAAATTAGATGCAGTTATTTTGTATAGATTACTTTCAAACTAAAAAGAAGCAAAACCAATACCTTTATGATAATAAGAGTGTCAAGATAGTACAGTCAGACAATGCAATGTTCCTGGCGCAGAGCTAGGTTGGCCATTTTGCCCATTAATGCTACTTTGTCCCATTTATTCTGTAATGTGAAAACTCTCCACTCAAGATTAGTGCTAGATCTTGTTCCATTATATATTTACAAGTGTCTAGTCTGAGGGTGAAAAAACAGAGGTGAAGTGGCTTTCCTAAAGCAAATCTGTAGAAGAAAAACAGGGCCACAGACAAACCCCAGACCCTTGAGTCAATATTCAATCTACTGTGCACACGACCATCCAAATCTCTTTAGAAATATGTGTTTTAACCTATAAGATAGTAGCACCTTGATCAGGGATTCACAATGCCTTTACCCTAGGCACTGAAGAACACGCGCCTTAAAAATGCCAGAATTTAAATATTTAGTATAACATTAAATGCACTGCATATCATGTAAGCATGCAGCTTAACACCATATTAACAGATCTCTCTATTTAATCTTTTTCTTTTTTAAAAGACATATTAAAAACTGATCTGTACATTAGCTTTTGTTTTTCTTTAAATAAATAGCCCAGACATTGAAGTTCACCCCTCATTGAAGCAGAAGGGAGAAGGGGCCAGAGTTCACACCTCATGGAGGTGAATGGGGTGAGGGGGTGAATTCACACCTTCGTTGCTGCTATTGTTTTGCTGGAGACAGTTTTCTGCAAGGCTGGGTTTACTGGGCAGCAGCACATCTGTTTACATTGTGATGGCTGTATCTTGGCAACTGAAAGAGACAGAAACTTAATTTTTTTTAAATGAAAGCTATTGGCAGATATTGTAGAATTCAGCAAAAATCCGGACAACTCTAAAAAATAAGGCACGTAATTTTAGTTCCCACCGTTTTCTTCTGTCCCTATTATCATATTATTGTGAATATCTGGAAATGTATCTGAAATGTAAGCACTTAGAGTTAAAGATGAAATTGGGTCACAACTTTAACTCAGTAGCATGCAGTTTCTAATGTATTTTTTAAAGTAGAAGTGGACTGTACGTTTGTTAGCTTTGCCCATTAAAACATAGAAGAATAAGAATTTAAAAAGGCAGCAAAATCTGCTTAATCCCATTTCAAAACGTATCAGCATGGTTTCAACTTTATATCCAGCGTCCCATAACAATATGATCTTTATTCCCACACAATACTTACTCATGAAACCATGTGAGAAACTGAATCCAGAGCACCTGCTGAGGAGCAGCAGATGAAGCTCACAGAATATAAAATACTGTACTAGAGTAAGGTTGCCACACTGACACCTCACCCCAAACTAGGATTTTGTTTTTTTTTTTTCATTCAGCTAGGTTCTTCTTTCACCCTTTTGCAGGCAGAAGGAAGTGGCACAGGAGGAGAAGGGCATGGGATATCAACACTTGCACAGAATAATATCTGATTATTAAATCATGATTATAAACTGATTATCAGCTGATGGCCTCAGCTGTGGCCAGTCCCAACATCTGGCAGAAGGTCACCTGGTAGACAGAGTACTGTCAGAGAGGTACAAGACAAATTATTTCTGTAAATCCTCACTTGAAAAGTGATGGAAGATTGGAAAATGGAAGGAAACAGATCTTATTACTCCTGCAAATTCACCCCAATGTTTCTCAAGCACTTTCAACACAGACTTCATATTTCTCACTACCTTCAACATTGCTTAGCACCTCTTCCCTTGCCATCCCCCTGCCCTTACACGAGCAGCAACACAGCTGCGTACGTACAGAATCAGCATTAAAAAGGCATGCCTTTATGACTGTGGTGCCCATGAACAGAACTTGAATACAAAGCAGCAGAGCCAGCGTACTCCATAGCTCCAATCAGCAGAACACCCTAACCGTCACTGCATTGCCACTATAATGCAACACTCTGCATTTCAGTGCTGGAGTACTTCATTTTTTGGACCAGACATTACTATCAGGTTCAAAAGTTTTTGAGGACCAGACCTTCCCCTTATCAAACCTTCTCATGGTAACACAATAAAGGTGTTTTTTCCATGCCTTTGGCAAGCCACTGACTGCAGGCTGGCAACTGCTCGTCATGCTATATGTGCAAGGCATTAGGGAAGCTGGAGTTGTTTCACTGTCCCTGCTTCTCACGTGCAAAGTTGCAGAGGGCTCTGTTAGCTTGCCTTCTGAATAGGAGTTGACTTAGTATCACATATGTCCAAACAGAGTGGAGGAGCAGTGAGAAAATACTTGGATTAAATTATCATCACAAGAGTAAGACCTTCAAACCTGAGACCTTAAAATGAAACTGGTGGAAGAGAGAGACAACTGTTTAACTTCATATTTTTCAAGACAGATTTTTGATATCTAAACCAAGAACTAAAGGGCAGGCTGAGAAGGCTGTTGGTATCCTTCACAGTTGTTTAGCAATTATGAAAGAGAACAACGCAAGAGACCCGACAAAATCCATCCAACTGCACTTATTGTTAAGGAAATGTCCCCTAAAGAGTTTGGTCCTTCTCTGTGGAGCAATCTCAGGCTTGCTTGGAAGGGTAACACTCACCACCTACTGCTGATGTTCTCCTGGGATTTGCTGAGTGATGTTGAGGAACTAGCCCCCCTCGAGTCTGGTGGGCTGATGTCCTCTACGTGAGGCAGGGAGGGATGAGAAGGGGAGAAGCCACTTTGTGGGGAGGACGGGGTTCGTACTACGGAGCCCGTCAGGCTGTTGCCATCTGTGTCAGTCACAGAACTGCTGCTGCCCTGTCGGGTAGGAGTCCCTGTACATCGCATTGAATCGCCTCCCTCCTTGGCTTCTTGTTTCCGCTTGCGATATTCCAGTAGAGATACCTGGGAGAGAAATATACAGCCATGAGTCAGGGAACGCAGTGGACTAGGATAGGGGGAGGAACATGCCCACGCACCATTTTTAAAATCTGTTTCTCTGGATTTGCAGATAAAACTTTAAAAGGTATATTGGGATTAAAAAATCTTCCTGAACCTGCAGGCGTTCTGCAAAAAGAGCCAAGTGGTACAAATTTGGATCACTCAGACTGCCATACTCTCTCACATTTTAATCTTTACAACCAATGTGTCAGCGGAAATATCCGGCTAGTTTCTAACAATCTGGAATTTCACGTTACTTCAGTATATGCTTGCATATTCAAGCGTCAAGCCTCTACATCGTACTCTCAACACACTTCACTCCCTCTCTCTGGTTTGGGACATTATATAAAATGGGTATCAGTGTCTGTACATCTCAAAACCAGAGAATAAGAGCCTCCTTCACAGAACAGGTATCTTCAGAGAATCCTGTTCATCTGTACTAGTTCAGCTGCATTAATGCTAAAAACTTGGTAAAGCCTCACACAGAATTTTAACCTGTTCAGAGCAAGGTCCTCCTATGGCGGTTCAGCAGCCAGCATTGCAACCTTCCAGCATTATCGCTTAAATAAATTACTTTTAGCAAAGTTACAATGCATTTTGTGCAAAGCAGTCTCAGAATTATCAAAGGCACAGGCAAAAAGGTCTCAAATAATGAATGAGGTCTCATAACACAAGGACAGCAGAACCAAAAATACACAAGTATTGCCAGCTCAGCACTCACCTTTTACTGTGCCTTCCCTTAGTTATTATGAGGCATGGACCCCATAAAGCACTTGCGGAAGGCAGCTCTGCTGAAGAATTGACAAACTATGATTCAATGCCTGTATAGAAGGCTCTGAACAAGGTATTTCTATAAGTAACTCAACATGAAAATTTTAAGATAAGTGTAACTTTAAAAGAAAACCAAAGGAAAAAAATCAAACCCCTCCAGAATAGAAATAAGATATTCCATTCAGCTGGGCACTTATACAAGTGATCTGAGTTACTGCACTTGCAGTAAAAAAAACCATAAAATCCAAGTACGGGAAAAGGCACCAATACACATCTGCACAAGCCTATGTTTATTTGTTCCGTGGGTACCCAGTTTTATCATGGCAATGCCCGATTTGTAATTTTCACTCAGTTTTAGTCCCAAAAGGATGACTGGCCTGCTATTAGAAACCAATACACATTTGCTTTCTTTAAACCATATTCCCATGGTTTTAGTTTCAAAGAGCTAAAATTTAACTAACAACCTTCATCTACTTGTCTTGCAATATGTTTCTATATTATGGAAATATTCTAAAACCTTCTAATAAATAGCCTGTGTTTTCTTTTGAAACATTAGATCCTCTTTCCTAGAAATGACCCCTTTCACTCTGATAAATAACACCTCCACCTACTAGTACAGTTGCACTGTGTTATGGCTCTGGTCTTGTCTCAGTTTAACAACTGTTTATGAAAGCTGTGAGCGTCATCATGCTCTCCCTTCTGTGCTCCCAGAAGAGGTATTTTCATTGTGGTATTTTTCTTCCACCTCTTGCATCAAAATCTTGCCTAAGGAGTAGCTGGCACTCTTTTAACAACTTTTAGACTGTTTTCATCCAGGCGCTGGATGACTGGGTTACTTGCCCAGCCTACATTTTAGTTATATTCTGCTCTCTTCATTCTCCCTGTAAGTCCTTCCCGTGGTGCCAATTGTCCCTGCTCAGGTTCCTGCAATATTAAGAGCTTCTTTTTTACAACAATACTTGCCTTCTTCCTTTGTGGTGGATTCTGGGGAGCAGACCTGACGCCCTCACAAGCCCTCTCGCCGCAGGGAGACATGGATCCATGAACTGTCTCTTTAAGCAGCCCTGACTCGTGTCTGCTGAAATATCCTTCGGCAGGAGAGCTGCAGCATCCTGCTTCTGAATTCATTGGCTTCCTCTCTCCCAAAGGAGCAGATCCCCGCAACAGCCCATCTACACGTGGCATAGCGTTCAATGGGGAGAAGGCATACATTAAATTAAACTCTGTCCGAAAAGCCTGATCAGAGCTTCGTAGCAGCATCTGTGCTTCCCCACTTTTCCCTGGGAAGTTCATCTCTGAAGTAGAGTTTATGGAAGGTTGTGGAGCCAGATCAGAGGATCCAAAGCTGAGCAGCGATGGTCGTTCTGGGCAGGTGTTTGCACCGGAATCCAGGTACCCACCCTTCAAATCCAGGTCGGACCGGAGGCATACCTGGAAAATCCAGGAAGGATATAGGAAGGGGGTGGGAAGGCAAGGGTGGGGAGAGAAACTTAAGTCAGAAAGTACTCTGTACAATGCTAGCTTACTGCTTTCCAATTCTTTCTGGTTACCCCTTTAGTTCCTTCCTGCACTGTTCTGTTCATTTTGCAAGGGGAATGACCGAGACTAAATAACAGCCAGTTTAGCTGTCCAGTACGAGATGCCCTTTTCCCTTTAGCAGTCTTACTGCAGCAAGAGGATAAGGCTCAGCACTATCCCTGGGCAGTAAATGAAGAAAACCCAGCACTTGCAATTGCCTCATATGCCCCAAAGTTGATACTAACACATAGTACCAGCTAGTTTCATTATGGGGAGAGAACAGAAAAAATTTGCTGTCCATTTGTTGTTCTATTAGCAAAGTTCTTGACTATCCCAAGTCAGTCACCACTAACTTCCTAACAATAAAATACCCAGAATCTCCAAGCCATTTGTTTTCACTTATTGTGAGCTTCAGCAATCTCTAACAATAGTACATTCATTTAATTTATACTGCATTTCTACATTTTACGTTCTTTAACAAAACCATAATGGCATCATCTTTGTGCTGTCACAGTTTCTGGAGCACTAGGCACTGACACAATGGTATATCCATTTTTCTACTTTAAGTGCCAAAAAACCTCCAGGGCAATGGCATAATCATCTCCTTCACCATGATACTATGTCAGGATCTCAGACAATGAGCATAACTGACATGAGTTCATCCTCTCTGCAGGACTAGAGTGCACAGGGAAAAACAGAGCAGCACCAGGCACCGGCTCTGCCCTACTGCTGCTGCTGAGCGCACTTCCTCTGCTGTATTACAGCTCCAAGTAACCTGCCACATTGGAAATAAGTGGATATCTTCTACTATGAAACAGTCTCTGAAGCAAGGTACTTCACCTCCTATTTCACAACAGGCCAGTAGGTAAACAAAATACTACTTTTCGGCTCCTCCACAACATTTTAAGTCTGCAAGTGAAGAGGTCATAAATTAAGGCTGAAGAGAGCAGGTCAGGTACAGCACTGCACCCTCTTAAGTCAAAACTCCTAGTGAATTCTTTTCCTCTTCTTCCCCAGTAGTCTTTTTGCTGCTACTGAGTAAATATCACACACCACTTATCTGTTGGGCCAGGGCTGAAGTTGATTAAGGTTTCTCCAGGGTCCCCAGACCTCTTGCTTTCACCTTGGTAGCTGAGACATACCAGGTCTTCACACTGCCTGTTTCCCCCCAGTGTCAACAAACGAATAATAAATTCCAGTCTCCAATCTGTTTGCTCTCTTGTGATAACCCTGAAACACTCTCCTCAGCCGTACTGTGACTGATGCTCCACCCTTATTCCCACCCACCTCCACATTTCTCATCCCTACCCTCCCACCATGGCCTAAAACGCGCGCGCCAGCACACACGCTCCCGGCATCAAATGCAACAGAGACAGTGTGGTAACTACCTCGGGTGACATGGACTCAGGCCTATGCGCAGGGGAACTCTCAGGGGAGGATACGTTCTAGAGGAGGGAAAAGCATCTTGTTATTCATCTACTTAAAAAAGTCAAGAAGCAAAGTAAAAATCAATTAAAAAACAAGCACAGAGGTTAGCAATGGCTATTGTAAACAAAGGCCATCCCAGGAACTAGTCCCATCCTGGATGGCAACTCCATCAGTTAAGCGGTTTCTGAAGTTCCTGGAAGCACAGGGACTGGGTTACTATGCTTCAGTCTACAACTTAGTACCCAAACCAGAGCGCATAAATGTTAAGAAGTGTCTTGTTCTTTGTATTTCTGATGCTGTCAGTAAAGAGTTTGCACCATGAGATATAGAGAAAGCCATTTATGGTGTTTAATATGAGGACATGGGAGAAATAGAAAGCCTGATTTTGCCCAAAAGGCAACTAAGATCCCTCAAATGCTATAGTGAACTTTCATAGACTTTATACTAGAAAACAAACAAAAAAAATCTTTCTGTTCTCTTTCTGCAGTGCCACAGGACTGAGGTATAAAGCTTTATACATGGTGAGATGTATTCACTCAAGTTAGAATTGATAACTAAATGAAACAGACATGACACTATAATAGAGAGGTTATGAATAAGCTGCATTGAGGGAAATAAAAAAGTTTGAACAAAGAATCCTACGGTCTACCAAGCTGTTAAGACTTCTTTGCTAGATAGAAAAAAACCATAAGGGGCAAGTAAGGTATAAATGCCCAGTGAAATGCAGGTTTCCCATGTCTTACACACAGCAACAGAAATAACACTAAGGTGGGACAGGAAATCAGTGACCAGACTGTGGAGGTCCATGGCAACGCTGCCCTGATCTGCCATCTCAACCAAAGCAAAGGTAAGGCTCGTTTCCAATCAAGCTCTGTGCCTGAAAGTCTTTCATCTCTCTCAACGCTCCACACTCTTCCCTGCTAACCTCTACAGATCTGTGTCTCAGCTTACAAGAAAGTGCTCTCAAAGAAAACAATCAAAAGCACAATAAGCTAAAAATACCACAAAGGACTGTTTGCCCTGTTGCAAAACAGATGAGGGATTCCTGCAAAACAGTCCCTAGTACAGAGAAGTCTGTCACTGCATAAAACTGTTTTTTTTTTAATGTTTTTAACTGGCAGAGTGTGAGCAGCAGGCCTGAAGAGTTCAATTTTTAGATTAAAATACACAATACTAGAAAATAAAACTGCAAACAGCATGATCCCTATTCACAGGCACAGAGCAGCAACACAAAGTGGAAGTGGAAAGTCCTAGCTGGATGGACGCCGATAACATTCTCACAGAGTTTAGAGCAAAGCCAACCAACTACACAGCCTGCTCAGTACTTCTGCAAAGTTTTGCAAAAGGAAACTATAATGAAATCAAAGATATAAGGTATTTTCCTTCTACTCAATCAAGGGAATGGAAAACCAAAGGACATAGTGGAGGCTGATGTAAAGTATTTCTACCGTACTTGGAGTTACTGAAAGCTGTTTAGGGAAAGAGGAGCTGAAGAGGTCAGAGAGCCTTAGAGAAATGGAGCACCACTGCACTCTCTGGAAGAGGCCGGGATTGGAAGCCACACTGGCACAGAGAACTGAAGTGAGGAAGATGACTAAAGAACACTGAAAACCCTGCAGAATTTGGGAGCTACTGTGGAGAAACGGAGAAAAGAATTAGATGAATGTTACTGATAGTGAGGGGAGGGCTGGGCTGCAGCAAGGTTTGGCATTTAACAGAGCAGGAGATTTGGCCAGAAACGGAGGAGAGGAAAGGCAGCAGTGCTCCTGAGTCTGACACTATGACACTGCTCAGGAATATGGCCATGTACTCAAAAAGGAAGGTGAACCTAGTGCTACCTCTGCTGCAAATATTTCAGTTCCTCTCTCTTTAACATTCTCAGTCCCCGGTCAGATTTACCTCAAACTGTAGTGGAGTATTGCAGCGACTAGCAGCCAGAGAAGGAATCGGCGAGAACATCATGCCATAACCGTTGCGACTCTCCTCCTCTCCTGGCAGCGATGAGCAGGGCGTAGTCAGCTGGGGGCTCACTGAGCCAGGAACTGAAGGGATGGCAGGTGGAGGGGTGACAGGAGACAGCGGCCTCAGCAACTTCTTAACATTCTGCTCCATCAAGTAGCGAGACTTCCATTTCTTCAGGGGACTCAGCAAGTCTGAAAAACAAACTGAGCTGAGGACAGGGCCGAACCACTAACCTTAACCATGTGCAAATCACACGCTGCCTCCTTCCCCCTCCTCCCAGCCCAAATGGAGCCCATGAGTCTCCAGTGTGACTATGAAAGATTCCTAAAAATGAAGTACCTCTGAAGTACTTCTATACCAGTCTTGAGCACGTCTAGATACTGATAACAGAACAATACATAATCAGGAACATACGGTGAACAAGGAAAGGAAACATTTCAACTACAAGTAAGCACAAGAGGGAGCTAGGGCAAAGGAAGACAGGAAAGGATAAAATTGGAGAGGAGAGTGGGGGAGAGGGGTCAGAGGACATGTCACTGTCACTGCTACGAACAAACCACAGGCAGCTCAGTTATCATTACCTGAACCTAATAGTTCCCTAGAGACTACATCAATAGAGCCCAAACACATTTCAATCCCACAAAGGATTGATGCCTTTCCCTCAGGCCTACCCCTATTTGAGTTAATATCTTTTTTTTGATGCTCAAGTTTTTTTAAAAAAAAGTATTCAGTAAATGCTATGGTTCAGTTGTTTGCTTCTTCAGGTCTTGCTCACGGACGTGCATTGTGTTCTGTCATTCTGTTCATTTCCTATTCATCTGATTTTTCAATAATCAATTTTGTGTTATTTTTGTGTTTCCTAGCTTCCTGTCTGTCGTCCTTGGAAAACTGATCCCTGACTGGGCAGATCTTCACCCTCTTTCTCTGTAGAAAGATTCACACACAATATTTAACCATTCTGCTGCTGTACTCACAGATTTTAGCTTCTCCATCTTTGAGACTTACTTAATCATTCGCTTATTACATACGTGCCTGTGAGACTTTGCTATATCTTCCTATAGTCAGCAGATATTTAGTTGTCCATTTAACAGCATCCTGCTGAAAAGAGATGATATTGTACTCTTTTTTTTTTTTTTTTTTTCTTTCCCCCCCTCTATTGGACAAATGATCACAGGGCACTGAGGTTGATGATGCAAGATAAAGTGATTATATTTTCACAGGAAAATACTGAGAAACTTTACACATGCTCAAGCTAGAAGGGGTCTGCAGAAATTTGAATGAATGACAAAGTAACATCCTCACCTGCCATAAAGCTGTGCCATCAAGCAGCAATACACACTAAGATGTCATCCTGTACAGCTGCCTTTGTTATTCAGCAGCTTCCCCAGTTTAGCTCAAGCGCCCACACTGCCCTGATGGTGCTGAGCACTTACCTGTGTCATCTTTGCAGATGCTGGAAGAACTGCTGTTCTCATTACTTTGGTATAGACATTGGGTTCTGTTCTCTTGCGGAGCTGGTGAGGTCTGAGTCATCCCCTCTTCCAGGGCTTGTTTGATCCAGCGCTGAAACAGAACGAGACTACATAAACGTGCAACCCCTCTGGTACTTTCCATGTAATCTTGCAGGATGTACTCAAACTCCTACGCTTCTGCGCGGCAGGGCAGACTGCTCAGAACACTGATATTACCTCCTTCGCATGCGCTCAGACAGGAACCCGTTAGAACACAGCTGTTAGCGCTGAGTCTAACACCTACTGTGATGGGGCTGACTATGTGCTCTTGAGGAGATGTATTCTGGGGATCAGCAGTCTTCAGCAATAACACAAAGATAAGTAGAAAGTAAATTACAAATAGGTAAAATGCAAAACTCTGGCAGCTAAAAACTATTAAAAGCAATCTTAATTAAAAGGGAGAGAAGTATGATGAACTATCTTAAAACTGATTTTTGCAAAAAAGCAGTTTCCTGCCCAGGAACAAAAACACTCTGCCCCCCTGCTCCACTAAGGCATATTAGAGCAAAAATACCCCAAAACCCTGATAAAATGCATGCAGCAGTTTTCAATGAGGCTAAACCAAGAAGAGAATAGTAAAGGCAAATCTTTTCTTCAGCTACTAATAAAAGAGATAAAAGTCACAGTGGTCTTCTGAACATGGACAATAAAGAATGTGTCACATTTCATGCATGTGAACATGAACGAAAGTCTCAGCAAACCAGCTGCTGCAGTGCTAGTCCTGTATCTTGATACAAACTGACTCCTGATGGCAGGCAGGAAACCTTTGCTTACTTTACTATAAAAAAAAAATAACTGCCACAATATACAGGAAAACACCCAGATGATTCAGCAAAATGACAGCAAACTGCTGAAAAAACCCCCAAACTGTAATGTGCATTTGTGTACTTTACCCAAGGAACTCACTTTTTCAGCCTTTTTTCTCCCAGAGAGGTTTAAAAATCATAAGTTTACCTTTCAGTAATCCACAGTTCATCTGCACACCAGCAATATGTATCCTATTAGAGATACATGCATATCTCTTATGATTCCTCAAAGCTATCGTGAAAGAGCATCAGAAACTCAGTAGCCAAAATCCCCAAAGTGAAAACTGAGGAAAACTCTTCATGAGGATGAAGAGCAGGAACAGGGATCTATTCTGATGGCCTTCGTTACTGTACAGCAGATGCTTCTTCTCTGTTCAAATATATCTCAGTGGATTCCACTGCGGCCACCAGGAAAAGTGAGAAGAGCCAGCCAGTCTGGAGCACTGCTACCTCAAATGCAGCATCTGATCTGACAGCCAAGCCACTGTACAACGTGTGATTAACGTGAGCAGGTTATACAGTTCAGTTTCCTTGCGAGGTTCAGACATTGGCACGCTTTGTATGCAAACTGAGATCATCAGCTGAGATTTTTTGGCACAGTCCTCAGTAGTTTAAGGAAGAGGCCTGCTGACAATCCAAGAAAATATGTGATCTATTTCAGCAGCCTTTATAAATCAACCTTCCTGCCTGAGCAGTCAGAAGCAGACAAGACAGAAAGATCAGGTCTTGGGAGAGCAATGTCATCCAGTTTTGGACCATTTCTAGACCTCAGCTGGCTGAAAAGGTCTCCCCTTTGAGAATTTTCTAAACATTCCTGAACATGAGAAGCACACTTTTTCTACATGTCCAGACTGTTAGTTACAAAACCAAATGCTAGCAAGTGTTTTCCATGAAAAAGCTGAGGAACTCATACAAAGTGGATGAAAACCCTTACTAGAACAGTTATTATTTACTTTCAAAAAGCAGAAACCTAACAAATTACTTTCAGCAGCATCTGTTCTAGACACAGAAGCTTCCAGTATTTTATTTATTATTTAGATAATGGAACAGGCAGTGTACTTAAGTTTTCAGATGATGCCAACCTGGGAGAAACAAGAACATGCTAGAAGACAGTATTCAAGATTTTCCTACTAAATTAGGAAATAGATGGGGAAAAACAGGACACAGCACAGGCTAGAACAAAGTACCATATAAAGCCAGAAACAATCACTTCTAAAATTACAGGCTAGAAAACTAACGGGTTGTTCTAACAAGCATAGTAAATCATGAACCGAACACGAGTCTAATTCAACCTGTCAAAGAAAACTCAGTTGTTATGCTGGGATGCACAAAATTGATATAGGCTATAAGACACAGAGCAGCTTTCTGCATTGAAAATGCCTCAGCTGCAACACAACATCCAGTTTTGAACACTCAGCTTCAGGGAAGATGTGGACTAATTAGAAGTCATCCATAGTGAGACTAGTCCATTCCCTCTCCAGCAGTAAGAATCATTATATGACTAGAGAATAGCCAAAGGTAGCAAGAGATTGGAAGACTTGTTCCATGACAACAGTTTTCACTGAATTGTGAGCTTGCTGCTGAGTTGTACAGCAAGTGCACCAAACAGAGAACTTGGAATAACTCTGGCAGTCCTGCTCTGGATGTTTCTCTCTTCTCCAAGGCTCAAAGCCTATGTTAAAGGTTCAAAAAAGCAGTTTGAACGTTGCAGTTCTCAACTTAAAGGTGCAAGAGGAGATTGCCCAGGCACATGGAAAATACCATGGTTTTCTTCACACGAGTACATATGAACCATCAGGAACTTTACCTCAGAAGGAAATACCCAAGAGAGACCTTAACTTCTTTTTGTAGGTGCCTGTTACTGCACGACAACAAATTGGCTGAAGGTGGAAACAGCAAAGTCCAAACTTTCTCTCTGGAAAAACTCCCTCAAAGGCAAAGAAACCAGGACATGGTACCTGACTTTGAAAGCTACCGAGACTGGAAGATCAGAAAGGATTTCCATAAAATTGTTCTCAGGTAATCACACAGGAACTGGAAGAGCCTCTGAGCAAAGCTGACAGGTGACAGGCAAGATGGATTCTGATAGAAATCTGACTGAGCAAACTAATCTGAGCTACTGTTTCCCCGCGGGTGGGTAAATGCTAGTGTTTATTGGCCTCATACCATCTCCAGAGGAACGAAGCCCTCAGCTGGGCTCAGTTCAGCCTTACTGCATAGCCACAAGTATCTGCTGTAGACAGACAGTCTATGATCCCAAACAAAGAGCTGCGGGCTTGCTCTTGTGAACAGGCAGACTCAAAGCTTCGCTAAACAACAAATGCTCTCCAAAGACAATGGATCTTGACTGAGGTGCTGTATTCTTGAGATCTTTTGCAACACTGTCCTATCCCCACAATGCCAACCATGCTCTGACTGTGAAAGGAGTAACATAACTCATAACTCCTTGAATCACATCTGCTGGATAATAAACAGCCATTGCAGACTTGTAAGTACATGTTTCTAACAAGAGAGGCAACAGAACAGTTCTACCACAGTAAAAGGCAAGGATGAAGGCTGAGCTCTGGCTAGGAGATGGTCAGCAGTCATAGCCTGGAGACTGCATCAGTGGGCCAGGCAAGGTCAGCTCAGCATGAATACATGGAAACAGGCTCAAAGAGGACACGACAACTTTACAACGGTACCAGTAAGAGCTTGATGATTATATAGCCCTGAAGTTAAGACGTGAGCAAACATACCTTTTTACAGGAGCTGTAAATTCCATCCAACAGAAAGGGCCTTCGACGCCTCTCAGGGTTGAAAGGTGAACCAAAACGAATGTAGTGTTTAGGTGTGGTACAAATTAGCGGGGAGTGGATGAGACCTGGCAACATATTTAGGGTAGTTGCCAAAACTGTTGGGTCTGTAGTAATGCGCAGAGGGCATTCAATAGGGCACTCCTGCTTTTCTGCCTTGTCATTCAGCCATTCGGTAACAAGATACTGAAGGAGAAAAACACACATGTCAATGCAACCAGCATAGGTGAAGAAGAAAGGCAATATGGCACAAAGGTGTATGGGGAAGCAATACTGATGTCAGCCTGCACGCTAAAACCTCTCTCCTCAACAGGAAGAAACACAGCCAGAATTTCCTGCGTCAAACCCAATTCTCATCTGTTGCAGGCACAATAACAGGTAATCCAGTTTTATAGAATTAGCTTGATTTTATGCTCCATTAATCTTATTAGAAGGCTCTCCCAAAACTTGATCACCTTGTTCAAAACTAGTTTCTAGCTGCAAGCCTAAATGTATTGATGGCTGATTTATGCCCAGTATGTGCCAGCTGCCTGCTAGCTTCTGCAATTTTTCTTCTTTTCCCTTACAAGTTTCTCCCAGCTTGTACATTGTAGTCCATAGTCACACTCTCTCTTGGTCTTCAATTCTAAGCTGAAAGCTAAACATCATCTACTTCATCCTAAACAAATAGCCCCCGGTTTGCCATCCCACTCTATCCCAAAAAGATACTGCCACTGATTCCCACACCAAACATATTCTTAAAATATACAGTCATAAAATTCCAACTGTTTTGAACTGTTTCCCCTGAGCCAACCTTTCCCCAAAGGCCATGCAAATCCTGTTTTTTTCCTCCTCTCCAGTTTGAGCACTTGATCATATTTACCTTTTTAGTTTTGGGGTACTTTACTGCTGCTCGATTAGACTGAGATCCCGCAGCCAGGACAGCAGTTGGGTCAGATCCCGTCAACTGTCTGCCTTCTCCTGGACCTTCTACATTGCTGACATCTGTTGCGGTTACCAAGCTGGCAGTGCTTCCTTCCTCTGGGACAGCCTGTGTGAGTTCAGCTTGCTGGGAACTGGCTTGTTTCTGCCTTCGCAGTCTTTGTGCTGAACTGGTCCGGTATCGAGAGAAGCGACTTTTTGGTCGGGGCCTGGAGGGTTTTGCTGGAGGTGGCTTAGTAACTGTTTTTTCAGGGACAGCATCCTACAACGTAAACTGTCATTAGTCCAAGCACCTCTAAGAATATTCCTTTTCTCTGCATACAGGATCAAGGATTTAGATTTATTTATTGACACTACCTGACTCATAAAATCAGATTGGACCCGGTTTATTTTGACTTATAAGATGGCTTTGGGGACTCTGCTAAAACGCTGGTGCTTTATCATTTTGTCTGCTGCGTTCTTAAGGGGTCAACCAGAATATTGGTCTTATGGGAGAAAGCAGCAGTATGAAACTTGCCACTTGTCTCAAGGTAACTACTCTTACTCCCGATCTGAGCTGATATATATCATTCCAGGCAAATATCTGGGCCCTGCCATATAACGGGGAACACGTGCATTCAGAGCAGACCGGGCCAACACACGGAAAAAGCAAAAGGATTCCTCAATCACGGCAGCTACACATCCAACTTCTGCTCACATGGTGCAGAAAGGGCCCACTAGGTGAAGGAGCTGGGCTCCTTCAGCCCAAAGAGAAGACTTAGGGGGACCTAACAGTAGTCTTCCTAAATTCAAACCGAGTCCACCAAGAAGATGCAGTGTTGCGTAACAGGAAGACAAAATACAGTGCACGTACACTGAAATGAGAGGCTCAGACTGGATACAAGGCAAAATTTTTTCACCGTGAGAACAGTCACGATTGGAAGTGGTTTCCCAGAGGGGCTGTGCAATCCCCATCCTTGGAGCTACTCAAGACAAGACTGGGCAAAACCCCAGGCGGCCTGATCTGATCTCAGAGCTGACCCTGCCTGACGCAGAATGGATTAGAGACCCTGGCAAGCTCCTCCCAACCTGAATGATCTCATGATCAGATATATTGCATCTGAGCTTGGTATAGGCTAGTAAACAGTCCTATCTTCATCTTACCGCTACTTGTGAAGACCGCCGTGTGTTCACTCCTGTACTGCTGTTACTATTAGAAACATTTGGAGCAGCAGCACTCAGTGCTGAACTTCCATCTTCAGTTTCAGGAGTCTCTGTTTTTATTTCCTCCAGCTCAGGAGCCTCAGAATTGACGCTGATTTCAGCATCGGTGCTGTTACGGTCTGATGGTTGCTCTCGTCTCCTCTTTCTCTTCTCCAAGTTTTCAAACATGTGCATGATGGCTTCTACCTTCCTGTCTTCTCGGGACTAAAACACAAGAGGAAATTTAAGTCAGCACTGCAAATAGAGAGGAAGAGGCAAGAACAGACATGGGATGAAGCACAAGGAGAACAACTGCCAAATAGCAATGACAAGAGCCAGAAAGGGGACAGAGAGAAGCAGTTCTTTTCAGATATTTGCATTTTTCAACACGGCAAATTTCCCAGAGTAACAACATAATCGTGTTCATAGAGTAACTAGAAGAACTAGACTTTGTTCTTCAATTGGACCACTTAGATACTACTGAGTTGTATTTATAAAATGGCCACAAGGAAACACATAATTTTGAAGAATTAAAAACTGAAAGAAAGAATAAATAGAGCAAAGAGACAACCTGGAAACAAGCGGAGCTACTCGCTAATGACCATGTGTTAGAAGCAAAAGGAAGCCAGAGGCAACAGAAGTGAATCTGTAATTTGCAGCAAGTGGAACACACCAGACAAACTGACTAAAATATCCAGATTCATTCCTTCCCTGATGTCAGGAGATCACCCAGCTCAAAAATAAAAGCTCTTGTCTAAGCAGCTTACACAGTGGATAAGAAAAAACAGAACAGGAAGATGACAGAGAGGCAAAACAAAGGTATTTATTAGGTAAACAGAAAGGACAGGAAATCTAATCACCTAGCTGTGGCAGAAATAAAATTGTTAATTATGTATGTAAGAGACTCAGTATAATAGTGCTGCAGTGACTGGCAAAACCCAGGCTGAATCAAGTGAATTTTAAAAAGTGGGGTGAAGTGCCTTCTGAGACTTCTCAGAGAGAAAAAGTATCTTGATGCAGACAGCAGTACTCAATCACAGCAGCATGGCCTTTACAGTTTTTGGTTCAAAAAATATTCACTACATACAAAAAAAAAAAAAAAGAGACTGGGAAAACGATAGATACAGGTATTTACCTGGTGCCAAGTATAGAAAACTGAATCTCATTAAAGGAGATTAACTGGTGAAACATACAGGAACAGGGCTTACAGGCTGATGGGAAACACTTCACTTAGTCTTCTTGAACTATACTGTCCCAGAAAGACATCAGTTTCCCTGTGTTAAAATGAAATCTTCCCTCCAAGCTCATGGCCAGTCTGATGGAAGACTGCTCTTATACAAATTCCTATAGAAACTGACTGCTTTATCTTGCCTGTTCTAAAATATCCATGAGATAATAATCCAAGGATCTCTCTCTGGATGCCCCTCTGCTCTGTAATTTGCTGTGGCTATCTTAACATTTAAAGCATGCTCAGGAAATTTACACATGGAAGATCCCTATCTCCAATTAGAGAAAGAGGGTGATTAAGGTATTTGGTGAACAAAGGAAAGACAGGGAACTCCTAGCTCCAAGACATTTGTTGGCTGGTAGAAAGATGGGAGCACTTTTTCTTCCTCAGGTTTGTGGTTTGTTTGGGTTTTTTTGGTTGTTGATTTTTGTGTTTGTTGCTGTTTGTTTTCTTTTATTAAAAAAAAAATAAAATCAATAAATCAAGTAAAGCCAGAACAGCTCCATTCACATGCATAAACTCTTCTTATCCAGGGAGCAATCCCAGGTACCATAAGAGGCACAAAAAAAACCCCAAACCAAAAACCAAACAGCTTTACTCAGTACAGAAGGAGGCTGAGAAGGGACTGTGTTATTAAAGACCCAAGAGCACTAAGAAATATTTTGATCAAGAAGAGTTAAGACAGCAGTGATTTGGGAGCACAAAGAGATTTCCTAATAAAGAATATACCAAATTTTGTTGGCTTGTGCCAATAACACTGTTGGTGGTCTACTTTTGCCACTTGATCCTACCCTTTTCCCATATGGCAACATGTTTATGAACCCATACAGGGAACAGAAATATGTTAACAAACCTAACCCAGCAAAATGGGTCAAGTTTTAACAAGAATCAGGTTCTCGTTCATCGTATGGATCCATAAGTACTTGTACTGGCAATAAGAAAATGCAGCAGGAACATAAAAGGGTGCAATTACCTTTTTTCAACCTGGTGCTGATTGTCTTGTTAATGGTATGTTTTAGACTATAGACTAGCCTTGAAAGTAAGAGTTAAACCTTTCAACCAGGACATGAATCTGTCCTGTACCTTCTAATCTGCAGTACTCTAACATAAATCCTGTGATGTGCAGTCAACCTGGGTTTTGGGCTTTTTTTGCTGCTGTTGTTGTTTTGTTTTTTTTTTAAAATCAAATTACTGAAGAACACTGACAGTTGGAATTTGTGCTGAAACAAGTGAAATAACCAACTGGACCTGTTGGCCACTGCATGAAGCAATTCATAAGGGGGATGATTCCTAGACTGAGAGAGGTACTTGCCCGTCGGTTGTGCACCAAGGCTCCCTGTTCATCTACAGGCTCCTCTTTCTCCCCTTCTTGTTTCTCCTCCTTCTCTGCCACCTGAAAGAGAAGCCCAGACTTAGTATGTCAAACAAAATCTGGTATTGTTTTAAGATTATCAAGATTCCCTTCACAATCTAAGGTGCTAAAGGTTTAAAAAGGGGGTCCTGCAGTTTCTCCTCTGAAGACCCCAGTGCTGTATTGGAGCAGACCCCACACCACTGAATGATAAAAACAGATATAACAAGGTGTCAAGGGTTTTACCTCATTGTCACTGACTGCTGCAGGTCCCTCAGGAACTTCCTCCGTTTGTTGACTACTGTTCTCATCTGATGCAATGCCCTGCTGTTCCATTTCTAGTTCCTTTCGACGGGCTTTTCGCCGGCGTGTTTCTGCCCCAATCAGTGTGCCTAAAACAGGTGTAGGTAGGTGTTCTGCAGCATTTGGGCTACGTTTCTGCACAGGGCAATTCCGGTTCCCCTTGTGACACGCACAGTCCACTTTATAGTTGCTGCTCCAAAACACAAACATAATTTGTGTCACTCTTCACTTCTCAACCCTTGTACAGAGACATTCAATGCATCTCCTACTAAACATCTCACCACGTGCCAAAGCAAGGACAGCAGGCTACCTTATGGCCTCTATTGGAGAATATGCCAGCAGAACTGGACAGAATAGCCGGAAAATGCAATTCAGTAGAAAACGGAGCAAAATGTAGAATGCGAGGAAAGGGCTGGAGGAAGATGTCCAGTCCAGGAGGGCAGTGGAGAGCTCCTGGGTGAGGTGAAGGACTCACCAGATGTTGTACTCATAGTCAAAGGCGATGGTAACCTCTGTGTCCTTGGCAATGGTGGCAACAGCATAGATACACAGGTGGATCATCCCATCAGCAATCACATGACGAACCTTGTTAAACAAAGTAGAGAGAAACTAACATCTCCACAAGTCACACTTCTTACTTCCAAGAGGGAAGCCTCCTCCTGCAAAGTAGCTCTTATCTACTCCATGAATAATTAGCCTACATTCTCCATAGGGAAAAGCCTCCTTCACTGTTCTGTCTCATCCTGTGCTTTTCTACTTAACACTTACTACCACCTGCTTACTCTAGCTGTCATTCTGCAGCCAAAGGAAAGTCATAAAAGAAACCTTTTCCTTCCCAAGAAAAACCTCATGTTCCCAAATTTTCTGGTCTCATCTTCCCAGTATAAACCATCATACAAGCACAAGATACAGAATTTACCCCATTTACTGCATTCTAATTTGAATATTCATGAAAAGGGAACGCACTAAGCCTGTGTAAAACACATATTTGCAATTACAGTGATGGTGAAGAAAGAATTTACCTCTGCATTCGGAGTACAGGAACGTCTGATGAACCTGGCATCATTACCAAAGGTGCGGGCATCAACACACATTTCAACGCCATTGAACTTGGAGTAGAACAGCACAAAGGGATATGGCCTGGAGAAGTAACAGAACGTCTCAATCCCCAAATACCCAATTCCCATGGCATTTATAACAGGTATCCCTCACGGCACCAGAAGCAATGCTTCCGTCAGTGCTATTGCTCTGGAGGTTTATGCACTTCCATCATCACAGTTTAACAGATCTACTGCAGAGGGTTTTGGTCCATAAGCAGAGCATCAAGCTGAGGTTGTACATTTGATTTCACATTTCTACAGATGGCACAGCTGACAAGGGCCCTGTCAGTGTGCATATCCCACAGAGACACAAGTCTCTCCGTGCCATGATGCTCTCATACTAATCACTTCATAGTACTCTTACTTTTTGAAGAAATGCCCATTGACCTCGAATTGCTGTCGTAACATAACCTTCCCTCGATACTCAATTATAAGGGTATCTAGTGCCAAGTCTCTTGCCGCCCTCAGGATCTTCCGGTGCTTCTGAACCCGAGTCACCCGTCCCAGCTGCAGCTGTAACAAAAACCAGAGCAAAATATGAGAATTTAAACCAAAGGCCTCTAACTCATGAAGAATATATTACCCACATGAATAGAAAAATTAGTCTAGTAGCAACACACAGAAACTCTGCCAGGTGAATATATTGGTTATTCTGTAATAGTTTAGTAATGACCAACGACCTTGATAATATTTATCAAAAGCGAAAAAGTATTTACTCCTTTCCTTCAACAGCAAGTCTCTCAAATCCATCAGACCAAGTATTTGAGTCTTGCAGCTAGGAGGCATAACCAGACCTGTCAGTTGCTGCTAACAGAGAACTGCTCTGCAATTATGGCCACTTTCACAGCCAGAATAACTCAAATCCTCCTTAAATTGTGGGTTGTCACCTGTTAAGAGGAAAAAACACAAGCTTTTCCTTCTGCAGATGATGGTAAATTCTCGCTAACAAGCCAAAGACTTAAGCCAGCAATTTTTATCTCCATCCAGAAACTTCTCTTCATCGGCCTGCTCACCTAGTGCTGTGGATTTTATTTATTTTTTTTTTTTAACATGAAGCAATGCATTTTTAACTAAGTAGTGACAGTTTGCTGAATCTTCTTTATGTTAAAAGTCTACAGCTCTATTACAATGCATTTTCACAACAAGGTGTCTTGACAGTATGAAACCTTAACATTCTTTAAGCACAGACATTCAAAGATGACACATTTTACGGAATAATGGAGGGGATATTATAAGCACTAGGGCATAGGAAAGACTTTTTCCATAAAAACAAAGTACTTTTCTTGCTTAACAGGTTGAACCTCTCCAAGTAAAAATTACATGAAGATGGCTGGCTGTCTCACTACAAGAGCTGTGCCTGCTTTTTCCTAAGCATGCTGTTCACTGCGCATAAGGACCTGGTTTTGATACTTTTCTGGAGTCGATTGAGGCATAAGTGTTCTCACTTCAATAATAATGACAGTCACCTATATAAATTAGAAGTAAAATACAAAATTTTATTAAATGCAAGTTCTTCTAACTTTTCCTGATAAAATTCTCGTTAGAAACAGCTACCGAGCAGTCTTCTCAAATGGATAAAAATCACATTAGCTTAAGAAGGGGCTCAGTCTGGACAATGACAGAACTTATAACGTTCTAACTTTGTGAAAATAAAGTTAAGGCATTAAGGCAGCATTCAGCACTGGGAACCAAACAAAATCTTCCATCCTGACCATGTGAAAGTACTGAACCACAGACTCTTTTTTTTTTGTTTGTTTGGTAGCAATCTTATATGCGCTCTGAATTCAACCTCTTTGGGAAGAAGATGACTTTCATTGTTTTAATGTGACATTATACTGCAGATTTTGGATCAGCCAGTAAAGTAAGATCTATTTGTTGACTTCTCTCACTCAGGTCCAGGATAAAGAGAGCTTTATAAAAATATTAATTTGAAACCTATGCAGATGGGAGTAATGATCTTGGTATTCCAGATCTCTTTGAGATATACCCAGTGCTACATTTATCATGCCTATGGGGTATCTCTCTTTTCACACCACTGCATCTGCTGGCAACTGGAAAAACCTGCACATACGTACTGGAGACTCTGAAAAGCCTTGCAGGGTGTAATTCATCTCTTCATATCTCAGGTACTGATAGGAGCTCACAGAGGATTCCCCAAGTTCACCAAACTGGCATAAAAGAAACATGTTATTTCCAGACTAAGAAGCCACACTGCTGGCCCTCATTTCTGATCAACAAACACATGACATGAGCAAACTGTAGGATAAGACTGGTTATGTTGCCAAGAGCAGTAGGAGTTTTCTGTGGCTAAATTATTTTAAAATCATTGGATACACTTTGTACTATCTGTGGTAAATGAGAATAAATAAATGGGACTAGATTTGTTAGTGTGTGACAGAAGGAGATAAGGAGAAAGTATCTGAAGTTAGAAGACAAATTAGGACTCAGACACAAGCATACCTCCAGTTTAATAATTTTGTTTTTCTACTACCACTTGTTTGCTGTTATAATCAGTTTACCATCTAAGCTGGCCCTACACAGGAGGGTTGGACCAGATGACCTTCAGTGATTCCTCCCAACCTAAATTATTCTACTACTCTATCAAAAGTCTCTTCCTGTCTTTCAGAGATGTGAGTTAATGTCTGGTAGCCTTCACTCTCACCTTTGGCCTGTGACTGACTTGTATTACTGTTCACCTGATGCTGGAAAACAGCTTGGGGAGCACAGGTGGGATAAGGTGGGGTGGTGGGAGAAGAGAGCTCATGAAGGAAAAAAGTTCTGCATCTGTAAAACTTAACAATTATACGAGTTTGGTAAAACAGGAATGATCTCGTAGCTATTCTGGTAAGACCCTAGCTCCGTTTGTTTTTGTTCTCTGAATTTAGAAATATGAAGAGGATTAGCTGCCATGCTTTCATGTGTGAAAAGAACAAATGATTTTATTCATGTCATAGACTAGGGACTGCTGACTGCTAATCAGACAAAACTGTTCCAATATGTTTGCAGAGCAACATCTGCATAATACTCAGTGGCTTTATTTTATAAAGGCCCTTTTGCTCTTCACTTCAGAATGTGAAATCAATCACAGGGGTTGAAGTCAGCAATTATCAGAGGCAACACAGGGCAAATACTGACCCTGGGTTTGGTTTGGCAACAGCAGGCTGAAAAGTGATTCACAGCTTTCAGTTTGTCAAGCATCTGGCAGTAGCCAGCACTAAGATTATTTTCTTTGTGGAACTGAAGAGCTTCATGTTTTCACAAGTTTCCTTCTGCATCATTAGGACAGTTGACAATTGGTTTATTCAAAACATTCTAAGGATCAAAATCCCATATCCTGCATGTAGAACTTCTTAACCCGTCTCTGCTTTTAGGTCACACTTTCTTCTTTTTTTTTTTTGCAAAGTATACAGGGACTACACTTGGATCATTGTTTACCCAAGCCAAGCAACTGTCTCAACTGTGGCAGTATGCAGGGCATATACATTTTATTTTTATTCCCTTCTCCTCTCTCCAAAATCTTCATGTCCAAACAGAGTAGTTACAACACCCATCTTCTACACACAGCTGCTATCTGCATATTGACATGACCTCCCTAATTTTTTTTCCTAGCTCAAAGTACTTATTTCCTTATCTCCCAGAAAAGCTATTTTTACATACAGTAATGATCTCTAGTTAAAAGACAACTGATGCAAACCAAGAAGGCCTCTCACAGTTTGTCTAACAAAGATGAGACAAATGAGCAGAACAAAAATATAAAGCACGGGATGAGAGACCATGCGCTCCACACCTGCGTGGGCTATCCTTCTCGCAATACTCCCCAGCATCTGCTGAGCAGAGAAAAAAGGACAGAAGGGCTGTCAAGCAGCATCCCGGGACAGCCACCCGGTCTTTCCTCAGTATCCAAGAGGAACTACAAAGCCAGAAAGTCCCTTTATAGTTTCCCAGCAAACGCAATGACAGATACCTACCTACGGCTTGTTTAGAGTAACTGCAGCGCACTATGAAGTTTTGCAACTTTCTATCTTTTTGTTTCTTTGGGATACATAGCATTTAGAGTCTTCTGATTTGGAATGTTGGCCACTTTTCCCTGTGGGAAAACCTATGTCTGTACAGGGAAGGGAGAGGGCAAGAAAGTATGACAAGAACAAGGACATTTATCTCTGGTATCTTTTATAATCATCTGCACAACGGTTATAAAGGGAAACAGCATATGTTTTACTACTTATTTCAGGGCTTTTCCTAAAACCCATGTGAAGCAGATAGACTCAGAAAATATTAAGATTTCTAGAAAAGCAGACTTCCCTGTATTTCCTCCGTTGCTCTCTTTAGGAAGGCTACTCATATAGCCAAGTAGAAGAGTTTCTCCCCAACCCCCACAGAAGTCTTATTATTGCAGAACTAGAAACAAGAGAGGAAGGAATTTGGGTCCAAAGTCCTCTTTCTGTATTCTACTGTGCTCTGCCTGATGTGCTTCACCTACATGAAAGGAAAGGGAAAGGTGGGAGGGAGCACGTGAACTTCACAGAGTGGTGAGTCAGCTGATATAAACAAGAATGATTCAAGCACAAACATACACTTGTTATTCAGGTTTCCGACTCTGTTCCCCTTCTAGAGGATGGGGTGCCCCATATCTGTTTTGGAGCCCATCCTTTTCAGTTGCACCTATCTCCTGGATATCACTCAGTGGGAGCGCTGCTCTCTGTTCAATAAAGCATGGACCAGATGAAATGTCAGCTGAGAAGAGTAGTGGGGGCGACATACATCACGCAGACACATCCTTTTCCTGTTTCTCCTTGCCTACACGCACTCCATAAAGCTGGCAAGAGACCAATCTTTGCACATCTTGGAAGAGAAAAGTTGGGGAGAGACAGTTCCCTGAAATCAACTGTAGTTGTGTGGTATTTGAAAGTTACCAGAGTCCAAATAAGAATCCAAAATATTGAAATAATGTTTAAAGGTTCTTTAAAATAGCTTTCCACACAACATGAGCCAAGGAAAAAAAAAAAAAAAAAAAGGACAGGAAAGCCCATCTGGAAAGCAGGAAATTTCCTGTTTCAAGCAAGTGATAGATCTGGTTCTGCCTCAAGCCATTCAGTGACCAAAAGCATTTATCGTAAAATAACTGTGAACCGTATCACAGAACTGTACAAAATATCCCCAACTTAGCAACACCGATGTGGTTGAATGCAAGTGTTTCTGAATCTGTCCTGGTACTGGCATCTCTTCTATTCTCTTTTATATCAAATCTATGCCTACTGGTCTGAAATGATACGACCAGCTACAGTATTGCTCACCCATGCCCATGCTTTACGTCTAGAAACCAGAGGAGGTGACCTACTCCACTGCTGTCACAAAAGTTCTTACCTGCATCTGGGACCCAATAACAGTATTATTGCAGGCCAGCTCTGTTTTGTTGATTGTGTCTAGCATAGCAGTTTTGCCCACGTATTCTTTATTAGAGTTTAGATGACGCTCCAACAAGTTCTGTACATCAGCGCTGTACTGGTTAGTAAAGGCTTCCTCGTACTGATCTGTCCAGAGTCGTATTCGATTCTCCCACCCTTCAGCTGTGTTTTCATCCAAGGCATGCGCTTCCGAAGGGGAATTCTGCACCAAACAGCAAAGAGTGAATGGCTACCACAGAACAGGAAAAACTATCCACAGTGCTCTGAACGTAGGAATATGCTACAAAAAAAGGCTAATCTATTCCAAGCGAAGAAAGCATTGGTTACGAGGACAGCTTTTTCAGAACCTGAATCCTCCAGAACACTGTACAACAGTAATGCTTAGGAATCTACAGAGAACTCTGTGCAGGACTAAGACCTCTTGAGAGTCAGTACTTGGCATTGCTACATACAAGAAAATTAAGCTACGACATGGCCAGCAAAAATTATTTTTCCAAAGTGACTTAAAAAACTAAGTAGATTAAAAAATAAAGGAAGAGAACACACAAAGGCAAATAAATCTCATGTAGGCTTGTCCTACAGTCAACCCACTCATGTCCAACATAATGCTAGATGATGCTGACTGCATCTCAATCTTTGTGGTGACTGATCCAAAAATACTTCTGAACCTTCTAGCTAAATGGTCATCAGGGTTTCAAGAAACTGAATGTAGAGCATAAGCTAATACCCAGAGGGTTAAAACTGCAAGTCCTAAGCAGTGTAAAGAAGAGAGGGCAAAATCAGGTAATCCGCTATACCATCTTGTAAGGGAGGGGGGGGAAAAGAAGCTGGTAGGAAAAAAAAAAAAAATTCAGCTTCATTCTTTACTTGACAATAGTTGAAGAAATTCAACAAAAAATATGCCAGAGGTCAGTAACTCAACTGGCTTCATAAGGGACTGAGATGTATGTGATGCTGAGGTATTTGACACAAGGACCACTGAAGAACAATCATTATTTTCACCATATATATTAAAAGCATTAAGAATTTTCATGCATCTTTACCCTCTCAAGGTATTTGTGTACTACGGAGATAGGTGCATACAGACAGACCCACCACAGGATTGTCCCATTTCCTCTGAGCCACCTGCTAGAAGCCACTGTCAGCTACAGTGCTGGGGTCAGACGGAACTGAGTGAACTTTAAGGCACCCTCTTGTTTTTCTAGGAACATGTTTGTCTCAAAGTGCAAGTCTACTTTTTTTGTTAAATAAACTTTCTGTTGGAGAGCCACACCTACCAATATTGCAGAAAGTCAGAGATAAATACACCGTCCCATCCATTCCTAGTGAGAAGATGCAGAGAGAAACAAGGCAACAGTTCTAGCGACTCCCAACATTAAACTTTTGTACTATGATGCCCAAGCTTAATTAAAATAGCTTTGATGCAATCAAATGATAACTGACCTCACAGAAGAGTGACCACAACCAGTTCCACATCCTTACATCAAATGCCCTGCTCCCAAGTGTCATGAATCAGTCATATATCTTGGAACTGGATGACTTTATCTTACAGAAAGGGATCTGAAGCAAAAGCAAGGTTCAAGGGGCAATTCCTGTGATACCCTTTTGAATAGGCCTGCTTGTGGTGCACGGTAAGACTTGAGATTATTCTGAGGCTGGTCCTACAATCAGAAATTCCCCAGGCAAACCAAGGGAGGCACCAAATACGGGGCAAAAAACCCACCACCATCACAGAGAGTTCTCAATTCTACTCACCTTCATCCTCAGAGACTTTCGTGAGCCCTCTCGAAAGGCCTGTCCCCCGAACAAGGAGAGAGAAAAAAAACCAGAAAGTATTATACATTTCCTCAGAACCACACCAGAACTTACTCCAACAGACCAATCCTTAACAAGAGATGGCAAGAATTACAGGAAGACCTACACAAGAAGCAATGGATTTGAACAAAAAGACTCTGCAATGCAAATCCAGTAGAAACTGCTGAAAAACTTGACAGCCAGGATTTCTGAACTATAAAGGCTTTCCTCATACTTAGTAAAAATCTCAAGATCAAAACCAAAACTGTCCTGACTAACCCCACTTGCTTTGACAGAAGAAAAGGGCCAGCAACAGAATCAAGCTGGTTCACAACAAAAAAAAACCTGAAGACCTCACACGGCCCCTGCTCTCAGTCTTTCATTTAATCAGTGCCTACCACAAGAACTTCAAGGGAAACCTAACCTGGGGAAAATCACAGTAAAGCCAGCAGATGATGGGAAAGAACCAGCTGCTCACACACTTGCATTCCAATATAAGTAATCCAAAATTATTTCAGTCCCCAAAGCCTCACAAACAAGACAGTAAAGTCATCCCTCAACAAATGTTCATCACTACCTACATAGTTTTCCACACAAGCACTATCTCTGTTGCTGAAGAACAGTGCTAAGAAGCTCTGTGTCTCAGATTCCTTAACACAGCCTGCTTAAGAAATGCCATGCTCCCTTATTTTTTCATTCCATTCACAGATTGCCCCTTTGCCACAAGCAGGCAGACTCCAAAAGCTATTTCCCCGAATCCTAATGGAACAGAAGGGAAAATACGCGAGTCCAAGCTCTGAGTGTGAATGGATAGCATTGAGAAATAAAGGTGGAGTTCTAGTAAACCAACAGCCATATACACTAGCAGGTCACAAATAAAAGGCGTCACATTATTACAGCAGAAAGAGCAATTCCTTACAGGACAAAAGTCGCTTGTCTACTGCCAGCTTTTCAACCTGCTCTCAACAATACACCACACAGCATTTAGCAGGAACTGCAGCAACCTTGCCTCACTCCACATACCTTGATCTTTTTGGCCTTTGGAGCAGTGCGAGCTTTTTCTGCACTCCTCTTCCTCTTCTTAGGTTTGCTTCTGCGGACACGGTTGACAGTCAGCGTGATGCTCGTAGGGGTGTGCTGTGTAGCTGTGTACAGCACTGTAGAGGGAGATAGTTCTTCATCCCAGCTCTCAGTTGCACTGCTGTCCCCACCTATAGAGAGGAGTACTTTGTTAACAACATTTTTATTCATCCCAGAGAGAACAGTTTACCCTTATGCCCACTTTCATCAATGTGACTTGATGACCCTGCATAGCTCTTCCCTGAGAAACTATACCATCTCAGTTTTCCCACCCAAACTGGGAACAGGTGTCCCAAACTTCTGATATCTCACAGAGTTGCACTGATGAACGTTTCCCTTTTCTGTTAACAAGATAATCTGATTTTCCCAAGAGCTAACTGAGGTGAGGCAGAAGGAGAAGAGAAAATCCCAGCAGTTGGGAGGCAAAGAACATTAGTGGGCACTGATCACAGTTAGATGATTACAGCAGCCAAAAGACAAAGGTCTTGTGTGGAAAGCAAGCAAAAGTCACCATTATCAGAATTACAACCTCAAGCTCACCTGACACGTTGTCCTGCTTCCGGCGGCGGAGTCTGATCACCTTCCCCCTGCTCATTCCTCTGCCAAAGGAGAATGCACAATTGAAGCTGGTTTGTAGGAGTAAAGTCACTTGAAATTCAACAGGATGTCACAAGATGCGTCCCCTCAGTGGGGCCCAGGATGATAAGAACATCGATTTAACATCCTCATCTCCACTCCTGGTGCCACCAACACTTGTCAGGCTGACAACGCAAAGGAGGAGGGTCAATACTAGGTAAAGCACTGGAAAGAACGCTCCAGTTAGCAAAAGGAAGTTTGTCCCACAGCCCAAATGTGACACGGTTTGGTATGAGAAGTCAACACAAGGAGCAGCCCAGATTGCACTGCACCAAAGCTTACCTGCACTTTTCACACTTGAGGAGGAAACCATCTTGGGAGACACTGCAGTGGCACCAAGTGGAAATTGATTCTCCTTCTGAGGAGCTCTCACTATCCCCGGAGTTCTCCTCATCAGGCGAGTGCAGGCCGTTCAGTTCTGCACGAGGTATAATGGTCTGGACAGGAGGAGAGGCTGGCGGCGTTGGAGGAGGAGGGGCTCCATAATTATGATCCTGAAAATGAGTATTTGCAGTACTACTTTTAACGTGAAGATACGATGTCTAGAAACTGAAGTCCCAAATCCACAGTTCCCAGGTTATTATTTAACAACTGGTGTAAAACAGTAGTCTGAATTCCTCAATCTACCCAGAAGGTAAAGCAATAGTTCTGAAAGATGTGAATGGTTTTCTTCTGCACCAATCAATTAAATTCAAAACCTATGAAAAAACCTAGGCCATTTCAACATTAACTGTTGTCCTGCTAATAATCTGAGATTACATCAGTGGTCAAACACTGGAACCAGTTGCCTAAAGACGTTGTAGAGTTTCTGTTTGTTGAAACATTCAAAACTGAACTAGACATGGTCCTGGGCAAGCTGCTCAAGCAGAGATAGCTTGAGCAGGGGGGTCGGATTAAGTGATCGCAAGAGACCTCTTCCAACCTCAATGATTCTGTGACATCCTGTTGATCCCATAGTTTCAAGCCACGCTCCCACTCTTCCTGACTGTTCCTTGTTTCTAATAGTTATAAGTTACCAATATGAAAATCTGCGCAGTTGAAACAAGTACAAATAGTGCACAATAAACCAACCAGGGCATAAAATTACCACCAGGAAAATATTATATATTCATATATATTCACACTTCATTCATATACTTCATTCAGTTACATATCTATCACCTAGAACACTACAGACTTCACAAACAATAAACACACAAATGCAAAATGTACGGCAGAACTCAGCTGTAACTCAGTGTTCCCTAATAAATAAGCCAAAACTCCTAAGGCTTAACAGGCAAAGAACTATGGAACAAGGAGAAAAAGAGTAAAGCAGACAGTAAAGAGCTGATTCACTGCAGAGAGAGTACTCACTGCGTAAGGCAGCCCGCGATAGCTGTGTTTCTGGGTGGCCCCATAGCCGTGGCTGGAGTACACATTCTTCTCACTGACAGCTGGACTAGCTTCCACAGACTCTGGGCTGCAGAAAGGGCCAGAAGTAAAACCCATCAATATAACATCATTTTTTTAGTGCCAGTATTTCACTGCTCTTTCCTATTCATGAAGGAACTTCATGAAATCAAGGTGTTATTATGCACTTCACCAGGCATCATGTGTGCAGAAGTACAGGATGAACCTGCTTTCAACAGAGGGAAGCAACTAAGGGCCACCCTGGATAACTCATTAAACTGGGTCTCAGTCTAGGAAGTTAAAAAGATAATTAGCATGTAAGAAGCTCAGTTTCCTTACAGTCGAGGAAGTTGGGTCTAGTTCAGTATTCACTCAGCCGGTCTAATCTCAAAGCCACTGAACAGTACTGCCATGTTATCTCTGCAACAGCTTATTTCAAATAGCAGCTAAGCAGCTTTCCTGCATCCGTGCTTGTTTCTCTTTCCCTCAGATAGCCAAGTCCAACGTCCTGTGATAAAGTCTGCATAAAACCTGCAGCTATCCTGACAGCAACAAAGAGGAGCTGGAGATTCCTGTTACAAAAGAGGCAACAAAATTCATGACCTGGACAGACATTGGCCGCAGACAAATCAGATTTGCTCTGTGCTTTCTATGCAGCAACATGGTGTGCAATGTTTTCAACAGGAAATCTGCTGCTGAGGTACAATGCACTTTTCTACCACATGGTGGTGAAGAAAAACAGCTAAAAATGAAAGGTATACCCCTTAGCAGAAAGCTGCAGAAATCCTACTCGGGGAAGGGACAGCTGCAATTCAATGCAGGGAATATTAGATAATGAGGCTACAGACAGAAGACCAGCAGGGAAACGCACTGTCTGTTACAAGCAGAAGATACAAGTCTTCTGCACAGATCAGAAGTAGGGCCCATATTAGAATACAGCAGAATATTACTAAATCATGTCTGCAGGTGAAATCTTCTTCAAAATTATAGCATGGAGCTGAGGAAGCAGGAAAGAAAAAACACAGGACAGGAAAACTTTACCTGGGACCTCTGCTGCTCTGGTGAGATCTTGTAGGATTCTCAGTGGGTTCTATATTGTCAGTGTGAATCAGGCAGTACTCAAAACACCAACGGCCAGTGGTCATGCATGAGGCAGCGTTTAGGCACCACTCAAGTGCCTAACACTAACCCCTGTGCCCTTTGGACTTCCTACCAGCTCTTGAAATCTCTGCTGCACTGAAGTTTGCCCCACCCTGGCACTAAACCTGCTATACTCTTTTTCTGAAGTAAGGTGGATCTGTCTTTCTATAATAAATTATTGCTCCTTTATGTTGCAAAGAACTGCAGAAAGCAGACGACCTTAAACTATGCAAGCTCTGCTTCTGTAGCTCAGGATTTAAGCACATGACATGATAAATTCAGTTTGTCTTCAACGTAACTACAACTAGCTAAATTGTGAAAAGCAGGAGACATAGGTGGCAATACCTCTCAGAGGATATACTTCTTAATAAGAGACGTTGTGTAGAGCTTGCCACATAATCCAGCCTTGCTGGATCTTTGCAACAGTCCTTTAGGACTTCCAGATTGGTACAGAGTTAAATCCATTCAGGTTTAATCGTATTTTCAGAAACAGTATTAGAAGGAAAAGAGCCTAAACAGCCTAAGCAGCAGATCCGTCCTCTGTCCAAGTCACCCACATTCCTAACTACAGTCAGCCTGGAACACCAGCAATGCTGCCGTGAGCATTAGCAATAAAACTTCAAGACTGTTGGTGCAACGGTGTCCAGGGGCAACAGCGCTGGGGCCCATGCTTCCTCAGCAGCAGCCCGCCAAGGAGCTTCAACTTCCAATATGCAGTCAGACTAACACAGCAAAACTACTCTGCAGCCTCCATGTCACCCTCAGATGAACACAAACACCCTTCAGCATTTTCATCTCCTCTCTGTATCAGAGGCTAAGGGAAGATGGTAAAGCTCGGCCTGAAAAAGAGGGCCAGTTAGTTTTCCTTTTGCCTTCCTGCTGCTTTCATGATGCACATCTTTGAAATCAATCCCTTATAAAAGCCAAGCAGCTCAGGTACCCCAGACTTCATGCATCAAACTAGCAGAGTTTCAAAGGAGAAGAGGAGGACAGCCTTAACTTTGAACTGACTCACGAAGGACACTTCAGCAGTAACAGTGTATCAACGCAAAGGCTGGAGAATAAAGTCCTAGCATTCCCAATTTTTAGAAAATGGACGGAGAAACCAATTCAGAAATCTTCAAAAGCCTTTTTTCAAAGCACTCCAGCCTAGCCTCAAGTTGGACCTACAAATTTCTTACAACCAGGGAAAAAGAAAGTGCTTTGCAGAAGGTTTACAGCCAGTCTTTTTGATATTTAAATGTTACAAGGGATATGCATAGCTGTATCTGGCTCTCCTCTCTACCATACTCAGCTCTGAAGGCAAAGCACCTCGTACATGAGTAAACTATTTAGCGCTCTTTCTCCTGTCATAAACAGTTTAAAATTCCTGCATGTTGAGTCTTTAAAGTGCTGGTGTGGGAGAAGCATGGTGACAAGCAATACTGAATATTAAATCTCAAGAAGTGAAGGATCATATACCTCAGATGAGTGACTTACTAGATTCTGACTCCCCGTTTAAAAACAACATGTAAAAATATGGGCTTTAGGATGGAATGAAGCACCATGAAGAACGCCAGTGCCAAGACAGACAAAAAAAGAGTACTAGCAGTCTTGCAGAGAGTGCAACTGTGTAGTCAAACTCTGTGCATAGTCAAATCAGGGCAAGATGGAAGGAAGAAACAATGATTCATACCCCAGCCCAGTGCTCCTACAGCTCAAAATTAATAGAGTCTGGAGCAATATCTGTTCTACATTGATCAATCTGACACGCAGGCATTTGCGCAGTAGGTAGCTTTAAATAATACATGGGGGGAATCTATCTCCAAAATGCTCTTTGTAAATTTTTGTACAGAGATGCTACAATTCGTATTTCAAAGAAGGATGCCGGAAAGTAGGAGGTAGAAGAACACAGAAATAACTTGAGCCCTCGCTCTCGCCCCTGACAAAAACTTAAAATGATGTAATCTAGGATGAGTACTAACAAGAGTTTTAAGAAAAGATCCCAATGCAGTATTTTCTGGATTTGAAATGTTCCTGAGTCTTACAGAAGAGTCCTCTTTTAAAAGAAATGGTAAGTCCCCTCCAGAAGGCCTCAGAGATAGGACTGCAGTAGGCACCCTGCACAGGGTCCTGTGTTGGGAACCCTCAGGGATTGCCCACTGAGGTATGCTTCTTGGAACCTGCTCAGGGGCAGAAACAACATAAAGATGTCTACACAGACTGATGCTGTCTCGCATCTCTGGCCAAGCTCCAAAGGGCTCCAGAAATATGTCATGTAAGATTGATACTGAGTCAGAGCTAGCAGGCTCTACCAAGAGGGAGGCTCAGCATACTGATCCCTCATATAGCACAGCTTTTGGAGAAGGAGTTGGCTCGTACCTTGCCAACGTCAAGCATGAATACAGCAAACGCACAACTGCCTGCACTTGAGCATAGACTTACTAGCCAAGCTGATATAAAACCCATGGTTGAGTGCCTCATACTGTTGGAATTCTCCTTTTCTCCATATCCTGTGTCAAACTTACCAATTTCCATAACACTGCATTTGTTAAACACTCAGAGTCTGTCTCTGTGTTTGTCTCTCACACAGCCAGCGGACCAGTACCCCTTTCTCCTGAGTGGAGAAAGCACTGGCACCGATCCTGCAGCCCCACTCTAGGGCAGCCCTCTGACACCCTCCCCTCCTCCTCTGTGGGGTAACACTCACTCCGATCCTGCAGCCATGTCGGAGTAGGACGTATCTGGTGTGGTGACTCCCAGAGGGATTGCAATGCTCATGACGCCCGTCGGGGATCACGGAGTCCAGAGGGCAGCGACTGGCCGCTCCGAGGGCGGAGAGGAGCCGCAGAGCCTCGGCCAACACGTCACGGACATGGGGAAACCTACCGGGGTAGAAACAAAGAATTGCATGTCCGTTACAGGATGAGGTCTCCCTGTATTCCCCTAAAGAAGGCTTCCACAGCAAAAGACAAGCAGAAATAGAGTTCCATCAGTGACCTGCTGCATTATTTTTAGTTCATTTTCATACGTGGGGCCAGGGAAGAGGTAGATAGCATTAGTTTGGTTTTGTTTTTGTTTTTTTTTTCTTTTTTCTTTACAGTCTTGTTCTGACACACAATGAGCTGCTCTGTCATAAAGCCGATAATGATAGCTCCCCCCCCACCCCCTAAACTTAGGGCTAATTATCAGATAAGCAATCTATTAGCTCCTTCTGTATATAAGCAGCAGCTGTCACCTATCGCCCACAGCCCTTCACCAGCATTTCCTAACTCCTTCCCCGAACAAGTTGCAGGCAAAGCCCCATCTGAGAGGACAATGAGACAGAGCCAAGGTGTACTGAGCCGAGACCTCTCGCTCCAGATCAGCTTGTATTTGCATTCGCTGGGCACAAGGCACAGGCGAGCATGACCGGCAGAGCAGCTATCCCCACGCCACCAGTGGCCTCCCCTCGGCAAGCGAGGCCCATCCTGGATTCTGCACCGATTACTCAGTCCAGCGAGCCCTGACGCAGCGGGCCCTGACTTTCTGAAATCCCAGCTGACACCTCCCCATGGCAGAGCCACGTCAGACGTCTGGGCGCTCGCGCATAGGCCGCTCCGATGAGAAACACGGCGGGGCCATTGGCTCGGCGCGGGGAGCTGGGGTGAGTCACGGCAGCATCATGGGGCGCAGCCGCCGGCCGTGCCGGGGCTGGGAGGGAAGCCCCCGCCCAGGCTCCACCTTCCCTGCTGACCGCAGAGAGGGAAATCACGGATAAACGCAAACTTCCAAGGGTCGGATGGAGGTAAAATGGGATCAGCTCCTCGTTATGTAAATAACCTCAATAACACAGGAGCTATTATTCTACGCAGCTCTAAAGAAAACCCCCACGACACAGAGCAAGGCTGCATTTCAGCAGATAGCAACGGCAGCTCTAAAACCAAAGGAAAACGTCGACAATTTAGCCATCCTCTCTGCCCATTAAACTTTAAGGACGGCCTTGAATAACTTTTCGCAATCTTCCCCCGGCTCCAGCAGCGCGCTCACAGCCGGCCGTCACATGCTCCCCGGCATCTCGGGGGCTCTGCCAGCAAACCCTCCTGGGCTACAGAGGGGCCGGGAGCCAAGTCTTCCTGCGGGTAGTGAATTTCTCACAGGGAACTGCCTTTGGACACCATAGTCCAGCCATTGTTTAACACACAAAAAAGCCCAGAAACACAGAAACACACACTCACTACAAGGGCAAATGAAGGAAGAGTGAGAGAGTCAGAAAGCTTAAAATGCCACATGCTATATTGCCTTTTCCTGTCTTAAAAGGCAGGCCACTTCTCTTAGCACAAGGAAATATTTCGTTCTTCAGGATATATCCCCAAGAGAAATCTTTCTGATAGTATGACAGGCATACAGTGAATTACAGAAGTAGTATGTAGAGATTTCTAAGTGATCTGTGGCAATTCCCTGTTATGCCTCAAAGCAAGTCTCGCGGGGAGGTAGGAGATGAAAAAGAAAACAGGGAGGACTAAGTTCACAAGGAGCTCAAACCCAAGACAGCCCAAGTGTCCTCAAGAGTGGTTTTTTGAAAAATAAAAAGAGAAATAAAAGGACCTTTAGGAAGTGTCTCATTTGCCCTTTCTCATGCTTGTGACAGAACTGTGATTTCTATGCTGACACCAGATGAGACAAACTGCTGCTAAAATACAGCTAAAAGCTACAGACATAAATCCCTGCTTCAACCCAGAGTCACATAAAACTCTGGCACAAGGTTAAAAGAAATAGGACAAGTTTCTCAGTGTCTGAAGCACTCTTCCCTTTTAAGGAACATAGAAAAGTTCTTCACCCCTCAATTTTTTAATACTTGCTTAGATTTCCGCCCCTCCACCCCCCTTGATCTCTTGCCTTTGCCATGCCCATACCCAGCTGGCAGCAGCCCGAGATTTCATCAGGACAAATTCCAGCCTCCTGCCTGCTCGTGACTCAGCAGCACCAGAGGATTTCAGGTGTAGCTTCTGGACTCGAGAGTCACGGGGTACCTGGTCAATCCTGGGGGAACTGGGACAAGTTTTCAGCCACTTCTCATAGGAAACCCTCTTTCCACCAATGCTGTACAAACACCAGACTGCTTCAGTGCAACTGTAGCTCCCACTTTTGGGAAAGAGATTACAGGAGAAACATGAAATACCAAATAGAAAGGTCAGACAAGGCAAATTCCAGTTCAGTTGCTTTTGTGTTGACCCAGCAGTACTTGCCCAACCATCACCCATACTCAGATTTTGCTGTTTGATGCTGCTGTTTTATGTGTACTTTCAACTCTGGCAATGTAACATTCAAAATGAATTGCTGAGACCAATCTCAAGTGCTGTCCACGACCACATCACCTTCGGGCTAGATTACAGTCTGGTCTTCACGAAACTTGGCCTCGTTACACCCAAAACATGATCCTGCACAGCAAATGCTGTGGTTGAGATCAGAACGTTCACCCATCGAACTGGCTCATTTCCTGTATATACAATCCCTAAGCTCTTTCCTACATCTTTCCCCGTAAAATATACAGTTGCATCAGAGAAAAAAGTCACACCAAATTCTCTCCAGTGCCACTGGAAGAAGTTTTCCTAAAATTCAAAGTCTTAACGAAAACATGATGAGCTTCAGACCACAGCACAAACCTGGTGATACAATTCCTCCTGAAATCAAATGGACACAGGACTTTTGATAGCCTAACAGTAAACAATACTTAGCTGGTTTTGAAAATGCAGTATTTAAAGATTTCCCCCCCACACGCATTTGGCATCTACACTCCTTCCTCCTTCACCAGTGATACCAGTATAAAGACACCTGGTCTTCCGCAACATCATCAAAACAGCCCAGGTGAGCATCCACCTGCACAGTCACGCCAGCACTGGTATCCCCAATTCTCACTCAGCACAGGTCATACACCAAGGGACTCACCCACCTTCAGATCTAAACTGTAAGTGGCTGCCTTAGCTAAAATGTAAATATATGCTATGCAATTACTTCAGGTAACATCCTGTATCGACGGGAAAGACTGTAATAAATCTAAGCTGGCCAAGTGAAGGTTAGGCAACACCTGCTATAACAGTAAATTTAATTTTCAAAACTCTGTTTAGGATGCAACAGCCACAGTGCCACATTGGCTCACTTCCACAACCACTGCCCTCCATATTACAGATAAAGCAGATGCAGAATATTTACTGTTGGAGACTCTTTTCATAACCTATGGTGCTGAAAGTCAGTATTAACAGGGACAATCGAGTACAGTCAGTCAAACAGCTCGCTAGGTCATCCTCCTTCAAGATGTGGTTGTTCTCGTTTTCACTAGTGTCCTGGTCTCACAGATACCTCTGGGCACCCGCAGCCTGCAACACTTCGTGACAGACTGTACAAAAATATTTGAGAACGTCATGAAAAATTCACCCACAGACAAAAACCCTGGGCAGAGCCTCAGGAACTGCACTTGCTACTTAAATTCAGATGCCCAGCTCTACCACCACTTGGTGCTGCTCAGGTGGTGTTAAACAATCTGGGGGTGGGGAAGCACCCCCCTTGCACCCTCCCACAGTCAAGGACTCAAGGGGAAAGCAGTCACCAAGCAGGGAGAGGACAGAGACTCAGCCCATTTTTCCACAGTGTCAGTGTGCATCTGTGAGTCCGTGTCTACAGAGGACTTAAATTAACATTGTGCATCCAGTGTCTCATGCACTGCCAAGAATGATAAGAAGGTAACGCCAGTACAAAACACATCATGGACAAACTGAGAAGAGCCTTTTCCGATTATATACAACTTCAACAAGTGTGCCGGGGAGGAAGGACAGGGAAATCCCCTCTGCCTGCACTGACAATGGCCACTTCTCACGTATTTCTTGTTCACAGATAGCAAAGGACAAACAAGCGCTTCCTTTACCACTCCCCACACCTCCAATTACTGTATTTCCCAAACTGGATGCAGACCCAAGACTTTTGACAACTCGGGATTGCTAGCATCCAAATGATAACTGCCGTCCTCCTCTTCGTGCTCAGCAACAGGCCTGCAGGTCACCTATATAGGACAAGCTCCATATGTAACGAGCTGTGCATCTTTACGCTCCCAAGCCATTACCAGTCACAAATTTAAAGCATATTTTTCTCCTGCATCTCACACTGCCATAGGGCAGAGCTGGTGGTGAACTAAAAATAGCAGCTCTGCCATACAGCCTTCCTTGGCATCCTCTCCATCAATCTCACCTGGGACAGAGCCAGCAAATTCTGTACGTTCATACTTACGCTGCCATTTGTATCAGTAGCAAACCTCTCTGCAAGTGGAGCGGTATAAAAAGCGTTAGCAGGCTTATGGATCCAATTCATTCATCTTTTCCCCTGTAAATTTCAGAATAGCCAAAAAACTATGGGACATCTAATGTAAACATGAAGTGCTTCAGTTACCATCCTGAAAGCATCCTGTCCTATCAGCTGGTGCCACCCAAATACAAGTGCAGTCCACCCGTATCTGAGCAAGCACTGACCATTCTTTCCAGCACAGCCATAAACCTCACGTCAAGGGCAGATCCTCACAGGAGGGCAAACACCTTTAGTGCAAACAGAATCAGATCAAGGGTTTTCACTTTTAAAACAGCTAGCTAAAAAAAAAAAAAAAAAAAGAAAAAAAAGAAAAAAAAAAAAGATGGGGCCTGTCGCTCTTTCAATGACATGCTGTTCTGCAAGGACACCAACACAGAAGCAGAGCAGACAAATCCTTAAGTCCCTTAGCTCCAACTTATTCTGAAACATACAGATTGCTAAAAGTACCTGAATTGTGCTGCAATCTCCCAATATAAATGCTTAGCTCTGCTCTGAAAACAAGCTGGTTTCACTAAGCAGCAAGGAAACAACTGTGCCAGTTTTAAAAAATGACATATTGACATAAGTATTTACTATTATCATTAGTACCATATATCATCTGCTAACTGACTGACAAAGCCAGACAGCAATCCATCCATCCATCGGGGCCTGGGAGAACTCCGTCCTAGTCTACAACAAAAAGGATCAAAATAACAGGCAACACAAGTATTCATTACTAGCTATGTATGCACACTGTGATAGCCAAATTGTTGACACATATAGTGCAATGGTTAAAGATTTATCAGTCTTAGAATTTTCTCAAGACTCTCCTGTTTTATATGTAAGCAACTATGAGCAAAAAGAAGTGTATGTATACATTTAGTTCAGAGTTCATCTTGTTCTCTGGGATCTGGAGAGCCATGATAAAGCACTGACAAGTTCTTAGAACAAGAATAACAGCATTTTAAAATTGTTAAGTGTGTAAAAATGCGGCAACTCAGCGAGACTTGATCCTGCTCACCGTGCTGGACAAGACCTGGAGTCAGGGATCAGGGAAAGGCGAGACTGCTGCTTTTAGGACATGGGTAATTTCAAAAAGCTTTTGGTATCCATGGGCCTATGCCATCAGTCAAGTTGTTCCATACAAGATGTGAAATTACATGAACGATTCCCATTATTCTTAAAGTACTTTATGGAAGCACTAAAAACTACCTAAACACATGTCTATGAATACACCCACCTAGCTAAAGTCATGGCAATAAATCAGTTCAATGAAGACTATTTAAGCCACGTTTAAAACTGAGGTACAAGCATGTTAAACTGATTTTGATTAAAATCACCTGGAAACTTTAAAAAAAAAATCTTTCAATGAAATTTACTTAAACTAGGTTTAAGCTATTTTAAGGCAATTTTCATCACGTCCATCCATGGAATTCCATCATTTTATACGTCGAAGGCAACATTAATTTCAGTTAAACTCCTCTGCAAACTGCACCCTAAGGGACTACAAATGATGACAGTGAGCAACTGAAAGAAATTAAACCATCAAGCAGAAAAATTACGAAATGCATAGTCAAGTATTCTCAGCAACTGACCCAAGACTGCTGAGATTACTCAGGAAAACAAAAAGAATGACCTCAAAACTTTGCTGCTGCTTTGGCAGTCAAGAAGTTATGTAAAACTTCTTTGTTTTGCAAACCCCCCCAAAAAAATGTCCTGTGATTTTCTTTTGAAATCACTAAGGATTTCAGGTATTATGATAATAGAAGAAAAATTTAATAAGATATAAAGGAAGGGCAGCTAAGACTTTGCTTCCAGAATACCTTCTACTGGACAATTCAACTGCATTCTTTACAGTCCAATACACTCTGGAGATGGAGGCGTCAGACAAGGGTTTGTTTGGACTTTCTTAAAACATCAAATTTGCATCCCGGAACCTTACTGGAAAGTTTAATCTGTATTGATTTGAAATTGGTTGAAAAATCATACACAAGGATAATTCCATAAACAAATACATGCCAAAGTAGAAAGGGGAAGCAAATTACAGAGTAGCAGTGATCCACGGTGACCAAATTATTCTGAGGTATGTTGACCCGGAGAGGTGGCAGGCAGACACCAGGAAACCTTGCCTGCACCCCACACTGATGAGAAGGGACCCAGCTGCACTTGCGTGGTCTGCACACAGAGTCTGCTGAGCAGGACAGCGATAGCGATGTTATTTTAAAGGAATAACAACCTCAACCTCAAGGGAAAAGGACTATCCCAACCAAGAAATTTGTATCAAAGTCCTCATAACTTTAAGGGCCAGAAACAGAGGATGTCTTCAAGAACACTTCACAAAACAATACTTTCAAAGTCCAGCAACCTGTATCAAATAGTAACACCTTGAAAATGTTATTCATCAAAATAAAAGTCAAAGAATAATGGTAATAGTGGAGAAATTAAGAAAAATCCCATAGACTCAGAAAGAATAGTTCTTGGTCCCTTTCTATGCTAAAAATATTGTTTTACATTGCCTCTATCTCACAGCATAAGTCATTGAAGATGACAAATTCTTCAAATACTGAAGGCACTTAAAATTTTATTTTGAAAACTGAAAGGAAGGTGACCCCCTGAAAACACTTTTATTTTTGCAAATACTGTTTTCTATTCTTTCCTGAATGATATACAGCAATACAAGAGAAAAAAATTATGATCGATTATACATGAGACCCCACAGAAACAATGATACAAATATTACCAAAATAAATGAAATGGGAAGGAGTTCTACAGTTCTACAAACTTTTGCTTTCTGACAGTTGCAAGGGAAAAAACTGTCTTCAGCAAGAGGAACAACACATCCTAATTGCTGTCCTGGTTCTATACTCCAAGATAGTTGCTCTCTTTTCCCACGGGTTCAAGGAGAAACAGTCAAATGTCTGTATGTCACAAAAAAAAAAAAAAA
>VXBL01003290.1:118980-137058 GCA_013400195.1 Aramus guarauna
GAAAATGCAAACAAAAAGGTTCAGAACTGATATTTTTGAGATTAAGGGCTTGACAGCTAGCCTCCAGTGAATCCAGCTGTGGCAGTTGATGTTACTGCTGCGACTATCCCCCCTAAGCCTTTGCCAAAACAGCTGGCAGGAAGGAAACCTTGCCATGTCTCATCAAATGCAGTCTCATCTTGATGCCAAGACGACTGGACTAAAAGCAGAAGCAGGTAAAATACATATTCCCTTTTAGATACTGTTATTGGGGCAATAAATTTCTGCAACGGGGCAGAGCAGACAACTGGGAACAGCAATACTGGAAAGCACTGCTGCTCAGTCCGCTACATCTTGTCTATATAAATCCTACATTTTCAGATGCAATTTAAGAGGCCTCCCTACACCAGAAAATGGCTACGGTTAAAACAAGACTAAAGATTAATTTAAATAATGTAAATGACACTGGTTCAATCCTAGCAGACCCGAGTGTTTCTTTGTTCTAGATTTTGTTGCTTGTGAACGTAATAGTATTCACATGAATGGCTGTACCTGTGTAACTATCAAACTTTACTAAGTAGATAAACCCCCCAATTAAAAAGGCTGTCAGACAACACACACCCACCTCCCCCAAAAAAGAAACCTCACCATCTCTAGACCTTGAAACTGTGTTTTGAAGGGATTTCAGAGAAAAGCCTATACCACATGCAAGGTCAGAGGGAAACAGCAATAAAGGGCAATAACTAGGATCATATCCAAACCCAGAGAATTACAGTTCCCATGAGAATCCGGACAGTCCAGAGTCACGGGAAGTTGCTGAATATAGAAGGGGAATCAGCAGAATTTACTGGCACGGAGCAGCGTCCCGAAGTTGCAACCAGTGGAAGGCTAACCACAAACAAGTTGCCAGGAGTAGGATTGCAACCTCCAGTCCTACAATTGGAAAAAAGATTTCTCCGTAATCCCACTAAATACTCTCTGCCTCGCAGGTCTGGCTGTACGTCCTTTATACATCTATTTAAGGCCCCCACGTGATGAAGGCTGCCTGCCTGGCCACTCCCAGCCAGGGCAAACAACCCAGCTCCAGAGGAGACTCCAGCAGCGGCTTCCAAGGCAGACATTGCATCAGCCAGGTGTGCAGGAAGCGACGGAGATAAAGCAGCTGTTGTCAAAGGGGCTCTCGGACGGAGGCCGCTTCAGGAATTCCATGGAAAGGACGACAGGAAGGAGAGAGATGCTCCACACACAGAACAAGCTTCATCGGCTTCAGAAAGCCTTTGTGCTGGGGCTCCGGACCTGGCTTTTCTCCCAGAGATGATGCAACACTGAGGAACAAGGTCTGTGCCAGAGAAAACTATTCACAGGCTATGCAGATGGCAACACGGCCAAAGAATCTCGGATCAAAACACGCCGGAGCCCATCCAGGCCCGGCGAGCCTCCCCAGGCCTCTCTTCATGCCCCCCAGGATCCTCCATTTCACTTTGCCACCTCAATCCTAGTGCGGCCACAGCTTCAGGCGGAACGAAGGACCTTACAATAGTGAGAAAGAAGTAAAAGGGGGTTTTAAAGTGCTGCAAAAAAACAAAAAAACCAAACCAGCTCATCCTCTGATCTGTTGGAGGGAAGGGATGGGGGAAGAGATTGAGCTCAAAGCCTCATATCTCCCAGCCGGGGATCCTCCCGTCACTGCGGCTTTGCCAGCGCACGTGTGAGCTCCCCAAACATGTACGGCAGCTCTCCGCTTGCCGACAGCCTCAGCCCTGCTCTCACACACCAGGAAACCACGCAGGGAGGGCCCAGGCAGCCATGGCAACATCACACTGTGGCAATTACGGAGCCGTGGCTCCCAAGCCAAGGTTCAGCCTTGCTTGCCATTACAGGGCTTGTTTTGACCCTTCCCCCCTGCTCGAACCATCACCGAGTGCCCTCCCAGCTCTGGCCTGGCCTCTGTGGTTTGCGACCAGCAAGTTTTGCAGCCTTGCACCTGGGCTCAAGATCATGCAAATACATTTTCCTCCACGTTATAAGGAAGTTACTCCAAGCTTACGTAACACTCATGTGTCGCGTCCCAACAAACTCCAGTTTGTCTGATGCACCTCGAGTGGGAAACCCAGCTATGAAAACACCTGCAACCCACACCGCACACAGCGAGACGCTCACATACATTTACTAATTGAGCTATGTAATCACTCAGAAGCATTAAAATCCAGTGAATTTTACACAGTTAATAAGGATTTCAGCAATCTTCCAGCGTTGTGGCAGGTTTCGAAGCTCAGCCTGCTGCACTGCCCCACCACATCCCCTTCTCGGGGAAGTCTTTGTAGGGAACGCCACCGACTGTGCCAGTGGCACTCTTGGTCATTCAAGATGGTTCTAGAAAATTCACACATTTCCTGCAGATTGACTTTTCCCAGCATAAAACCAATTAGAGAACAGAGTCAGCAGGACAGTGGTGGAGAGCAATCACAAAAGCCCAAAGGCAGATCAGCTAAAAAGTCCTATTTCCCCTTCTGGGGGGCTTCTACTCGGTTGCTGATGCTGAATTACATTCAAGAGATGTTCTTTACAGTGGTTCACTTTTCTGGCTCCTTTGCACCTCATGTTATATTGTATTTTGGCACTGGCAAGATACATGCTGATCCCAAAACGCAAGTACTACCGACACGGCAGCATGGCATGCCCCAGCTCTGCACATTCGATCCTCCGTGCACGATGGATGTCCCCCCAGTTACAACCTTACAATAGTCAGATTTACAGAATAAGCCACCAGCAAACAACATCTTGGACCATCAAGCTTTAAGGAATATAAATTTTGATAAGTTATCAAGTTTTTGGTAAAACAAGATAATCAAAGACTTGCTCTCAAAAGCACAGAGAAGGAGGTCTGGCACTTACTCAGGAAGCTCCCAAATACCTGCTTCATAACTGCTGGCAAGAAATGCAAAGCTCAGTGGTACAGACAGCGCTGAGAGCCACGGTCACTTTTTTTGACTAGCCCATTTTTTGTTAACAAGATGAAAAGCAGATAATCCAGTTGAACACATTTTCAAAGTAAATGCAGATGACCAGAAATCAGCAGTCACAAACCTACAAACAGTGACTGAATAAAGACGGAAGTCACTTAAACTTGCAAATAAATTAGTAATTTCTTCCTTCGAGAAGAGCTTCTCTATGAGTGCACAACACTGGAACCAACCACCTTAACTGCATGTGGGTGGTAACGCAGGAGTACTGACATCAAACAGTTGGCCAAGAGTGCTCACACGAAAGCGATGCTGAGCAAGTGGTTCTGTAACACATCAATAACGAAATGCTATCTGTTACCACAACTGCTGCGTTTTTTGAATGATGAATTATGAGCAGAGTAATATATTGAGGACGTTTTCATGATTATCACAAACGCCACTAAGCACAGGTATGTACAACCACACGATGAAACCAAGAGGTTGAAACACGAGAGTTGCTCACGCTGAAGAGGCTGCCAGGTCGTCTTCAGCAGCCTCTTGATGCCGAGAGGGAAGGAAAGGGGGAGATTTCTTTACCGCTAAGCCCTCACAACCTCTTTTTTGTGTAGCGCTTTCTGCATGTTGCTGCTGCAGGTTAAGACAGAGAGGGCTGTCTGGACAAGGTGAGTAAGTAGCAGGGACTGCTGCACTACATCTTGCAGCTGGAGGCCTTCACTTTATGCTGCAGAGTGCCCCAACACGTTCCTGCAGTTTGCTATCCCTTTAGTCCTTAAGCAAGAAAACTTGCAGTTGCCAGACAATCTCTTTCCCGCCTCAGAAATAGCTCAATTTATGTGACAAATCGATAGGCTCAATGTTCAAAAAGCTACAGAGTTTTGAGCTACTTCTTCCCTAGGACACCAAAGTGGTTCCTTACTGTACAGCTGCAGAGATGAGAGTGATGGGGCTCCTCCCTGGCCGGACCTGGAGGAGGAGAGGAGAGGCAGGAATGCAGCCATACAGAAGAGGTGAGAGCAGCCCAGGTAGCTCCACGTCCTCCTCTGCGCAGGTGAGGATGAGTGTGCACGCACGCAGGGCCGACCAGAGCTCCACCTGCACAAAGCAGCAGATTTTGAGAGCTACCAGAAGGGAATTTAAGAGCTCTGTGTACGTCTGCAAAGGCATCTGGAACAAGGTAATCTATGGAAATACAGAAACTCGGCAGCCATGGAGAGAGTGGTGGAACGGACAAACACAAATAAAAAGTAGAAGCACAATCTGGAGCCATTACCAAACTGAGTCACTCAATTCCTCAGGTGAATTTACAAAGTGAAGGAAGAGCAGAATCGCTGAAGTACTCTCATTTGGATGGCACGAAAACCAGCAAGCCAGTGCTATTAGAATACTGCCTCTGAGCAATTATTTAGTATTGTTTCAAACACGAGTAAACTTTCTGACTAAGTCCAGTTAACTTGAGAGACAGAGAACATCCTACATTAATTTAAGAATGAAACCTACCAAGAGAGTTTGTGCTTACTTTGCCTCTCAGAGGAACTAAAATCATATTGCCATTGTGCAATTTTTTTAATACTGTTTCTAAAAAAGGATGAAAAAGATTTACAGACTTCTGCTGCGGTCAACTGGAATTCAGAAATGCTCATCTGAATACAGGGAGTGTACACAGTTACATCAGGGCTTCTCTGTAGAGGCTTTCAGAAAGCCTTAACCATATCTTAAACATCTGAAAAAACGCAGTATGGGAAAGAACTGAGTTCCAATGATGCAAGCCACAAAGCATTAAATTTCAGAGTTCCCTTCACATCTAATGTGTCTTATGCAACGCAGTATTCTAGCGTCAGGTTAACTATTTCTACTCTAAATCCAGTTTAAGTTCATAATCGTGGCTGTGAGTGCAAGTGCACATATCTGAACTTCCACCAACTGATCACAGTACAAAACCTTTAAAGATTCTTAAACTCCAGTGTCAGGAAAGGAGTATTATCATCATTAAAAAAAAACCAAAAAAACTCCACAAAAACCCACCACCACAATACATTTTCTCCAGAAAGAAATGAGTTGGGTCTATTTTAAAAAGCTAAGATGAACATTTGGTCCTTTTCCCTTCCCTGTAAACTGTTCCAATGTTTAATTATTATCATTGCTAAGAAACTGTACTTCAAGATTGAATTTGTCTAACCTCAGCTGATATTGCTATGCCTTTGTCAGCAAATCTCACAAGTCCTTTTAGAGAAAGATGAAGTCCTCTCTCAATTGTCTTTTCAATAAGCTGAGTAAGTTGAGCTCCTTTAAGCCTCACATCATGAGGCTTATTTTCCAGTCCCTGGATCATTTCTGCAGCTGTCCTTTGAATTCTCTCCAAATACACTGGCATTCTTCTTGAAGCATGGAAACCAAAATTCAATTCCAGTATCAGTCTCAATGTTGCTGTGTTTATAAGATTACTTATTTTTGCTTCACATTCCTTTCCCCCAGTTCTTTCTTTTTTTTTCTTTCTTTTTTCTCCTCAATATGCCCCACAATCACACTAATCCTTTCAAATAAAATACTGGCTCAAGTACCATGTAGAGGCAACTAGCTGCAAAGACCTTACAGCCCTTTGAGCTACAGCTTTCCAAAATAGTGTTTCACAACATATAGGTGGGTTTGCAGTTTTGCTAACAAATGCATCACCTCACAAATGGATGGTTTCATATCTTTTGTGAAATGTGACAAAACAATTCAGGACCCCCTAAATATACTTTATTATCCCACTAGTGTCTCTCTGACAGAAGCTTTATTAAATATTTCATGCTATCCAGATAAAAAGATTCTGAAGAAGAGTAAATTAAAAGCTGATTTCATCTCACAACCTTCTAAAAAGCTAGGTGTGTCCTTTCCAAGTTACAATCCCAGGTATTTTAGATCTCCACTGTTAACGCAATTTCCCCAGCACAATCATTTCTAGTGTCAGAGTCCCCTGTCGTCTTCCTCCTAACTCTTGCCCTCTCCACCCAAAACAGACATGTCCCACACTCCTCCGACACCCAGTCCAACTTCCATAGAACCACAAAATAATCCAGGTTGGAAGGGACGACGGGAGGTTAACTGACTGAACCCCCTTCCTCTCCCTAAAGCAGGGCCAACTTGGATCAGGTTGCTCATGGCATTGCTCATTTCTTCTCCAGGGCCACTAAGTGTTTGCTTAACTATGCATTTTAAGGCCAAAAATAACCTTCTGATGATCTGACTTTCCACCTAACAAAGCCTGGAAAATCTCACCTAGTCATTTCTACACTTGGCACCGCAACTTACAAATGAGCTAGACCGTGTTTGTCAAGCATGGCCTAAAAAACAGCGTATGGATTTACTACAATTCTTTGTGGGAAATTTGAAATCTTGCAGCAGACTGCAGCCTAGGTGTCCCCAGGCAGCATCAACCCAAGCCATTAAGTCTTCACAGTAAGCACAGTACATTTGTAGTTCTTATGAAAAAAGTGTCAAACTTTTTTTAAACCAAAAACTACATCAAAGACTTTCTCAAAAGCCTTTGAAGAATGCTTCCAACTACCCAAGTGAAGCTGCAGCTCTAACTATCCCTCCAAAGAGGAATGTTCTTGCACTGCATACATAGGTGATTTAAGATGTCAGCTTCCCCACAGTTGCATAAAACATACATTAGTGGCAAATGTATTGATATAATTTTAAATGTTACCTTCCACGTCCACACTGGTAAGATTTATCCACACCTTCCTTTATCAATATGTTTATTTAACAACACGCTCACAGGATTTGTTTCCTTGACTACCTAGGTAAGGACGTCCATCATCCCTTAACTAGCACAGAGCATCTCTCAACTCAGAGGCCAGTTCCTACAAACCTTACCATTTCTTTCTTCTGTCACTAAAAAGAATCTCTCCCACCCCTCCAAAACACCCATAATTATATCAACAAAGTATTAAGGTGGACATATATTTATCCAAACAAAAGCATGTCATAACAGTCAAGTTATTCCCCTTTCCTTAAAGAATAGCTATGTGAAATCAAAGCGACTGAGAGCAGAGCTGTATTAAATGTAAGAGCATGAACTAATACACTGAAATTACAGATGTTAGCCAAGATCCTGCGATCCTCTCACCTTACATTCTTCCCTAAGCATCAATTTTTGGCCCTGTCAGAGATGAATAAAACCTTCAGTCTGACTTGGGAGAGTCACTCTTGTTCTCACATTACGTTCTCTGCTCTCCTGTCTGGGATTATCAGTGCTGCATTCCTTGCCAACAGCAAGAAACCTCTTTAAACCTGGAAAAATTGTGGAACAGAATAAATAAGAAAAAAAAAAATCCCATCGTGTGAGTAAATGAGGCTTGACAGCATGATGGATGCTGCAGGTTCACAAGTATGAAGGCACTCCTAAGAGGATGGCTTGTGCCTGTTACAGCTTCACATAAGCATAAAAGACGCTGGTTTGCCGCATTCAGGAGAGAGATGCTCAACTATTTAGATTGGACGCATTTTATATAAGACTGAAGATGACTAAGTCACAGCTGGACAGATTATGTTCTAGAAGGCGGCTGCGCGCTCCTCCCTGTACCTTCAACACCATCCTCATCTGCATATTTTCTCCTTTCCCTTTCAAACACAAGATGCTGAATTCTCCCAAGGGAAAAAATAGCCAGAGAACATTCAGGACAATGTGCTTTAACCGAGAGGAATTTTATATGCACCAGTCATCGTAGGGCTAATTTGATTTTGTCATTAAGGAAAAACTGAGAACTATCAAGACCTCAGCTGGGTAGCAGTTGGATAGGAGAATGATCTCAACACAGGAGGAAAATAAGCACAGACAGGAATTATATTCCTGAATAATGCAGATAGACTTTCCGTGCACTAAGCATCCAAACAGTTTGCCAAGATACTCTGAAGGCCCCTTCACATAGTTTATCAGTCCTGATGGCTACAAATGAGTAGCAACATTGTTCTTAGCCCAAACTATCTTGCAGCATTATAATGCTTGTGAAAACAAGCAGGAAAAATACCCTGGTTCATACTACCACACTTCCCCATCAACAACTTGTACAGGAGATTTTTTTCACCTGTATCCACTGCACAATGTAGTCCCCACCACACCTATTAATATCAGTACTAAAACCACTGATTGCTTTACTGAAAGAAACCAAAGGTATATACAGAAGCAACACAGCACTACAGAACATGGACACATGGGCAAAGGCAAGGACTGGCATGGGTGAGACAGCTACCTAAAAAAAGTCCAAGATAAGCAATTTGCACCACTAGACTAGGAGTCAAAAAAAAAAAAAAAAAAAAAAAAAAAAAAAAAAAAAAAAAAAAAAAAATCCATGTTTTACCTCCACATTGCTTATAAGATGTCCTATGCAAGCTAACTTCTTTTTTGTGCCTTAATTTCCCTATCAGTAAAATCAGAATACTACTTCTGAGATGTCACACACAGTGTTTCAAGCCATGCACATGAAAGTTAGAGCTAAAGCGATAGATTTGGTTAAAACAGGACAGGGGACAAACTGCCCTGGCAGAATTGCATCTTGAACTTTTGGGTGGAAAAAAAAAACTGAAAAAAATTTATATCACTGCGGCCATTTCACTTGTGTCATTCACAGTCGGTAGAGGGTAAGGACCCATGCAAGCATCCTGGGTGAGAAGCAGCAGCCTCCCAAAAAGCAGGGATGATCAGTTTAACTGGAGAGATTTTAACCGAAGCTAAATTACACCTTCTCAATACTAACAGAACTCCATAGCAAGTCCCATTGTTCAAGATGAATTTTTACATTTAAAACCCACATACCATTTCAGTAACAACCATCTTTCTTAATAATTTAGGTAATTTTGTTTTACAAAATGCTGAAAAGTTTCCATCATTTTTCAAATATGTGTCAAGGCCATTTATTTCCTCCCTCACAACCTCGTCTTCGCGTAAAACCGAAAATATCAGAATTCCTTGCAAATGTTACCCCAACACAGTGACTCTCATGGGAACAGCCTATTTCACTATTGCTCAGAAAAAGGAGTGATGCCTTAAACTCTGACACTGGAAGAGCAACAGAAAGCTACAAATTTTGCTTACAAGAACAGCCTGCTCCTAAATCACCCCCACCCTTCTCTGCTGCGTGATACAGTTTTAAAAAAACAGGATGAATTTTCAGTCAAAGGATTTTGCCACAAGGATCCTGGTTACGTTTTCATGCAGTTCTGTAAAAATCAGAAAAGTTACATCAATGTTTGGCCATGCCATTTCATTCTCCCTGCTCCTTCAAGGCTCTTTTCTCCACGCGCGATTCAGTGAATCTCTGCTGACCAGTTTCAAGCTGACAGTCCTGAGAAACCTAAATAAAAGGCCTAACTAATGACTGCAGGTTTAGTCTCACTTTTGGAATATGCTAGTGCTTTATTCTTTATTAATGTATTACTTCTATCTGTGTATGTAAGGCTTAGAAATACAGGATCAAGAAATAGGAGTGAAATTAATGTGTCACAGTTCCTACATTCTCTGGCAGCTTGTGGGGAAAGTCTTTTCCCAGTTTGTGAATTTTCCACCTTCTTACAAATTCTATATCTGAATTTTTCCTAAAGGACACTCTGAACCCACAACAGCTGAAGAGAATCCACCAAACAGTGGACTTGTGCCACCACATGCAATCACTTCTGTGCTCGGCTTCTTTAATTTCTCTGACTAACCCACATCGTGCTCCAAGAATTTCAGGAAAGATAACGCGCGCTGCTCTTCTAGCAGCACTAATGGTGATTTCCATGATTTCCATAGGCGTGTAAAGGATGCCTCAGCTTGGGACTTCGGCTTCCAAGTGCCTCCCACCTCAGGCAGAGCACCCAAGAACAGCCTCTCCAAACAGGACTGTCACAGGGCAGCATTAAAGTATTTCCTTTACGTATTTCACAAGTTGTACTTTTAACCTCTGCAGAAATCTTCCTACTGACAAGACACTTACCTAAAGAGACAGGCTGGGGATGGCATACCTCAAAATACAGCATCTAGTACTTAGTAAAACTTTCCACCTTCTGCCCGGTCACTGTCAGATAAAGGACGTGTCCTGACCCTGGGTACTTCTCGGGGGGCACTGGCAGGGAGCGGACACAACCGTTCAGACGAAGTAGGTAGGATCTCTACCTACATATGTAGGCTCACCCTACAGCTCACCTAGGTATTCAGCCACCACACTGCAAAGGCAGAACAACCGCTATCAGCGGCAAAGCATGACAGCAAATACAATCTGCTTAGTTCCCTTACTGCAAAGTGATTGATTTGGGGCTATTTGCAAAGGTTTTCATTAAATAAAAGACTACCCTCACAACAGATGAGATTTCCGAGACATACTGCTCACGGCCAACATAACTTTTTTGCACAGCAGTATGCATTTGGAGATGTCATGACATGCTAACATTTAAATAACATTATTCAAACACAAATAGCCAAAATGCTGCCTCAAGTTTTACTAGACCAAATAGTCTCACTAAGTACGAAACAGCTTCAGCTCTCAGTGAGCAGACAGAGCAGCACACAGTGGGATTTGCAATATGTAGACAATTGCTCTATTTCAAATATATGCTGCTATAACCAAGTATTCCATATTAAAGAAATAGGATTCGTATTTCTGCTGCAACTGGCCTTGGCTGAATTACATTTTTGCATTGTTCCAGTTGCACTCATGTCTCTATATATTTTCAACAAAGTTATATGGAAGTCATGCCATGATTTTTTTACTACTATATTGTTTTATACTTTTGATTGACAATGTATCTTCAGTAATTCATAATTTTCTGCATGCCTTGATATCTCACAAGTCATAGTGACTGGCAAGTAAATGCAAAATAAAGACTTTCTAATTGCCACATTAAAAAAAAAGATAGGGAACATTGTGTGGTATATTTACTTACACAGATTTGTAATACTTGTATACTAATTAACATTTTGCCATCTTCCAAAATGAGACATCACTCCAGCTTTCTGCTGTATTTATTTTCTGCAGAAGTATAACTACAAGAATTTGCAATTTTGAAACAGTTAAGCACCGTACTTAGGTTGTAACACCATTTCACCATCACAGATCAAACCTACATTAAAGCTCACGTCTGACCAGCTTCCCGAGCCAACGAGAGCAGACGAAGGGAAGACTACACTGCCAATTTTCAATTGGGGAACTAAAGGTTTGTCTAAAGAAAGCACTCCACGCACAGTGACCAAGGGCACAAACTGGCAGTATTTCACGGACTGCTCACCATGCAGTGGATGGTAGCTCACTTTCCTTTAAAAGGAGCGTGAAGTTACAGGGGACAGCCTGAGCTGGCTGCACTGCGTGCTGCCACCGAAAGGCAGAGACCCTGCTCCCCTTCTCTGGTCCCCACCACATCCTCTGCACTTCCACCCATATGCTCTCCCCTATTTATTTTGTGAGGGTTCTGGATGCTTGTCAAATCTCTTGGTGAGCCAATTCAGTTCACTATCTTGGCAAAAAAAAAAAAAAAAAAAAATTTCCAGCAAAAGCCAAAAAACAAAAAAACCCCAGCATAGCTTTCTGCTGGGTTAGCAAGCTGAAGGAGTTCAGAAAAGGGATCCAGCGAGAACCAGAGCTGGCAAACAGAAAAGGCAGAAGTCCCTTTGGGTGGGAGAGGAAGGGGGAGCAAAACTTCCCCCATTCAGCAGCAGGGCTGTTGGATGTACTCAGCTGTCTCATGTAACTTCACCCGGAGTAACCTCACTCACAGGGTGCAGTTCTGCAATAGTTTCAAGCTGACTTCAGCTGGCACAGCTTCCGTGCAGCCTCCCCATCCCTTTCTGCACTGGTGCTAACCTGACCCTGCAGCCAAGCAGTTCAGGCAGAAGCCAGCAGAAAACTCTTACTTCCAAAAATGAAATGCACTTGCTTTTGTCATGGTAGCCTTCCTGAATAGTTCACTATCGGAGCAGGCATGGGCCAGAACAGAGGCAAAAGTGATGGTGGGAAGGAGAGTGGACTGTGGGAACAGCACGTCAAGTCAGTTTGAATTGCCATGGAACTGTATCACTAGCATGCACCAAAATCCTACATAGTCATGCAAAGAATATACATCACAAACACCCATTCCAGTTTTAACACACAAATTGCCATATACAAGCAAATCCTGAGGTGAATATTAGAAGAACTGCACAACAAAGTGAGTTTGTGGCAAGCTTAGAACCTGACTTTCACCCTACAAGTATCCTTGTTCCCTATTAAGATCCAGGCCATCTTGAGCCCCAAACATCCTTAAATTTCATGAAACTGCAAGAGAACTTTCAATCAGAAAGCCTGTCTCCTCTCTACTCAACCAGAGCCTACTTAACTTGATCAAGCAGTTATCTTTTCTTCAAAGGTTCACTTTAGCTGTATTTATACAGGAAGCTTCCAGATCTTTGCTGTGGCAAAAGTTAATCTACAGCCACATTACTGAAAGCATTCTTGCTGCATGATTATAAGTTATTCCAACCTAATGCCACCAAAACACAGGAAATAATTTGGTTTACTGTCTTTAGTTAAAGGCCACATGAATGCAAAAGGATCACATATTCTTCCAAGTATCTATAAATTGATATTGCAACTCAGGTTGAGACATGCTAACTATTTTAAGGGCTCCACGTTGAACCCCCAGGGCACTTCGGTTTCCTAAATCACTGGTTCTCAAACTTTTCCCAGCGTATTCCTTCCTTCCTGCCTACAAGCAAGGATACATTCTCACCTCCTCACTCTCTCCCATAAAAACATTTGATAATTGCTCCTTAGGAGCAGCTTCCACACCAGCCTCCTGAAGGGGTATCAGTCCTACAGAGCCACCGAGAGCATTGCCAGAAAGGTCTAATTTGGGCAGAGGCACATCTGAGAAATAGGGCCACACTGAAAAATACTCCTCTGCTCCCATTCTCTGCACTACCTGGAGCTGTGATGAGAAGCCTGAGTCTTCCCAGTCCCATCCTCCTACCAGCTATCACCTCTGCAGCTCCCATATTCTGCTGCCAGAAGCAGGCTGCAGATTTCCCTCCTCCAGTCTGAGCAACGCTGTCTTACATGGGCTTCCTTATCCAAATATTTCCATGCAACACAATCCTCAGAAATCCTCCAGCCACTTATTTTCATAATTCAAAGTCTATGCAAAACCAAGAGACTGCATTATCTGACATCGACCAACTAAAACTCCAAGCTGCATCCTGACTTTTTTTTTTTCTTTTTAACTGAATCAGCAGCAGCAGGCACATTCTGTTAAAAAGTTTGATGGTGAGGTCTCACACTCCTTCCCTATCAACGCCTTGCATTTCAAACTGCTCATTTCAAAGTCAAGAGGATTCTCTTGGTATCAGAACTTCAAACTGTTTTCTGAGCTGCTGGCGCACTCACTGAAAAAGTTTTGTCCTGTAAATCAACAAGGCTGCAGAAGAATGAGCTCCTGGTATGAGCTCCATAAGGACAACAGGAATAAGCCTGAGTCACTAAATGAGCAGCTACCAAATCGAGACAATATCTTTTTGTCAATGTGTATGATTGCAATTGTAATCATGCTCTAAATATGAACACATCAAAAGCACCGTGACCTTTCTACTCTGAAATTACTTTGAAATATTTTCGGGCTTAAGCATTTTGGTTTTAAAACTAACTCACATTCATTCTCTCTCAAAAGGCTGTTTGTAAGTGAAAAAAAACCAAACCTAAGCTCCTTTAGAAGGGGATGAATAAGCAAAAAAAAGTTTGTTGCCTTGAAAACTGCACAGATCTGCCTGCTTGGGATACCTCCCCTTTGCTAAACTTAGCCCTTCCGTGACCCTCAGGGAGGAATGCAAGACCTGTCTACGTTATCAAGTTTATAAGGATTAAACTTTAGCATAAACAACAGATCACTTCTAAACTTCACTCTAAATGCCAAATTCCTGACTATTTCTCAATGCCACTCGTCTATGTTCCTCCCTCTTCATTCCCCCTTTTTTTCCTTCATGTTTGGTGAATGTGGGACTATTAGATTCCTGACCACAAAAGAAATTACTTCTCCTGCCCGCTAAAAGCTTGCCGCTCAAACTGCTGACAAGTCCTCCCACATTTTTCCACCTTGAAGTCTGAGCACATCAGTACACTTTTCTGAGTATTTCCCATATTGCTCATTAAAATAATTGGGGTTTGTGTGTGTTTGGTAGGAGGAAAACAGAACTCACCAAGACAGCTTTTCTTTCTCAAATTTATTATTTAAAAATATAATTTGTTTGTTCTACTGTTTAAGCATTTAAATTAAAGGATCAGAAAGTTGCAGATTTACAATTTAAACAATATTGACGCTCCTATAGGGCTTGTGGCAACAAAATCTAGTGTTAGGGCTATTATTCACTGCAGATTTCTTCTTTTGGGCTACAGCTTTTCAAGTTTGGGCCCATCAGCTGAAGTGAGGGAAAAATCCCTTTAGCTATTTTTGTTACAGGAAAATAATACTTCACCACTAGCTCGGGTGGGAGGGGAAGAGGGACGATGAACAAGAATCTCCTGATATGTCGCGTAGATCATCCTCCAAGACAAAGAGCATCTTTACTAATTATAGAAAAAAAAATTTTTTAAACTAGGAGCAGTTGAAGAACTGTTTCTCAGCATGCTCAGTGGGCATTTGCTGTGACTTCAGCAGCTTAGCGAGTCCCACCCCTGCGTGAGCTCAGCGGGGAGGCCAGGAGCACTGCACATTCTCCCTGCTCAGCAGGGACGGGGGCCGCCACTCGGCTGATTTGCTACAGGAATACTGGAAAACTGCCACCAAAACAGCAAATCCTATGAAAAAAACCCCCAACAAAACCTAAATAAATAATAATAATAAAAAACCAACCCAGAAACACCTAGCAACTTCAATAAGAAATTAAGAGAAAAGGGGAAAAACTCCCTCAGCTGCCACAGTCTCAAGATGTTGAACTCTTGCTGCATGACAGTCTGGGGCTTTTTCCACATTCAAAATAAGCAAAAGCTTTAGGCTAAGACAGATTTATACAAAACTGTCTCTAACAATATAAGTGCAACTAACTTACTGTGCGCTAACTATTGCCACAAGTTGGTCATGGAAGCCAAAGACTGGCTATAGAATCTGTAACAGCTTTAACTTTTTTTTTTCCTTAACTTGGAAGACAAAAAACTAAATACACAAGTAAAATGCAACAAAGTCTTTATTTTAAAATCAAATAGCAGCTTAAGTTTCATAGGGGCAACTGAGACTTAATATCTCACATGCTATACATTCAAACATACATTTAACACTGTCAACTCAAGTACTCCTACTACATCTTGTATATATATTGAAAAAACTTTGCCTATTGCAGCCTTTCTTACATACTGCACATAACACAAGATTTCACTGGCAAAATTTCAGTGTTAGACACACAAGCAGCACCAGAGTAAGAACACAAATGTACATCTGTAATACAGTAATATTGCCATGAGAACAATGATTTTTGAAGTTTCAAACCTCTGAAGACTCATTATGTCTGTTTTACTATTGCCAGAATAGATAGAAACATTTTAATCTCATTGTGTCATTCAAAAGAAGTTTGTAAAAGTGTGATCATCCAAAATGGCAGGAAGAATAGACGGGTCAGACGAATAAATTACATGGCTGTGACATTGCACATTTAGTTCTCCCTTGCATGCTTCACACCTGGAAGTTTGAATTAAAAATGTCCTTTTTTTTTTTTACTTCAAGGAACACCTGGAAAATTTAAATCAGCAGTTGTTGTTGGATTCTCCCCCCCTCTCCCCCCAAAAAAACAGCACAAACTTTTGCACATTTTGAGATGCCAGTTCCACACCATCTCTTTCCTATGCGTTTTTTCAAATCTGACCTACTACTTTTCAAAATAAGATCTGGTTGTAACTGTGTCCTCTTTCTAAAAAGGGATTTAAACGTACATGGGATTTCACCGCCTCACCTTGGGGTGGTGAAACCGCAAGGCAACATTAGCTGAGGAGTATTACTTTCAGGTCACTTGGGATATGACAGTAAAACGAAAAGCCAGGGCCTTGTCAAAGCGGTGCCAGTTATTCAACAGGATGTGAGGCAGCAGATTAATTCCCCATTATAACATACAGAATTCCCCATTATAACATACAGAGAGACTGTAAACAACGTACAGAGAGACTGTAAACAAAGACTAAGGGGCCATGAAGATCACTTGCTAGATTTTATTAAACCGAGGAGTTAGTTTTCATACTCGCTAAGTCCTAAGTTCATTACTGTTGTCATGTTGCTCCATGCTAGGCAGCGGATACCACATTCAGCCCCATTTTAAGTGGGTTAAAAGTTGCTCACTCCACCTTGTGAAACAATCTGGGTGCCACAGATCCTCAAATACAAGAGCTACTCAGCGTTTGGCATCTACCACATGATTGCTGCCAGTCAAGCAGATTTAAGGGTATATTTTAATCTCTCTCACATTATTCTGGTCCTGGAATTTTTGCTTCAAGCTCATAGTAATTCTGAGTTTGGGAACTCAGGCCAGGGCAAGGGACTCCCCATTATAGGTGTTAGTTTACAAAGATGGCAGTTGTTTTCTAATGCTAATGTATTCCCATTTCCCATACCGCATACCTCAACTAACAGTTTCATCTTTAACAAATGCACTGGAGTACGTCGATAGCTCCAAGTCAACAATACAATATCATGCAGACAGTGGCCAGTGCCAAACGGTTAGTTCAGTAGATAAAGCACTCATTCTTCCTTAAGAAAAAAAAAAAAAAAAAAGGGAAGCTATTGCAGTCAAGTAGACAGAGTGTGGGGATAGAAGCTGGCAGATTCCACAATACATAGTCACATCAAAAATGGCCTCCTGCAAACTGTTCCTTCATCAAGCGTTTGAGTCAACCGAACGAGAGGAATCTTCCCCATTATTCACAGGAGGTTTCACCTCCCTATTCCACAGCAGAGCAGCATTGTCTATACATTTTGATATACAACTGCCTAAGAAGAGCAGAAGATAAATTTTACTCTGCAGGAGAGGGAAACTCCTCTCCCCGGTTTCTGTTTGCAGTCCCAAAGTTGAGCTGGGCCTTTATTTTGACTGTTCCCTGGTCTGTGAATGGAAAATCCCTTCTCAGCACTAGCAGGCTGGTGTCTGCTGCACACACCCACTGCACACAGCAGAAATTCCAGTCAATAAGGCAAGTGGGGCCCAGGCGATGGAAGGGGAGGAAGGAGACATACAAACAATAAGAAAAGCATCTGGCTCTGTTACTGGCTGGAAAGGAGACTGGAGTTCAAGAGAGACACGACTGCAGCCTTCAGTTAACAGGAAGATCATATCAATTCTCGCTGTCCTACTTTTCACACGGACCAAAATACCTGGAAAGGGTAACTCGGGGTTTCCAGGCCACACGTTAATGCAATTCCATTAACTCAAGAACAGTGACGAAACCCACCTTGTAGGTTTTTGTTTCACTGGACCAAAACATACCCCCGCTTCTGCTTTGGACCTGTGGAAATGGTCCGAAAAGTAAAGCCCTTTGCTGAATATGAGCCAGCCATCTCTCCACCACCACACTAATGGAGGCTGCTCTGCTGTCCTTCCCTGGAGATAGCAGCCAAGTCTACTGAAGCTTCTCTCATAGCAACCAGAGCTCCAGAGCCAACAGCAGCTGCTGTCACTGCCTTCAACGCTTACCCACAGGATCCAGAGCAAAGCAACACCCTCCTCCCTGCATCTCCAGAGCAAAAAAAACCCAGAAGGCTGGGGACAAGACGACTTCCTGGGTCAACCACAAGAAGAAAAAAAAATAAATATATTCTAGTATTTCCTACACAAGTGAAAAGGGGAATCTCCTATTTCTACTGAAGAATTAGGAAATTCCTTTCCTGGGTTTAGGTTCCGGCAGTAACACCCAGTCAGGGTGGGGGGCCAACCATCTGAAATCCACATTGTACTGGCACGCTACCAGACACCGAACATCAAGTTCTTCGAGACCCAGCTGCATCCTTCGCGCAAGGAGAGGCATTCGCCCCTTCCCCGGCCATACCTTCAGTGCTCCCATTACCTCATGGCCTGAGCCCGCAGCAGCCACCGCAGCCCTGCAGCGACCTGTGCTCTCCGCACACCCGCAGACATCCCCACCCACCCCCTTCCCAAAAAGCCCACCCGGGGATC
>VXBL01003291.1:0-60517 GCA_013400195.1 Aramus guarauna
GGCTCAGTCCTGGAGCAGAAAGCTGGCACCTTGAGTCAGCAAAACACTTGAGCCATGCTCATACTTGAGCAGTTGTATGCATGACATACACTTTCTTTACATTTGGAATTTTAGGTGCAATAAAGCTGCAAATCCTGTAAAAGATTAAATTTTGCTGCTTTATTGAAGCAGCTGTTTAGGCAATTATTGTGAAGTTCCATTGGAGAGCAGTTTAGCTTTCTAACTAGTATTGTGGTTTAGTAGTTTGCTGTAATGATTCAGAGTACGTGTGCATGGCTGCAGAGGAATTGTTCTAACAAAGTGGAGCAGTAATGCATCCATGCCAGTCACACAGCACAGACCAACAGCACGTGCTGCAGAGGAAGCTGCACGTATCCTTGGCAGAGCAAGTAGGAAGCATCAATTCCCTTCAACTCAGCTAATTTTTTATTTTTTTTTAAACTTACTTGGTTACCTTTGCAGGTACTTTGCAGCAATGGCCAAGGCTTTATTTAAGAAATTATTTTTTTTAATTATTTGAGGTAATGAGGTGAATTGATGTATCAGTTCTGCATCCAGCTTGTTCATGCCTGCAGCTCAGGGGCCTCAGGAGCTCTTCTCTCCTGATTCATTGGCAAGCCACAGTCTCCCCTCCCAAGAGCAGTGATCCTGAGCAAGGCCATTGGGTTTTAGTGCCAGAGCATCTTGAAAAGTCCATGGCAGTCCTTGCCTGGTGCTAGCTGTTTCCTTCTCTCCCCCAATCCCAAGCACCTCCACGTTTCCTGCCCTGCAGGTTTTTGCCTCTAATTTGGGAAAGAGTAATAAGTCCCATCATCCTCCTAAGGTTACTAACCTCTGGCCAAAATCTCTTCTCTTTATGAGGAAGCCAAATGTGATCAGACCAAGAGGTCAGCTAATGCCAAGGCAGTTACAGACATAGGTAGTCATTCCTTAGCTGTGAGGCCTGTTACCTGCCCTGAGCAGAAACCCACTGATTTGCTTTTAGACAAGTCCGTGTTGGTCATTTCATGTAGATAAAATTTGTGTCAGTGATTCTGAAGTGACTCCAGAACCATGACTTACTTTTTGTTCCAATACCTTTTTGGCAACTAGAGTCCAATATTCCCGGCACCTCTATTTTCCCCCTTATCTTTTCAATATGAATTTTGTTAAATTTTCAACTGTAAATTTTTAACAAAATTTTTGTTAAATTTTCAACTGTTGCTGCAAGTTTTCAGGTACTTTAAGAAAGGAAAGTTGTGCCCTGGACCACATTGTAAAGCCCTTAGAAAATGTGCAAGCTGAACTACATTCATATTTTCCCCACACAGTAATTAGCGTGTGCTGGAAATTTATCTTAGCACCTCCTTGTTTTGCCAATTGTCTTTCCAGCTACAGGTTGGCTGACACTGCTGAGTTTCTGTGGTGTGTGAATCATAGTGAAACACCATAACAATCACACCTAGATTGGATGTGCATACCATAATGCTGCCCTTCGCTATGAAGATATAAGATGTTATGTTTATTTTCAAACACGTTCTTATATAATAAGTAATGTAATATTTCTCATGTAATTTGTTTGGGGTTTTTTTTGTCTATTTTCAATGTCAGCGCTTTGCAGACTGCCACCAAGGAGCGTGGGATCGTTGTCACCCGTTCTACATATCCCAGTAGTGGAAGATGGGCAGGACACTGGCTCGGTGATAACACGGCAGCTTGGGATCAGCTGGCTAAATCTGTTATTGGTATGTAGAAGGAAAAGTATCTGTATTTCATTTACTGTCTGCAGTTATTTCTTCTCCTTCATCTACTTGCTTTTAGTATTCATGTGGTTTTTAGCTGAAAGAAGCCCTTTAGTTCAGCAACCAGAATTTATGGTCAATGCATTTTTTACTGCTGCTTCTTTGCTTCTGCACCGGGTGCTGGGAGCTCTTTTATCCCCTTGGGACTGGCCACCTTCACACCCTGTGTCCTGCTACTCACTTCTTTCTTTGCCCCTGACCAACCAGCTCCCATCTTCCTCTGTAGCAGAAAAACATGACACATTAGAGAAACCACAGGGTTTGTGTTTGGGTTTTTTCCTTTTCATTCAGAATTACAATGAGTATTATCTATGTAAAGATTAGCATACCAAAGAGGGGCAAAAACCCAACAACTAATAATGTTGAATTATTTTTCCTTTCAGGTATGATGGAGTTCAGTCTCTTTGGAATATCTTATGTAAGCTAATGAGTTATTACCTTATTTAATTATCTTAATGCTGTACAAGAATTTATAGTATTCCAATTGGATTATTTTTAAAACTTTCAGACAGGAGCAGATATCTGTGGCTTCCTCAAAGACTCAGAGTATGAGCTGTGCGTTCGCTGGATGCAGCTGGGCGCATTTTACCCATATTCCAGGAATCACAACCAGAAAGGAACAAGGGTGAGTCGCAATTTTTTAATGGTTGTTAAGGGGCCTTTGCCACACAGATGTAGAGACCAGACCAGCCAGAAGATCACACAAGCTGGCCTGGCTCAAAAAAACCCCCAAAAACTACATTCCAAGCAAAATGGACTAGAAGAGACCATGTTTGGCTCTTTATCAAATAAAAATCATCTTTATTTATAGGCTAGCTCCACTGTAAGCCTCCCCCTCACCTGGGAGGTTTTATGCCCACTGAGGGGCTGCTCNGATGGGCCTTTTAAAGCCTTTAAAAATGCAGATTCAGGGTTATCATGTTGCTTCCAGTCTTACCCAATTTGCCAAGGTATTGTTCAATACATTTAATAAAGATGGGAAGTGCTCCCTGACATCAGTCATTAGTGCTTCGGTCTCTTCTTGCAAGTCCTGAGTGCTGCCCTGCAGAAAAGACGGAGAAAAAATTGTGTACACTGGGATGTGTCACGCCTTTGGGACACCTTGCATTAGTCATTTTTCACACTCTTCCCCCCGCCCCCCTGCCCTGCCCTGCTGGGTTTTTTTCACCTTCCCTCTTTCTAGTTCCTCTCTTAGGGCTGACAGTGCTACCTACTGCTTTTAGTGTCACTTACTCCTTAATTGAAGAATAAATAAATGAAGGGGCTGTAATTTCTAGGAGAAATTTCCCTGTAATATGTTATATGAAGTCTGGAGGGAAACATAAAATGAATGAAAAGAGATGCTAAATGTTAACTTTCTTGTAAACATTAGCAAATTCTTTGACCTGTTCTTTGGCTTTTTACTTTTTGGTTTTGGGGTTTTTTTTAGCTTTTCTGAACAGAACAATCCAGCTTGACTATCAATGGTCTCTTCTCTTTCAGAGGCAAGATCCTGTTTCCTGGAATTCAACATTTGAGGACATTTCCAGGAATGTACTGAATGTAAGATACACCCTGTTGCCCTATCTCTACACATTAATGTATGACGCCCATGCCCATGGCAGCACTGTGATCCGCCCCGTACTCCATGAGTAAGTCCAAATCCTTTGCTCTTCTTATCAGGAATTTGCACTAAAACTCCTGTAGTTACTGTCCTCCTAAAAATAAAATTTTCTTTTACTTACAGCAATTTTTATTGAAAAGAAAAAAAAAGCATAAGACTGAGAATATAAGCTTTCAATACCAACTCTCACTTGAACAGTGATAGTTTTCCATTTTTCACTATGCAAAACTGAACGTTTACTTCTCTAGGAGTAGTATCTAAATTTTAAAGCTCACCCTTAACCTCTTTAGGAGGAAGCAACATAAAAGTTTCATCTGATGCTGGGTGTACGTAGAATCAAAAAAACCAAGTGTTGCAAACAGAGCCGGACAACAACTTTAAGCAAAAAAGAGAGAATTCTGCCACAAATCATGAGAGATTTGCAGGGGAAAATAGCAGCTATTATGTGTCCAAGCTGATATAGCAGATTTTTTTTAAAAAAATGTTGTTAGACACAGAAACCCTTCTCTGTTCCTGGCCAGGAGGTGCAGTACCTGCAAAAGCTTTAACTCCTACTATTAAAAGATTTGGTCTAGTATCTGCATACATGTCTTGGCTGAGGAGCACTGAGTTGTTTGCATGTATTGACTTGTCTTTTTTCACAGCAACTCTAAGAAAAAAGTGGTGCAAATAAGTGGTTCCTCCTTTGTCCACTACTTAATCTTATTAAGCACAACAGACATTCTGAGTTTTGTGATCTAAATATACTGAAAAGCAAATGCAAAGAAATGGCAAAAAAAGAAAGCTAAATAGTAGCTTGCATTTCTCTAATGAGTTTCACATTAGGATCTTTATGCATTCCTGGCAAGCATTGATCGATCTATGAATTGTTAATACTAGATTAAAGATGAGGAAATAGTAGATACTAGGAATAGTAGATTCAATTACTGACAAAAATGTATTGAAGAAGGAACATTTTGGAAAAATTCAGCACCCAATGCCTAATCCTTATTCTGTTCACTTGCAGGTTTGTAGAAGACACAACAACCTGGGAAATATATGAGCAGTTCCTCTGGGGACCTGCACTGCTCATCAGCCCTGTGATGCATCAGGTACATTTTTAAGCACTTATGAAAATATTAAAGTCACTTTAGCTAAACTTCGCTTTTTGATTTAAGGTGCCTAAAACATGTATGTTTAATTCCAGAGTGCTGTAACAGTGAATGCTTACCTACCCAATGCCCGCTGGTATGATTACTACACAGTAAGTCATTTTAAAAATTATATATCTTCTTCATGGTGCTTCAGACAGCAGCAGGGTGTGCTGAGAGTGGTGCTGAGGTGTGAACCCTCTCTCTTTCTTTTACAAACTTGCCCTCAGTATCAGTTCTTAGCAATGTAACATCTTTTTAGCTGATAAAAAAATTAAATCCTTGATTCCTGTATAATAATGTATAATAACATGATCACAGGGTAAATTAAAAGGTGAAATGATACCTTTAATTTGAAGTCCTTCTATTTACTTTTTTTAACCCTCAAAGGATATACACAATGGAATGGAGAAAGACAAAACAGGTTTAGCCGCATCATCTTTCACAGAAAATAAGACAAGCTTTGGTAATAGGAAGAGCAAGCACCAAAAATCACTTCATTAATCACAAGTTTGTATTTCACCTGACTGGCCTCTTTGGTTCAGCTGCTGTCATCTACGGCCAAGCCAGTCTTTTATAGATACAGAATTTCAGAGTTTCTCTTAAAAGCATTATGTACTTACTCCTGTAGTAACAGCTCCTAATTAATCTGTCCGGCAAAAAATGATCACTTCATTCTAAAAAAACCTGTTAAGTGAGGGCAATTCAGTAAAAGACTCTCTTGTTTTTTCGTAAATGGGATGAAGATATTGGCTTTAGGGGACAGTTCAGAATTTTACCAGCTCCTTTGGATCATATCAACCTGCATATCCGAGGTGGATATATCCTTCCTTGGCAAAGACCTGCAAATACAACTTTTTACAGGTAAGATGAGCTGAAAAATTAAAATTTAGTTTTGCACAATTATGTCTAAATACTACCAGTCCTCAGAGAAGCTACATCTATGATACACTGGAACTTTATGGCTGGTTTTTCTTTTTGGCTTCCTCTTAATGGTCTCCTTTAATTTAATAGCATGGGCTTAGGAAGGTAAGTATGGGAGATCAATTGAATGGCATACAATATTTCTTTAAAAATTCTAAAGTTTGATAAATATGAAATGTGATTAGCTGAGGAAATTGAGGAAACATTTTTCTGTTTTCCATAGCCGCAAAAACTCAATGGGACTCACTGTTGCTTTGAATGACAATCTGTTTGCAGAAGGACAGCTTTATTGGGATGATGGGGTTCGCATTGGTATGTATGATGCTTCTTGCCCTCATGAAATTCTTTTTTGCTGTGAGAATGGTCGAACAATGCAGCAAGTTGCATAGAGAGGCTGTGGAGCCTCCACCCGTGGCCCAAACTAAAACAGGCAAAACAAAACCCAAGTGGAAAGTAGGAACTGGGAAGAGTGGGAAGAGATGGAACAAGTTACAGCAGTCCTTGAAAACCAAATAATGCTCAGCTGCTGATTTACGAGCTTTTCTGTCTGCAGTTTTTAACAATAACACAGTTCTCAAAGTGGAAACTCCAAGCTGTAAGAAGCTGCATTGCTTAGCTGTTGCTTTGGAAGAGAAGCGCTGGTGGTTACTTCTGCCTTAGAAGTCCTCAGCATAGTGTGGGGGGTTTGAGGAGCAACAATAGGAGCAGATGGAAATGATCGACTCTGGTCAAGGCAATCACATTTCTGGGGGACATGCCTTCAGAGACAAAACTGAATTAAACCTTCAGATTAGCATTATAGTAAAATGAATTTTCCTGATTTAAACTGCATAATGCTCTTATTTATATAATTAATATGTTATAGAAATGAAATTGTGCCCTGGACCTAAGGCAACACAGATAACAAAGACTTGCTCTCAAACCTATGGGAACCACGACCATATATCATGTGGGAAGCTTTAACTAATTTCCTCAACATTAATACATTTAAATCATCTTCAGATAAGAGATACTTAAATGCCATTTATCCTTTCCATCCAGAGTATATTACCTTTGTAATAACAATAAGCTATCACCCAAGATTACTGAAAGTAATGCAGAAAATGGTGTTATTTTGCATAATGGTGCGTAGGGAAGTTTGCAGGATGCTCTTAGTGTATTCCGAGGAGCTTCCCATACACCACTGCTTGTTAGCACTGGAATTCAGAAGTGATGGCTACGGGTATGGAAGTTGGGTGACAAATGAAATTAGCATAGATTACAAGGTGCATCTCACCAGAGTGCCTGTGATCTGTTTTCGGTAGTGTAGAAAGGCAAGAACCTACAGTGCTCATGATTATTAACACTACTTTGAGTGCATTTAGTGCTGAATAATAAGACTGATAAAATATACAACAGCAATTTCAAAGGAGCATCAACGTCTCTCAGGGTCATGTGTATATAGTAAATGGAAGTTTTGATAATGTGTTAAGTAAGGTGAATAGCGAATACATTTTATTTTATTCTGTCTTTTTAACAGATGCGTATGAAGATGGTATGTATCTGCTAACGTCATTTACTGCTAATCAGGTATGCAATACTATCTCACCATTTCTGAATAATCACTTTAGGTAATTATTATTGTATTTTTAACTATACATATTTTAATCTGGTACTTCCTAGTGTCTAGATATCCCACTCTAACACTTATTTGTGCTCATGACTGAATGGATTATAAGTAATATGATTAAACTGTGTTAAGAACAAGTTTAAGAATGATTCTGAAGATACCAATTTCAGTGTATTATTAAATAGAGTGTACATTTATGGCATTGTGATTTCTGATATAATTCTGAAAGTACAAGTTTATTTCATAAATTATTTCTCTAAAGTGAAAGCACATATCAATGCAGAACATCTGAAGCTTGTAGATGGGTCAGAACAGCTGTGCCAGGAAAACCAGCCCTTGCTGGTGAGAAGGAAGCTTGAGGTTGCAGACAGGAAGCTTTAAGGACTAAAGGCTTTGACCCTGGCTTAGGAGAAGTACCTTAACTACAGAGAACTACCTCTGCTCAGCAAAGAATTTGGGTTTCTTCTCAAGAATGGGCACCTAAAATGTTCCTAACTCATTTTGCAAGTCAGGGTCCTCCTTGCTGTTCTCTACTTTGTTGCTCAAGCTATGTTTTTGCTCCAAAAAGGAAAAGTTCACAGGGTCAGAAGGAGGACATTTCTGTTAGTAGTGCATTTGCCCATATTCACTGTAGAATGTATTTATTGTGTGTGATCTTAATTCTGGGAGGAAGCAGAATAATACAGAGTCATTGGCAACTACAGAAGAAATCACTCTCTAAAGCAGCAAAGAGGGGGGCAGAGGACCTGCCCCATTCATGAGTCCTACTCATGCCCTCCCACCGATGACAAACCAGAGATGTGGGTGTGCTTATGAGTCATAAACTGGAGTCTCAGTCCTAGGATGACATATTTTATAAAATACATCTCAGCATCCCGTAGGAGATGGTGGGTTTTGCTGCTGTGGCCGTGCCGCGTTGCAAAGCCCACGAGGGGCAGCCTGATGGGAGAGCAGAGCTTTGGCTTAGACCCAGCCACAGCTTTGCACAGCGGCCAGTGCAGAGACACTGCCTCGGTTCAGGATTGGTTTTTCTCTTTATTCTTCAGCCCAGAAAATCTGGCATGAATTCCTGGGTAACTAAGTCAATGAAAAGGAGTGTTTATTTTAAATACCGGCATTTCTAGGATGTCAGGTTTCAATTTTTATCATAACCAGTTGAATATCTGCAATTAAATTAGACTGTAATTATATGGACTTTTTGTTTAAAAGAAATGCTTTTTCTATTTAAATAGAAAACACACTTTGTTATTTCATTAGTTTTCTAGGGTGCCAGAATGTCTTCTAATTTTATCTACACTGTTCTTTCTTCTCATTTAATTCTGTCTTTGTCAAACAATTGGATGCTAATTGCTAAGGAAGAGAAATTTGTTTTGCTAATATTCACTATTTGCAGTTGCAAGGAGATTATAAAATAAATGCACCTTTCCCTGCTCTCACAGAAAGTTGGTAAGGAAAAGTGTAATTAAAGAGGTCTTGAATCAACCAACAATGAGAAAGACGCTAAAAGTAATACCCTCTGAGCACTAAAGGTGCAGAATTATATCATAGCACAGTTGCATGGGATCACACTTGGACTATGAACGTGCAGGCACCATCTCTGGGCTGCTTAACATGGCATTCGCTCTCTGGAGACCTGCCGGACCTGGGTGCACCCTATAGAAACCCTGTGCCCACAGTCTACTTCAAATCACAGCAACTGGAAATGGGAGGGGAGCTGTGAGTGCTGAGGAAGATGATGGAGGTGGAGGAGTTGTTCTGGGACGGCGTAAAGCAGGGAAAGCAGAGCCTGGATCAGGCCTCATAGGAGCCAGGAGATGAGACATAACCGCTGCCCCTGTGACAGTGGTGGAGGGGTTTGTCCACGCAGCACTTGCTGCCCATGTCAGGGGTTAAGAGCATCTGGTTGCTTTGCTCCTCACATCTGTCAGCCAAGCAGCAATTAGAGACACAGCAGAGCCTAGAATCTAGCCAGATTAACAACGTAAAGAAAAGTGAAGCCTTCAGCATTTGAAAAATAAATAACAACACACAGGTGTTTTTTTTTAAAAAATAATTAAAAAAAATTGGAAGAGAGGAAAGTAGTTGAAAAGTTCAAGTTGACTTGTACCAGTCTAATGACAATATCTGGGTTGTTTTTTTTTGTTTGTTTGTTTGTTTTTTTTCTTTTTTTCCTTTCAGAATACTTTAGATATCAAGGTTTTGCATCCAGGTTACGTTGATCCAAACAACGTAATGTTTACTGACATTAAAGTCCTGGGGGTGTCCAGCACCAGTGTTATGCAGGTGACTGTATCACAGAACAACAGGACAATCGAATCACCTCACGCTGTGAACTACAACACCACCAAGAAGGTGAGATGCCATTTGCAGGGTAATGCCAGCTTCACAATTGTATATGTGCTCTTAAACCTTTGGAGCTCTCAGCTGTAATAGCATATTTAAAACATATTTCCATCAGGTAACGACTATATAATACACTATTTGATATATAGTGAATATTGTGCAGTAACTGTGGTAGGGCTTTTAAGCATAGAAATTACTGTTGAGGAACCCAAACTGCTTCTGACAGTGGAAAAGTGGTGGATTTTGGTTTGTGCTTGATTTCCTAATAGCTTACTTGCGCCCTGTGAGATTGAAGGAAGGAACAGCAACTACAAGTCTTTTCATAGTCTCTACATGACCCCGTTGTTGTCAGTCTTGTCTGACAACATTTTCATTTCCCAGCCCTGTTTACCTACGACTATTTCTTATTCTGTCATGTCACATTTCAGCTGTAGGCATTGCAGCACAAGGTTCGTACATGTAAAAGTCAAATCCCACTTCTTCTAAAGTTATGGGATTACCTCCCACCAACTTCAGAGCAAGGGGGTTTCCATCTGCATGGGTCGTACTGCCCAGGGCATTTCTGCCCTCCGCCTCGCCAGACGATCAAGTCAAGCACTCCTAAAGGCAGCTGAAATAAATGTGTTTAATTGTATTGCTGCTCAAGATGGCACTCCTATGGAGCAAATTTTAAATATGAACAGAACTGCTGAGGTGTTCAGTCTTGCCAGCCTTCTGGTAGATGGAGACTGCCTCACCTCTTCTGTTACTGGGATCTTACTACCCTGCCTTTGAAACTCAGTATTTGTTAAGTCTTAGTTCTTTCTTTCATGGAAAGCCAGAACTGTATAAATTTTGTACATAACCAAAAAAGATGAGTTAAAAATGTAAAATGGAATGGAAGTATTTTATTCTGCTGTTGACTTTTGGATGGAAAAAAAGGGAGTTTATATGCACAGTTGAATTATTTGTGGTCAAGTTTTACTGCCTTTTTAAAATTCCTCCCCCCCCCCCTTAAAAATAAAAAATAAAAGGCAACTCAGCTCTAAAAGAGCCTCTAAATGAAGGGAAGGAATCAGAGCCTCATGATCAGACATCTCAAATCTGTGCTGGTTAAACTATGTTTATAGTGATGCAAACACAAAAGCAAAGGAAGAGGAATAAATTCTTGTAACCTAAAATGAGAAGACACTATATCCTCTGTTGAACAAAGAAAAAGCAGTGGATCTTCAGGGCAGAGTTACTAATTGCTTGTTTTGTTTATTTTTTTCACAGCTCCTGACAATCACCAAGCTTCAACTTGAATTAGGCAAAGAGTACACTGTGCAATGGAGCTAAAATGCTGCAAAACGTTGGCCATACCACTGAATTTTCTCATTGTTCTAAAACTTCCAATTTTTCAGTTTTCAGAGTGCCTCTTTGTCATCCTAGAATACTTTTTACTGTAAAAACATACTGGTTACAGTCAGTTCATATGAAGGTATTATGTGTATAAAGCAGTCACGTTTCAGTATTGTTGAAGGTTACAAGATGTGAAGCAAAATCTGTATTTTAAAACAGTATGACACTTCAATGTAATCTTTCAAAACTGAGAACTGTGTGTAAAACTCCATGTTTTCTCAGAGTAGAAATTGACTGGCTTCATGCGTGCCAAATTTTGTAACAAAAAAAAAAAAAAAAAAAAAAAGATGCAGTTCGTGTCACTGCATGGATTTGTGGCCGTAATTTTGTCTATATTTAGCTTGTAAGTCACTACTATGGAGAAGTGTTTAAGGCCAGACAAAGTAAAAGTAAATGTTTTCAGATTACTGATTTAGCATGAAATGATAATTCAAGTTGTTGATCTATAAAGTACTAAAGTACTTTCAAAACTAATTTGAAGGGGTCTTTCTGTATGACTTTAGCCAGACATTTGTGTTCCCCAGTGTTTTGATCCAAAGCTGTAAAATTAAACCTGAAGTTTTAAGTTTAATTAATGAACGTTGGTGTCTCAGTGTTTACTTCATTGAAGGAAATGTTGATCTATGTTTACTATAATAGTAATTCATGTTAAAGACTCTTTGTGTCCCAGGAGTGCAACATATGATCTAAACAGATTGGTAAAGCATGTTTACAATTAAATTTGATGGGAATAAACTGCTGTCAGAGGTAGTAGTAATCTCTAGTGACTGTGCTTAAGACTCATTTAAAGGATCCCTCTCTGCTTTAAAATTTTTTGGTGAAGCAGCTAAGTAGCCAACATCTTGGAGGTAGATCACGGTAAGGGCTGAATTTTTTTAAATTTCCCTGTAAAGTGATAACAAAATTGGCAATTCAGAGAAAATGAGAATTTAGGACTAAAGTTGCTATTCTGACAAATATTTTTGTCTGAAGGAACAAACTCCACTGTTACTCCAGAGCCAGTGATGACCAGCTCCGGGAGTTAGCAGATGCAAGGACATCTCCCATTGCTGCAGAGTGGAGGTGCAGGTTGCTGACCCTTCAACCCATTCCCCATCACGTTATGTCCTACCACTTTGTGTCCACCCAACTGACATGTGAAACGCTAGGTACAGCCAAAGGCTTCCAAGAGCTTATTTTCATCGTTTTTATTATTATTAGCTTTACGTGGGGAGCCTCATTGTTCTGTTTTCTCGGCTTTGAGAGGCTCAGCATGTCAGCTGAACTACCTGCGTTTCAGCCACAGGGGAAGGTGCTTTTTACTGAGTCCCCGAGATAATAATAATTCATGAGGAACTCATACAGACTGAGAAATCACAGCTTCCACCAGGCATCGGCCATCTTACAGAGGTGCTCCCTGCAATGTCTTTTCCAAAGGCCGGGAAGTGAGCATCCCCTCCCGCGGCTGGTACAAGCACGTGCAGCATCACGGTCCTCAGCTGGAGACCAAATATGCTCAGCTATATGCTGAACCGGGTGGCTTTTTTCTCAGGTTGGTAGCAGCTCTTCATGCCGTGTTTCTTTTTGGGTCAGATACGGACACGTGTTGTGAAACATCTCCTGCTGGTCGAAGTCCCATTAAAGTCCATGAGCCGTGCTGAATAGTTTGTGGGGCAGTTTTCAACAGAATTAAGTGAGCAGCACCAAACACACTATCTGTGTCGAGGATAGGATATTCTTAACTGTCACTCTCTGCGTAGTTTGACTTTCTAGCACTTAAAAAAATTACTCGTAAAATAGCGTAACAACACCCAGAGGTTTGACGTAATCTTGCTGCCTGTTGCACCAGAAAATTCTCACGGAAGGCACAGCACCTTCCCTGAAGGCCATAAAGTTCTGCTTTCACTATCCTTTTGCTGTACTTTATTGGCTGCTGTCCTGGGCATTCTTAAAAAATAAATCCAAAGCAAACCGTACCTGTGAAATATATTGGTATATTAAAATTTCCAGTGAACCATTTTCAGCAGGGTTCTCTGTCATATGTACAGCTGAAATCTGCCTGAAAGGGAGAGAGACTGTGTTTATATATATATATATATAAACATTTTCTATAAATATATACACATCATTATATATGCATACACACATATGTATACAGAAATATGTATATCCAATCTATTTAACCATAATATATACCCACACATGTATAAGTGCATACGTATGCATACGTAAATACATTTCGCCATTAATAAATGGGGTTCCTCTCTACTGAGACTTTTAAAAAATTTTAGTAATGTTCAGGTTTGAGGGGAACCACACCAGAGAACAGGCAGATGCAAACAGGGTACACCCTTTTCCCTTGAAAAAAATGTTCAAGGTTTAAGTAGCTCATCCCAAACCTCATGGGAATCAACAATTTTCCTTTTTTCTGTGGGCTTTGGATCGAATCCTGAAAGGTTAGGTCTGTTTTTTAAAACCTGCGTTTCATGCCCCTGGCACGGCTCCCAGCACAGGTACAGCTTCATTTACCAGAGCAAAAACGGCCGTGGAATCCATTCTTGCAGACCAAGAACACAGCCTGGAGATTAAATCAAGGTCAAGTAACAGGTTAATGAACTTTACTCTCCTAACTGTGTAATTAGGAGCTGTCATCAAACAAAACCTTTGGCATTCCAAGTGTCTCTAACCTCAGCATACAAAGGAGCTAGGAAACTCAGTGGTGTACAGCGATTGCACTTAAAAGCTGGTGGTGGTGGTGCAGGTCCCTCCAGCTTGGGCAACACGCTGCTGCAGGAGGAACAAACGCGAATGTTCTCGCTGTAGGAGCGCAGCGGATACAGAGGCAATGCCCGGTGAATCCCTCTCCAGATGACAGCGGATTATCCCCAGTGTTTTAAAGAAAATCAAGTATTTCTTTATGCACGCGACGAATGGGTAATGCTGCAGTTACTCACCGCTGCACCGGTGAAGGTGCCGCACAAGCCTGAGCTGTGCTCCAGCTCCCCAAATTAGCCTGAGCACAAGGCCACCGGCCAGCCAGCAACGGGACTGCTGGAGGCCAGGTCCATAACTCCACCACAAATCAAGAGGAAATTACATGTCCAACGACAGGTAGCATGACCTTCAGTACCTTGCAGGACAGAAGCATTTTATATCCAATTATTACTAATTCATCAACCGGCCAGGCAACTGCTGTGTTTGCCCTTGTGCACTGAGCCCACGCAGCCAACGTGAAGGAGAATGTGCTCTGACGAAACATGGCATGTTTGGGTTGCAAAGGGTCAAGGTGGGATTGTTTTGGGCGGATTCCCCCCGGCCTCCGTGTTTCCTGCTATGAAGACTCTGCTTTTGGTCTTAAAGAGAGAGAAAGCAGAGAAACCGCAAAATTGGGTTTTAAAAAAAACAAAACCCTGGGTTTTCATTTCACTCCTTTTTTCCCTCCTATTTCTCAAGAAGGAAGCATGGCAGACCTCTCTGCAGTCTGCCGCACCATATAGTAGTTTAACTTCATTTTTTAAATACAGTTACATGACTGTAGCAATGTGTAGTATTCAGATCTAATTACCTTCCTCATGCGTGGAAAGTGGAAGCATCCAAGAATGCTTCAATAATACAACACGTGAAGCGCAAGGCTGGAAATAGCTGGGAGCTTTCTTTCGAGCAACCTTAACGTGATGAGCACTATCGAGGTGACAGCTCTGTAAATTACATCCTTGCCAGATGAGTAGCCGGAGGACATTTTCTGAGGAGCACCATGTAATAACCAGAGGGTGACTTACCTTAAACAGATTCTGACTCAAAAACCTATGGAAATGATAATGAAACACTGGTGTTTCCAGGATGCTTTTGGGTCAGACCCCAGGTCTCCCAGCTGTAGGGTAAATTCCTGCAGTATCACACCTGATATTACTGCTGCCTGGGAAGATGACAGAAGCTACAGATTTCAGTAATAGCTTTCTTATAGCATAGATAGCATAAATAGTGGATTTTATAAATATTTCAGGTTTTTGTGGACTAAAATGTCGTCAGGATGCTCGCAGGTTTTGCCTTTTGGAAGGTACTGCTATGTGAATGTCCATCCTTAGCAACAAGTTGTTCAATGCAAGATCTTCTCCCTTAGCTGAGATCTTCCTCCATGAAAGTATTGCATTTTGAAAGCAGCTCTTTCGCTGCTAAAAAGAAGTGCTCGGTTATGCCTGCTTACAGGAAAACCACCACTAATTGGTGTGGGAAGGAAATTATAAATAATCAACTCACATTTACCTTCCTCATGACTCCAAAGGGTTTCCAAACGATGCTCTTACCTCCTCTGAAGGACTTCTCTTGGGTACAACGTACATGAGTGAGTGGATGGGCTGCCTGGGGTGGAGTATCTCTGTTCAACAGGAGCAGGTATCATTGCACTAAAGAGACTTTTACGGCCCTGAAATTACTATTCCACTAATGTAAAAGACAAAGCCATGTCACACTTGGCTGTGCTTGTTCTAATGAACCTGCCACACACGCGCAGTTAATTGGATTGTTCCCTGGAGTCTAGAAGTAACAGCTGGATGGCAACATCTGGCAACACGGCGGGAGCGTGGTCTGGCTTTGCCAAGTGAGCAGCATTTCACCGTTCGGGGTAGCACGGCGGGGTGAAGTTTTCAAATGTCTTCGCTGCTCCGGCACGGGGACCTCAGCTCTACCTCCCTTCTGGGATGAGGAGTTCTTCCTTCCCTCCTTATGTTGTATTTATCTTGAGGTGGTGACCCAGTTAGCATGGTTTTGGTTTAAAGCATCTTCCAACTCCAGTGATAGGCAATAAGAGAAACATTTTCATTCTGTTCTTAAAAAATGCAAGGTTTTTTGTGTTTTTTTGTGCTATCAGTTGATGAACTTTTGGGTTTTCTTTAGCTAAACCAGGAAATTTTGGTAAGAAGCTACACCAGTAATGAAGACTTTGTTCCTTCCTCTCTACACTTGCTGAAAATACTAATCTCGTATTCTGAGGATTAAGCCAAGCTTGATGGTTTGTTCACTGCTATTAGTAATATGAATATATTGCAATATGAATTGTTATGAATTTTTGAGTGATGATGAATTGAAATTGGTAAAAATTAATCCAATGGGATATAATGCTTCAAATTATCCTATATGGAGATGTTATGTGCTTAAATACGTATTTGGTGTATGTTACATACATGTAATTTATAAGTGAATGTGTAAGTATTTACACTTATACATGCGCTATATAAATTCTTTAAGTTATTAATATTTTAATTTCTATTATGTAAAATAAGGGGTTTTTTTACTTATTATATGGTTATTCTCAAATCCAGAATCTTTTCCGCTGGATGTTTAATGCATATGAGGCATTATGCACATTATAATAATTACGTAATAAGCAATTTAGAAATGCTCTCTGACCAGTGGTTCCCTTTTAATAATCTCGTGAGACCTTTCAGGCGGATATTGTGCACCATTTACTCCCACCCACACAAACCCTGTGTTCGGGGTCAGGCCATAAAGCAGCTGATACTGATATATTCCAGCCATTCCTAAAAATGGCAGCAATTTGCATTGAGCGCTCGGTGCAGGAAAGGCAAATAAAAGTGACGTTCACGAGGGACGACGAAAAAGTGTTTGTTAAAAACATTATTTGCCATAAATTGCCTCTTAAAAATACCGTGGGGATGGGGGAGAGCAAAGAGCGTGGTCTAGAGGAGTCCCTCCAGGCTCGTGGCTTCCTTTGCTGGCACGGGAAGAGCTGAGCGGGTGGATCTGCTGTGTAACGTACAAAATGTTCCACTTCGCGTAGATCTGAGTATCCAGACCTAGGGCTGGTCAGGGCACAGCCACGGGAGTTGGAATTAAATCAGACGTGTACCAGGGTTGACACAAGAGCCTTCCAGTCCCCTGTTTTTGGGGATTGTTCCTGCTCGAGGTGTCACCAAGACAGTTCGATTCGCTTTGAAACAGCCAGTTAAAAGAATAACCTCGTGTCTGGTTTTCATATTTGGATAAAGGTCTAGGACGGAGGAGTCCAGTCTGATGTGTTGAATCTAGGAGAGCTGCTGCCTAAAAATTACAGCAATGCGACGGCTTGTGTTATTTTCTCCTGAATATGAATGCAATGGAGAGTAACAGACTGTGACCGGTGATTGCAATGTTTGACATGAAGCCATCAAATAGAAATTTGAGAGAGAATTAGGCTCTTTCTCAAGCCCAACCATTTTGCTTCACTCATTATTACTTTCACAAATATATTTAATTCTATTGGTTAAAATTTTTAACCGATTCATGTGAAAATAAATAGCATTTTTAACAATTTTTGCAGTCAGATACATATTTAATAAATGTTATCTGTAACGCTACTTGCTGCCTCCTCTGAAAAGACTGCACAGCTCAGTGCATTCATTTAAAATAACCTCTTTTCTCCTCTCTGATGTCTCCTATTTGATCTACACAACTCCTCGCAACATCCCGACACCTATATCTTATCATTTCTGCTGGGAACAGACAGAAAAAAACTGCTCCGGGAGGATCTGTCCTGCTCGGAAACGCAGCTGGGCTTGTTGAATCCTGATGCTGTTATCCGCTGCGCCGGGATGAAGGTGCTCCACTCCCTCCCCATCGTCACTTCTTGGGGATGAGCGATGCGAGAGGGACTTGGCCAGCTCTAGCTGGGCCAGACGTGACCGAGGGTAAAGCTAATTAATCAGAGCCAGGTCAAGGTTTTCCTCCTGCACTAAAACCACTAAATAATATCTCCGTGGGTAATAACATCATACCGAAGTTTGTGAATCCTAGGAGAAGCAGTAACCCTCACTGAAATGATTCCCCAGCAACCTGCAGAGAGCCTTTTTGGGAAGCAGTGGGGGAGCTTTCCCCTCCCCTCCTCCTGCGCCGTCCCCGCTTCGCCCCGACAGCTCTGCCTTCCAATTCCAGCTGGCCCCTGGCACCCCTCGCCCCGGTGCCGTGGGGTCCGTCCCCCCGTCCCTGCAGCTCGGCCGGTGCCTCGTGTCCGGACACGCCGGGCAGCCCCATCCTGGGGTGGGCAGAAGCCCCGACGAGCGGAGGCTCAACGAGAGCGGAACGCTTCCTTATGGCAGGGCGTCAGGTAAAAGGTGTTCTGACGTTTCAAAGTTATACTTTTCCCTCGTATTAAATAATGAATGAAAAGAAGATGGAATTTCCTACACTGCATATACAAGCTCTCATATTAATTTGTTGCTATCCAGTATTCCCGGATTCATTTTCCGTTGCAGCAGGCAGGGATGCTCGGGAAGCGTGTTTTGTTATTTTTCATACCAGGCAGCTCTTGCTTCCTCTACAAGTTTCCATCTGATTCCTTTAATGAAATACCTCTCACAATTGAGCTAATCTCTCCCGCAGCTTCTCCTTTTCTCATTTTCACTGCCAGCCTCTGCCTTCTCTTCGCTCTGTGCCGCTATCAGTCTTAAGAAAATGCTTTTACGGGTTCTACCTATTCCATCCCTAACTTTAGAAAACGAAATATTTTCATGCCACCTCTACACACCACAATTTTAAATGGATCTAATCGGTTCTGCCTTCTACCTTTTGTAACTAGAAACATTTTCAAATGAAAATTGAGATATCGCATCCTTCAGTGATAGCCTAATCTCTCACTCTCTTCCCATATAATGTTTCAAGCAATAAAAAAAAAAAGTTTGCCTGACTTTGAGAACTTTTACTCACAGCACAAAAGCCTTTTCCAAGAGTTTTAATTGAAGCTAAATATCTATTTAGGTTACAATGTCCTATCTTTAACTTGAATAGAATAGTTCCTTTTCTTGTAGTTAACCTTTGATCAGCTACCTACCTTTGAACTCTTGGATAACTACCCCCTTCTTGTTATCCTTGTCCCATTTCTCCATCACTCTTGTGTAACTGCACCCTATAAATCAAATTAAAATTCTCTTTGGTGAAGTAACTTCTTCCTTTTTTTTTTTTTCTTTCCCCACAGTGATGGTTTCAGTCACTTTGTTTGTGTTTTTGCTTTTGAATATAACCACTGTAGAGATCAGGTCAGTATTGGGGGGAAAAAAAAAAAAAAAAAGCCCTGAATCTAATATTGATATACCAGATTCCGTCTGAAAAGCCAAGGTGTCTCTGGCGGACTTTGCCCAGCCTGCGCCATGGACTGCGGCCAGGTACCGCACCCCCCTCCATCGCCCTCGGGCACCAGCCACAGCCGAATGGCAGCCCCCGGGGCAGGGGGAGAGGGGTGGCGGGGGACCACGCGTCCCCCCGCCTCCTGCCCTTCTGGTTACTCCCACCCTTCAGGATGCCCCACTTTCCCGCTGGGACTCAGAAATCTCAAGATAAAATAAATCAGCAGTAACAGCTGAAAAGAAAGCGATGACGTACTGTTTAATTGGATTGGCACTTTTTTTCGGAATTACACCCGCCTATGTCACCCCGTTCCACCTCCCTCTGATCAGGCGAACATCGCTGGTGATGCAGGAGGGGAACAAGTGACAGGCGGGTTGTTTTGGGTTTCAGCATCTTTGCTGTATAAAGCTGCAGGAGGCTTCTCCGACACAAATGACGGGGGGGAAAACCAGCTCCTAAATTGCTCAAACAGAACTGCTGGAGAGAGGCAACACGCCACGCGCTTTGTCACTCAGGCACCGAAATTCTGATGTTGGTACCAACCCTAAACTACTTGTGCCCAGCACTACGCTGAGTTAACAAGTATTAAATATTCCATTTCAGAATATATAGGTACTTGCAAATATCTAGTCAATTCCTCCCAAGTTATTAGTTACTAGCCTATCAAAAGTACGTGTGGTTTTAATAATAATAATAATAATAATAATAATAATAATAATAATAATAATAATAATAATAATAAATAAAATAATTAAAACATTTAAGATAAATTAACATGTTAAAAATTGCAGCATGGTCTGATATTTCTCTTCGTATCAGCAGTGCATGACTTTTAGAATTTTCTAAACCGTTTGTTACCTTAAGTGCTTGCATGAAATGGTTTCTTGCTGCAGGACAGACGCAGGTAACAATCTTCCTTACTAATACTTGTCTCCAAAGGAATTCAGAACAGAGAACTGAGTTTCTGTATTCATAACGCATGGACTAGTAAACAGTTATCAATCCCCTCTTCCCCAAATAGTTTCGAACTATACAGATCTCAGCGATTTATAATTCATATGGCACTTGAAGAGCTGGCGCATGTACAAAGCTGTTTTGTTTTTTTTCTTTGAAATACCCTTTTTCATCACACATCCCACCCCACTTCTTTCTCCATCATACCCCAGATGAAGAGTAAATATTTCCTTACCCAGTGTGCACATAAAAATGAAGTCTAAAAAAGCTGATTATAAAGGTCCTCATGAATCCTTCCACGCTGGGAGCGGTCTCTCAGAAAATCAAGAGCAGAGCTGCACCTCAGGACAAGACACCTGGAAGGACGAAATGGCGTGGAAGGAAACTGCCCACTAGAGTCTTGGCTCACGGGCTGTTGTGACACTGAATTTATTACAGGCAAGGCCACCTATTTCCTTTCGAAAGGCACACTGCCTTCGCTGGGGAGACCACTGAACGATGGTGACAGAGCCGGCGTCAGGGCCGGGGTATTTGGCACCGGGGAAAGCTCTGCCGGTCCCTCGCTGCCAGGGTTCCGGAGGATGCTCGGCGTCGGGCAGGATCTTTTCGTCTCAGCATGTTCTGCACGGCAGCACCTAGCGAATAAAGCAAAAAGAAATGGTTTTGATAAAATAACCTGAAATGAAATCATTTCTGAAACTGAAGGACATCATTGCCAAGACGATCATAAAGACGGATCATCTTACTGAAACTAAAAATACCTGATAAATAATACTGCTCAGAGGGTGAGGCGAGACTCGAGAGAGTCCGGGACTGCAAAAGTTCAGTTAAATCCTTTTTTGAGCATCTTTATACCGGTTCTACTGTGCACAAAAACCTCAAGAGACTGCTCGTTCCCGTGCCTTATTTCACTGGGACGACACATTCGTGCTCGGGCAATATTTTACAGTGTGCTTTAATTACGAATGGCATGTGCTGACATTGCTCAAGTGCGGCAGTGCGGGGGGACAGTGGTCACAAGAAGCTGCCCGTACAACTGAAGGCCGTGAAAAGTGCGTGAGAGTGCGAGCACCGTTGGTTCGCAGTTGTAAAAATATCCGCAGTTAAAATATTTTGCCTGACCCAGTGATCGTCACACCTGCAGACATGCTTGTAAATGTGATTTAACCAGGCTCATTTTAAACAAAATTTATGTGCTAAGGTGAAGCAGGTTGTGAGCCCCCGTATATTATTTTATAACAGGGAGCTTGAAGAATACATTTTTTCTTTTTTATTTTTTCTTTTTTTTTTCTTTTTTCTTTTTTCTTTTTTTCTTTTTTCTTTTTTCTTTTTTCCCTGTTTTTCCCTTTTTCCCCTTTGCTCCCCTTTTTTCTTTTTCTTTTTCTTTTTTCTTTTTTCCACTTTTTTCTTTTTTCCACTTTTTTTTCCCCCCTTTTATTTTCTTTATTCTCCAAGATGAAAAATAGGCTATTTAATGCTTTTTCTCCCAACCCTGTGCGTGCCCCAGGAACAGGGCAGGACGAGCACGTTGGTCGGGGGGGATCTCCCCCGGGTTTACATCGCAGCCACGTGCTGGCAGGGCTGCAGGCTGGTCCCCACAGCCCGGCTGGTCCGTGGCGGGCGAGGGCCCTGCGTGCTGGTGGGCACCTATCCCAGAACCACGCGATGGGTGCCCCAGGGAGCTGGAGATACCAGCACATCCCCTTGCCGTGCCGTGCACCAGGATGCGGCCATGGAGCATCACGGATGGACCTTTCTGGTACTGGGCGGCCAAACCAGTAAAGACGTACATGATTCTGGTGTGCATCCTCTGACTGCGGAGAACTAACTAACCAAACCCAAAATAAACTCCAGCACAGAGATAGTCAACATACTAGAATAATTTATAGCACTGGATATTATGACCGTGAGAGAAAACAAACATTTGCGTAGTTCAAGCTAATGAGACAATCTAAGTCTCAGTGCATTTTATTTTGCTTTGATGGTTCCATTAAAAAACTAATTTGCAAATAATTTAAAAATATTATGCATATGTCTACACACACACATCTCCCACACCGCTATACAGATATATCAGTATTATTACTCCACACAAGTACTACACCACTATGCTGACATGACACTATATAGCTGTTCCCATGGTACATGAGTGAGTAGAATGGAATATATTGATATATTGTATATATACACGACTGAATATAGTGGAAATAGTTTTTCTTTCCTTCCCTGCCCTGGCAGAGGCTCCGGACCAGCGCTGCAAAGAGCAGTTCAGAAGAGTTGGTGGGAAAAGTCAGCAAACCCGCACCAGAAGTGATTCCCCAAAGCCTCGGCAATGAAATTCCCTGGTGTTAGTGCAGGACCAGGTAGATGCGTGTCTTTCATGGGATCAGTGCAAATATCTCTGCATTTTTCTCAGTAATTTTTGGACTTGGATATTCTCATAGTGTAAGTCAGGTAGGACTTCACTGAAATCTCTGGAATTACACTGAAAAAATGTACTAGAGGGCGATGCCCGGGTCTGTTCTAGCAGTGGATTTTCTGACGGTTTCTCAAAGTTTGGTGTTTCTCATCTGCCTGCTGACAACATTTCCCAGATCAGCATTCCCCTTACCGGCTGCGTCTGGTGCCCTGTTATACCCACTTCCAACAAGCCTCAGTTTTTGATATTTCTTCAGAAGTTTTTATGCTTTTATGACTTTCAAAAAATGAATATTGCCATCAGGCAGTGCAGGCTTTCGCTGGCAGCACCACACGCATGACCAGAGTGATTATTTAAATACTCTCTCAGTACCTAGAAAATAGAACCATTCATTAATATCTTATGAGAAGAATTTTGGGTCAGGATTTTTGCCTCTCATAATGCATTTTAATGCATTTCTTATTGAGTCTTCCATTACAGTTCTGGAGAGGTAATTCATACTTTCCTTCTATTCAATATTTCCTTGCAAGAGAAGAACAAAAGCTGGAATTCTCTATCTGCTGCTAGATGAATCCTATGAGATTTTTTTATTTATGACTAATAGAGGTTAGATAGGGAATATACTTTCCACCATAAAGTATATTTATGAGAATACAAATACATGTATGGGTCAAAAAGGAAATTATTTTTTTCCTTAAATAAAGGGGGGGCAAAACCAAGGGAAGCTCTTTTTTTAATGGCTATGCATTGATAATGTCAAACGTCGAGGGTATATATTTCCAATGCAGATTGATTCAAAGTTCCTTTACATATTGGGTAATGAATCATCACGTTATTGTTGTTATTGTTGTTGTTGTTGTTGTGTAGAAACAACACCCCAGAGAGGAAATATTTTCAGCTGCTACAAATGTGGCTTTCACATTCATGTATAGTATATACCGACATAGAATGTTCTATTATGATAAATATTTACACATACAGACATGCATCTACATATTATGCAGAACTGATTATGTCAACAGGAAAATATTTAGTTACTTGACAGAAGATAGCATTTTTTTTCTCTTTTTAAATATATAATGCATATAATAAAAATATAACATATTTCAATGTGCTTTCCAGCATCTATGAAGAATACTGTTTTCATACTATGGTGATTCTGGAAGAAGTTAACATGTTTAGAGATTATGCATATTTGGTTTTTATGGATATTTATGCTTAGAAGGCCCACAGCTATCCATATGTGCCGTATTCACATGCAGATCTACCTGTTCAGCTGTGTAGACATATGGCTGTAAGCTGTGGTTTTTTGAGATAATTTTATACAATCATGAAATTTAATAAATCAGTACATCTGTAGTAGCAAGGCTTAAAGGACTATATTCTTAATATTTTGGGAATTATCTTTAAGAATGATGACAAAATAGATCATTTCCTACAGCTTGATTTTTATTTTTTTTCATAAAATAATAGAAAAAAAATCCTTCTGTTTGTTTCACTATCACGTAAAAGTAAAAAGTAGCAGCTGTGCACTAATTGCAAAATACGTACGAGAGCATCATCACGGTGCTTAGGTGCTTACTGGAGATAGTGTTGGGTATCTGCTGTAAATGAAAATATGGTTGTGCTGCAGAAATCCACAGCAGTTTTGAAACACGCTGCAGCCAAACAGCGAACTACGGTACAAGGTGAGAAAATGCTGCTGAGAAACTTTAATCCCTCAGTCCCTTTACTGCAAGTATCAAGCTTTTATTCTTATTTACTTTATGGGCACCTTATAAATATTTAATTTTAGCAGGACCCATGGAATAAAACGAGCTTGCAATACAAGGTGACTGAGTGGTTATTTGGTTTAACTTTCAGGTCCAATTAAAGCTTTTATTGCCATCCTACTAAAGAGCACAGACACAGGAAAACGTGTGAGATGAGGACGTTCAGCCCAGGTGGAGCATCCCAAAATCCTGAGGGCACCCTACAGCCATCCCTACACCCATCCCTACATCCATCCCTACATGCCCACAGCTCCCGGGGCAGCCGGAAGGGATGTGGCTGGGAAACCGCATCCCTGAGGCCATGAGAAGGGGAGCAGCACTGCCCTGCACCCCGATAGCTGCAAATTGGGGGTGGGGCGTTATCATGTAGTACTGTGGGAAAATAGGAAAAACAGGAAAACTTTTTTTTTTATTTTTCAATTCCAAGTCACATATTTTAACAATAGGAAAAAAACCCCCAACATTATTGTTGAAACCAAAGAATTTCAACTTCCTAGCCGTCTTTTTTGTTGTCAACTTCAGAAGTTTCCAAAGCCTAACAACATTACTTCAAAAGCATTTGGTTTAAATGTACACCAGATAATGAAAGAACATCTTTTAAGAATATTTTCAGACACATAAAAAACCCCCAGTAAGCTTCCATGGCTGACATTTTGACAAATGATGTACCAAAAAAGATCTGGTCACAGAAATAAAGATGGTGGGAAGAATGACACTTTCTCTCCAGCTAATTGACAACTTGGGAAACAAACACATCAAAAGAAATACATTATGATATTACTCTGGTGAATACAGTCTGTCAGAAAATGCAGCCTGTTTATTAGTTTGAAATAAGCATTCATTTTGATCTCAGGCAGGGTATAGAGATGAGTTCTGGAAGCAGAAGGAATCTATCTGCAAGGGCTTGCAGCACAATGTGCTTGGAGAAACAAAGAAGGCGCGTTTGAAGGCCCATTAGACAGCAGCGAGAGAATCTGAAAAGGCAGCAATTTAAATATTTTTAGTGCTCTGCAGCTTCTTTCTTATTTAACAGCTTAGCAGGGCTGCATATATTACAGACGAGTTGGAAATAACTTCAGGATGGGAAGTTGGGAGAGTAATGTGTTAGAGGACTCAGCCACTCGACTGACTCTGGGTTCGATGGCAGGATAATTCGGAACAGAAACCACCTCCAAGAGTTCTGTTTAGAGAAAAATCCAGAAATCTGGCATTTGATATCAAGTATTTCAGACCCAACCAAGTTACATGAAACTGTTTCCTTGTCTTACCAACCGGCAGGGGCATCCACTGCACCGAGAGCTGGGCGTCTTGGGAATGAACACAGAGAGAGGTTTCTGCGGATCGGAAAAAGCAACATCTTCTCGGCAGTCCTGGCGAAAGGAGCTGGGAATCTCCCAAATCATCCCCCAAAATCGCCAGCCAGCAGCGGGAGGAAAGGGAGTGCTGTTCACTTGGAATAGCCCACGTTAGGTGCAAGCCTACCCTCATCCACTAACAAACCTGCGTAGTTTGAAGGTTACCAGCCCCTGCCAATGCATTTGTGGTCAACATTTTTACCGTGAGAAGATCTACCAGCTCTGAATGTCCTCCCACTGTGCCCATTTTTAAAGATAAAATTAAGGAGTTAGGGAAAACGGAAGAGAATGTACTAAATGTGACATTCTGGAACTTACTAATGAAATGAGGAATAAGGAAAAGAATATCATAAGCCCCATTTAAAAAGCGCAGGGAAGAAAATATGACAATTTAACTTCAATTATGGCCTAAGAATTTTATGACCACCTTCCCATCCCGAAGTAACAAATGAAGATTTTAGGGCATTCGACATCAGATCAAATTCACTCCTAAATTCAATCTCATTAACCACCTCGTTTTCAGACCCGTACTACAGCGTCCTGTGGTGCAAATGTAGGGAAAGGTGGTGGTGGTGGCAGGTGGGGATAAGTCTTTCTGTGAAAATGGTTTCCTCTTTTAACAATTCTAGAAACCTCAACAAATGCAAAATAAAATGTTAAAATGCTAAAAAAGTTGCATGTATTATTTATTTCTCACATAGTTGGCTGCATCTTCATAAAAACGTGCAGAAAGAATAAACTAAATTTTGATGCAATTGTCCTTTTCCAGTTGTGGAAGTACCACCACAAATGGGGATGGTGAAACCTCGGCACCACTGATGCCAGGTAACCTTCCTTGGGACTGCATCCAGGATCTTTACTCAAGCTAAATGTCTTTGTTTCCATAACACAAATATGTTTTCAGGAAGAGAAAAAACACACTGTGAGACCATAATACTTTTAGCAAAATAACGGGTTTGAAATGAAGAAACCATACAAGAATGTTTAGCTTTATTTAAAGAGGAGCTGCGCCATTGACATTAGTTTGAGAGCTCAGCTATACTTTCAAGGTTTTTACCACTTAAAGAAGTAAATAGCAAAATTCCTCTTTATTTAATAGCAAAATTCCTTTTTATTTTTATTTGTCTATAATTGTCTTCAAAGAAAACCCCCTGGGTTTCAAGCATTTGTTGTACTGCCCATGGTGTCCTCAGTGGATACTCTGCTGCTGCTGAACTGCAGATTTACAGTACCTGTTGTTTATAACTAGATATTTGTCTGATTTTGAGAAATAATGGGCAAAACCTGAGTCGTCCGTTGTTCATTTCTATACCATGATGTTACAATTATAACATTAACAAATATATCTTAAATATGTGGGTTTTCTTCTTGTTTAGATAGTACTAGAAGTGCACTGAAAGTCAGGAGCACCTGGTTTATTTATGGACCGGTGAGCACCTTCCATTTCCATCAGCAATAACCTTCACCACGATACTGCAGCATCTGATACATCTTAAAAAGAAAAATCTTCTCTTGACTTTCATGCGTGTTTACACAAGTTAATGGCGATACGCTCACCAAACAAAGCATTAAAGTACAAATTGCTGCTTAAAACTGGAGATGCCTTTGTTCAAAGAGAAGTCCACCCAAGAGAACAATTTCCCTATCCACTTTCCAGCAGCCACGGATTTACCACAAAGGTTAATTCCTTGTACAGGTAATGGGCTGACTTCCCACAAACTGCTGTGGTGAGTAGGTTTACTGATGAGCAGAGACTAAAGTGAAGTCTGGCTGAGCTTGGCTTAGCAGAAATCAGTGTCACGGGCCCCGGGGGCTGGAGGGACCACCAGGAACACGTGCCCACAGCCAGAGACGGTAGGTAGCTGTATCAGAGCCTTCCTTAGCAGAAGGGAGCACAGACCAAATAACCGATTTCACTCTGACTGTATCTAAAAATGCGTCTATATCAAGTCGGAGATTGCCTTCTCTTCCGAATTTATACTTATTAGAAAATGACTGAAAAGATCGAAGCGCAGCAAGCAATCAGAACAGATAACAGCAAATGCCGTTTCACTCGGCTCATTTGACAGCCCAACGGCAAAACCATCCACAACAAAATTATTGTCTAATTTAAGAGCAGAGACGAAGCTTTCTACAGGAATGAATGAAAACCACGCATTTGATGGTGACAAGTTGGTTTAGCTTCTCTAAATGGATATGACACATCCCTCTGTCTCCATCAGCCTTTTCCAAACAACTTCCTTTTCTCTCTTCTGGGAACTTTCCACTTTTATTTTAATGGTATTTTCTATTGGCAAAGGAGGAAGAAAAAAATCATTCCACCACTGTCCCTTAATAACTCCTGAGCACTGGCTAAGCAGTAGCCTGCCTTGAGATACTCCAGCCCTTTCTCACTTTTCTTTTCCAAATAACTTCTACAGACTTAATAAATAACTGCAAACATCGGTGACCGCTAAAAGTAGGGGGAAAAAAAAAAGAAAAAAAAGCCACTATAAGCCCACCAAACAACAACAAACCTCAACAGTTTTCACATATTACTGCGGAACAGCTTCAAATCCCTTACGTACACAAGTGAGGACCTGCGCTTAGCCCCTATAGCAAAATCCATCACACAGCCTGGCTGTCCTCAGGCATTTCTAGTGTGTGCAGGTAAATATTGACAAAACATCATTCAGAGTGCTGAAGATCCTCCGTCAGTTCCCCGTAACTCTTGCAGAAAGGCTTCCTGGGCAGTCGCCGGTGCGAAGAGTTGAGTTGTTCTCCTGGCCTCTTGGTGAGGGGCAAGCTGGCAGCCAAGGTATGTCAGTGGGCTAGAAAATCCGTGAACAAATCAGTAATATAAACCTCAATTCTCTCTCACGAAAAGGTCGAAAGTTTGAAGGAGCATCACGAGAAGAAATGCAGGCGTTGGAGTACACATCTACTTGGGTTATGTGATCAAGAGGTCTGTGCAGGCTTATTATACTGACCCACTGGACCTGGTAGTAATAAATCCTACTGCTTTGTTTTCCTAAATATGGTGATTTGGTTTTCTTTTTCTCAGTATTGTGAAATCAGCAATTATTTCACATGAATACTATAGAGCTCTTTAATCATTCCGCTATTATAGCTGCCAAAAGTTTTTGTCTTTTGTAAGTGACACAAAATCTCAAAAATAGTGGGCATTTTATGGACCGTCTTCTAACGCTTTCTCTATGCAATTATGAAACAGCCTTAGTTTTTACATGCTACACTAGAAATTTTGGTTAAAATTACTACAAATCAAATTAAAAGACATTTAAGAATAAAGAGTCTCCTACTAGATATTCTTGAATAACAAAGAGAAAAGCCATGGAAGAGGTGACCTTCTAGGGAAACTAAATATGGGAGAAAATAGTAATTTTTTTTTTATAAGTAAATTTGAATTTTTATCCACGCTACAGACCTAATATGTACAAAACCTGTCACCAGACTGCTTCACGAGGACACCTTTGTGTTCCTGCTCTGCTGCCTGACTTGCTTCTGCCACAAGACCGTCAGCCCATTTGGCAAATTGAGAGTCTTTGCTGACGGCTGAAATGATTCTCCCGGCAAAAGGTGGGATGTTTATTAGTCTGAGTGGAGAAAAATCTACAAGCAAAAAGCCCTTTTCTGAGCAGGAAAGCTTCACAAGCTGTGACGTTACTCCATCGATGGGAACAGGGACTATTTATTCCTCCCAGGCTCTCACCACCGGGCAGGGGCACGTTTGCACAGACACCTGGTACAGACCTTTCTGAAGCAGGCTGTATTTTCTGCCCTAATTTTTTTTTTTGCATTTTCTCTCTTCAAATTTTTAATGGGGTAGATTTGTACAACTTTATCTTACAAGTAAGAGTCCTTGTGCTCTTCTACTTGTTTTCCTTGAACTTAACAGTAATACCTTGTCTATCTGTTTGAGAGAGCTCTTAAAATTGTACCTGCTGCATGAAAGAACACTGGTCTGATGGCTTTTTTTTCCCCACATTTTTATTTCTCTCTACCATAAAAACAATCCTCCATGAACTTATCACCATTGAAGACAATAATAAAAACCAAAATGCACTGATGGAAACTTTAGTGCTAAGATTCAGGCTCCAACCAAGCCTTATGGCTGTGTTAGAAATGCTATAAAATACACCTTGTTTACAGGAAAGCTAACAAATTCTTTTTGTGCCTGTAATCTCTGTAGACCACAGCTGCCCGGAGTAGTTTTGATGATTTTGTCATGAAAGTTATGAGAAACTTTAAGAAAAAGGCCACCAGATCATATATTATGCACCCAGAAACAATATAGGCAGTATTCGAGTTTGCCATGTACATTATTTGCTATAGTGATCACACAATTTAACAAATTATTAAAAATAAGACAATTGCATACTGAGTTCAGGGGTTTTCCTTTGCAGGCTCAGCTATTATCCATTTGATTTCACTTTGCAGAGAATTTTGTTTGGACTACTGCAGAAATATTATCATCAAGTATTAATAGTTTTTCCCTATTCATAGTCATAATATGCTAAGTGTTTGACTGTTTTCCATCATTCTAATAAACTATTCTGAAAGGAAAGAATTATGAATTGTCTTAGATGATGAAGCAATATTACACTCACAGTAGAAAACTAAGTTCCATTTCTGAAAAGCACAATAGAGAGCAAGTCTACATGATTGATGAAGAAATGTTAGGGCTCTTGATGTACAAATGCAATTTGTCAATCATTTTTTTTTTTAAATACCAGAACTCTTCAGATATTCTTGTACCTTCTTCATACAATTCAAAACCTACTTGAACTTCTGTGGGAGGCAATTAACAATAACGAAAGCTAACTTCAGTTTTGAGTACATTGTTTTTTAAATGCCACCCACAGAAGTTCAGGTAGATCATGAACACTTTAGGTGAATAAAAACTCTTTCAAAAAAAGAGATGGACAAAATCTATCATAGACTGAGAACTTTTGTTTGCCTTCATTGCAAATTCAAAAAAATTGCTCTCATAGCAGAAATCATGGTTGACACTGAGAAGGTGAATGTATCAGGTACAGACTCATTTCACTTACAAAGACTAACTACAACATGGATAGGAAGGAACTCAACCTCCAGATTCACCTCAAATTCTAGGGATATCTATCTGGATCACATCTAGATTTCATGGCCTCTTTTCTTTTTCAAGTGGATGCATCTTAAGACAACCAGCAGAAGACAGCTTTCATTTGCAGACTGAAGTTTAAACTGATCTAATGTCTCATAAGTGCATATTTCCCTTCTGAAATGCTTTTAAACAAAAGCTGCCTACAGAAACAAACAAACAAACAAAAAACCAACAAAGACTTTATTAAAAATGAAGGCATTCTTTCTATAATATTTTAGATCAAATTCATGATTTAGTAAGTGCGACTATTGCTGTTATTACGCTTCCACAGCATTTCAAAGAAAGTAGATGGCTAGAAAAAACAGGAAGAATTATTGCTAACAAAGATGTGGTGTAACACATTTAAAGCTCTTGCCAACTACAAAAGTAATAAAGTTTGAAGAAGATAATACAACAAATGTAATGGTTTGCTTTGCATCTTAAATAGATAATGAAGCAACTAGATGTAATATATCTAGCAGTTAATGCACTCAGTACTACATAAATAACAGGTTACTGCAGTATTATTTAGTACGCTAATAAAATTTGCAGATGACCAAATTATGGCTCTTCTACTCACACCGTTGGTGATATTCTCCCACTGAAGTTACTGGGGCTACTCCCATTAATAAGACAACAGCAAACTTTGGACCATCAGGGCCAAATATAAGCCAAACCGCTGTGAACTCCCCTTCGTGTAGAACAGTGGATTTTGTGAATGGGGAGAGAGGGTCCTTAGGGACGGTGCACCAAACGTTCCCAGGGCAGGACAGCATTCGTGGGTCCTGCAGGAGCATCCCCCTCCAGCCGGGGCAGCTCCGTCCCCGTCAGATAAGGCTCTGGTTGCTGCTCCCTGCCCCGACCCCGCGGCACCTTCAGTTCGGAGAGGAAGAGCTATCGCAGCACACTGAACGAGGAGGCGAAGGTAAACAGTCATCTAAAGCCAGCAGCCAAGGCTCAGGCTGCCATTAAACAATCTGGTACCTAAATGCTCTGTTTCTGTTCTCACTAAGAAAATCCTCCTGACATAATTTAATTACACCTAAGAGGACATCATACTACAGCATAAGCAAGAAATTTTGAGAACACTGTGTCATAGCTGATGACATTATCTGAGTCACTTTTGATGGGATTAATATTGTTTAAGTAAGCTGAAGAGACTTTCCCTGCACGAGATAGAATAGCAACAGAACAACAGGTCCAGAGGGTGAACAACGCTTTTATAGGCAAAGGCGGATAATTATGAAATGTAATTATACTTTGAGTTTCTCAGGGAAAAGAGCAAGACTTGATAAACATTTCAGCACATTCTTGCTATTAGGAGAAAAGGACATTTCAAGGAAATTAAAAACATAAGCCAACAGCTTTTGCAACAAGAGTTTGAGATGCTGAATCCTGGGATTAGACAACTCATTTAAACACATGAAAAGATTTTTTATTTCATGTAACCTCTACCTCTATAAATAAAAGCAAATAAGAGGTAACATGACCGTCGTACATATGTGTGCATACACACGTATGATGAGAATTTTCAAATCTAGAACTCAAATCATCAGCTAAACCCAAGGCAGAGCCCCCTCTTTGCTGGTGGCTTGTCTTCTCCACATTGCTCAGAGGCAACCCCACCACCTCTCCAGCAGCAAGAGGTATGGAGTGGATCTAGCCTGGAGGCAATTTGCTAAACTTTGCATCATATTCTGTATGAAATGATATGAAAAAAGTCAAAAGAGAAAGGAATAGAGGTAAGGAATACCCTTTATTCTATTTCCCTGTATCTTTGTACTGAAATGTGTGATATTGAGTAGCTCACCCTGAGATTGCCCCGCATGGGCTGAGATGGATTTAACATGCCTTTTCTATTATAAATTGTGAAAAAGAAGAGGATATTAGGATGACAGTGGCTATGATTGCCAAAATAACCAAACACACATTTCTGGATAAAGCAGCAGAATTCTTATTCACTCCTTACAATTCATAGTGAATTAAATTTTTTGCATGTAGAAAATCATGTATAATATTAATGATAGCTCCCTCTCCACTTCTACGTGCACAAAAAGTGGGATGTGCTTTGCTGAGGACCCTGAAAGTACAAAAAAGTTGTGAAGGGAGATATTTTAATGGAAATATATTTAAATAATTCTACTATTTGGATAATGCGGTCGGATTAAAAAAAAAAATTGACTCCTCCAAGCAGTTGCAAGATGTGGCCTCAGCTGAACTGAAATTTTGCTATTGGGAGTCACTTGTGCAAAACTGTCATTCTACCTTATGTTTATTCAATTTAGAACAGGTATTGTAGGGCCAGAAATGCGTGATATCTGCAGAAACAGATGTGCTACAAAATGGGAAAATCTGTAGCTGCTTTAACTGGGATCCCTCGCCTTTTGTCAGTTCAAATCAAGGTTTTCGTGCATACTTATGCATGGTTTTGGCTATTTTGATTAATCTATTTTTTAAATAATTTTGCATATATTGAAAAGAAATCCAGTAGATCAAAATCTTCTAGTATAGTCAGTGACAGATTGAAAAAAATGCTTTGTGAGGTTAACAGGGAGTGACTAGAAGATACGTCTAAGTGTGTATTTTTGTCATTTGGTGTCCCCCTTAACAACAAAACCCTGTAAGTTTTTCACAATGTCAAGGTGTGTTGACTTCACAACAAGCAAGGGAAGGAAAAACCTTATGAAATACCACAAGAATAGAAATGCTGTAAGAGAAAAGAAAACTTTGGGTTACCGTACATTTTTCAACATTTACTCAGATCAAGTATCTAAAAATAAAAATGTCTGCCTTTCCCACTAAATTAGTCTCAGCCAGGGTATGTTGTCGGATACATACATACATTATATAAAACCAAAAGAAAAGGGTATTAAAAATAGAAGAAAATAAATAAAACAAAAAATAGAAAGCAAGTAAATATCTTGCTTTGAAATAAGAGATTTGCTTTCATATACATAAATACAAATTATTCTTTTATCATGGCATATGTATCCTTAATTAGAGGTGTATCTACAGGATTTTTCAAAAACTACAGAGGATCTGTCAATATAGTTCGCAACGTACATCTAAACAGTCACGCTGCACAAAACGACCGTGTGCAGCAATTTCTTTTGCAGAACAACGTGGAGGCTTGTTTACTGCGATATATTTATAAACGCTAGCTTTAAAAACAAATTAAAATGTCAAAAAGCAATCAGTTCTGCACTAGGTATTGCCTGAAGAGACCACCTAAAATGAGTACGTTCACTATCTGGTAATTTATTTTTTTTCCATAAACTTATTTCTAGATCTACCTAAAATCATTCTGAAACCTATGTGACTTAGTGCAACCTCTAAGTGGAAGAAATTTTTATCGTCTTGGTAGACTCGTATCCTCTGGTACACTCAAATCCTCATTATCCGTGGAGTTGGTTGGTTCTTTTGACCTGGGAAAACTCATGGACATATTGGACAGCCTGGCCCCTGTCTCCCAGTGGGACTAGCAGAAGGGGAAGGGAGAAGAAAAAAGACAGAGCAGGAAGGACAGACAGACAGACAGAAGCATTGCTGCACTTCATTTGAGAACTCGGACCTTTCAGAAAAGGGGTCACAACCAGGAGACTCGCAGAGTGCTGCAGAACGTGCAGAGGTGTAGCACCTCTGATTTCAGCTACAGCGATATTTTAGAGGATCCGGGGAGGGGGGGGGGAAGAAGGGGAAAAAAGAGGAAAAGGAAAATACAGGAACCCAAGCACCCTGGATTGCTTAGAGCTCCCACGATTCCAAATTCATGAGGGTGAAGGTGCTGGGTGCCTAAGTCAGTGGGGAAACCTGTGTTTGACACAATCGTTTTCCTGCCTTCCTGATGCATTTTCTCAAGTAAAACCGGACATTTCATACTGCACAACCACTGGCTGCTTTAAAAGCTCAGGAATAAATCTAATGATCATCTAATGATCCCTGAATAATACAGCTATGAGCGGGTGAGGTGTTTCAGTATAAAATCATAAAGAATTGCCATTGCAGCTCAGTGGGTGGCTTTGTAAGAAATTAAACAGAATCAGGCAAGAAAGGAAAAGAGTAGAAGTAAGAAGGAAATATTTGGGCACAAAACATGACGGGAGATTATTTTCTTGGAAGCGCTGTATCAGAAATGCAACAGTTTGCTCGTATTAATGAAAAAGTATTGGGAAAATGGGATTGCTTTCCACACTGATGCTGGGAATGAAGACAGCGTTTTTTGGACTTTCAGAAGTTTTCAGCATTCTATTTGCCTGTTGAGATGTCTTCAAAATAACTTCTAATGTAAAGGGAACAGAAAGAAATGGTAGCAAACCAATTCCCTAGCAGCGAACGTGAAGATTCAGTGGTTCAGCTAGATTTAGAACAACAAATATGAATAGATTTGATCCTTTAACAGTAATACGTGTGGTCTTACAAACTTCTGTGCCATTCCCTCTGTGCTAGATGGTATTCTTAACATCGCTAACAATGGACTAAGAGTTGGTCTAAGAAGGTATTTGTGGAAAAATGCAGATTCAGGTCAACGGAACTATTTATATCTAATTCACAAGATTGTCTCATCTGAGGAAAAAAGTTTTAGTAGACATCAAAGTGTTTTATTTTGTTTCAACATTTCAAAGCAAAATTGTTTCTATTTTTTACTCTCAATGTTTCATTTCAAAGTACTTCTTTTTTAAAGAGTAAAACATAAAGACATTTTTAAGATTTTTGTTTTGTTAGAGAAGCTAATGAAACTAGTTTAGATTAACATAAAACAAGCCACTAACTGTCTGAGGAGTTTTTCGCTCACCCAGCAAAACAAGTATCAGTTAACCATATCCTTCATAACTGCACACTTCAATTAAGAGACTATGAGAAACTATATCCCATCACTTGATAAATAAAACAGTCAAATGCTCGTATCATATTGTAATGTGTGTGCCCCCCCTCGTTCCTCAAAGTGCACTTTTAAGAAAGGTTCAGTTTTCTTTTCTTATTTTTGACAGAACTATCAAATAACTCAAGTCAACAGGACTCCATGCAAACAGCAGCCTGATGTCATACTCTGAAAGTTCAGCGCTTCTGGTGTGCTTGTGTGCGCGTGCATTTACCTGTGGTACTTGCCTATTGTATATCTCTTATTATGTATTATAATTACATATATATTTATGTATATTTCATACAAACATTTTTATGCAAAGACACTAAAATACTGAAAATACAGTATGCATTTTTGAAGTTTCTGCTTCTTCTCTGGCTTGGTCACAGAAATGTAGATAGCAGAGTTTAAGAGGGGAAATGGTGTTTGTTTCTTTTTTATTTCCTTACCTTTTTTTTCTATACTTTTTTCTGCTTTTAAGATTCTGTGACCTACTTGCTAAGGAAAGAGCTTACCCGTTTGTGGGGAAGGAGCCTGCCTGCCTGTCGGACTCGAACAAAGCCATCAGCTTGATCATAGGAGATGCGGTTGTTTTCCCCAGCCAGCCAGCATACAAGAAATTCTACATCGCACCGTTTCTAAACATTTACCTTGGAGGTAGAAGTCCCATCATTGTTTACTTCTAAGCCACACACCACAAATCAAGAATATTTGGGAAACATCAGATTTTAGCATTCTTTTTCACATAAGAGAAACAAGGCATTCAGTCAGCCATCTTCATTACGAGAATTTCTCAAGCAATGGTATTAGAATTTATAGGAGACTATTAACAACTTCTTTTTTTTTTTCCATCCTGATCACAATTTCATCATGTGGAGTTTGTTATAAAGAGTTCACAAACCCTGTAAAACACTGAGACAAAACTTGGAAGAAGACATCGCTTCACCTCAACTGTAGCTAGCGATCAGGAGAAAAGCTACTTGGATAAAACCTCTGTTTTCAACAGCTAAAAGTGTTTCAAAATTATAGCAAGCATGTCATCAGACAGATTTATCCTCATGACTTCTGCCTAATGACAGGTACAAGCCCAAACCATCTCTTCAAACCTCAAAGAGTTAGTCCATTAGCATACTTATTCTTTGAAAAAAAGCCTGAGAACAAAACCACCCCCAAAGGATGCTCTTGCAAGTCAAGCAGGGAGAAAAAGGCATTCCTGCTTCTCAGTGGTAGAGGAAGGATAAATGCATTAAGGAGGGAGAGCTCCATCCTAGGAAAAAAACCCAACAAACACCACAAACTTTAAAAAAACTAAGAAATAGATAAATATCTTTCACCAAATCTAGGAAACAGAAAACAAATTCCAGAGTTCTATGATTACTTTTAAAACATAAAATGAAATAAAACTGGGATTCACAGTAGAGTGCACTAGAGAAGAAAAATTAAGTAACAGACTTTCCTTCGAGCCTGTAGATTCAGTCTAATATGTGAATTAGACCTTAAAAAATAACTGGGTCTTTACAACAGGTCATATCATACTTCAGGCATTTGTGTGTAGAGTTCCTGAAAGCTCACTGGGAAAAGCAGGACTTCCACAAAAAGAAATAAAACTGAAGCTCTCAATCATATTTACATCGAGAATAGGAGACCAGGCCAACAAGAGAGCTCTCTGGGAAGGATGTGTTTCCATAGAGCTGCTAACTTCTCCAGGCAACACAATAAATCCTGTAACAGCTCATAATTGGATTTCCATAGCAGAATCTTCCCATTCTGATATTATTCTGATTCAATTTCTCAAGTCGCCGGGACATATTTCTCTGAGGGTCTCACAAAGACCATTTTTCTTAACTGCTGTGGGACTCCAGCAGACAGAAGAGTGCTGGGTAACAGATGGCATGCTTACTGCTTTGTAATATCAAAAGAAGGCTTGCGCTGGTTTTGTTTTCCAATTTGTTTAATTTTACAGATCTGTGGATATGCAAAATTAAATAAAACCTTCTCTTCTCTCTGCTTAATGCCGAGTTATGATTTATGTTCTAAATAGCCCCCCCAAAATATGCAAGGACTCCATTACAGGAGCAACTGTTCAAACACGTAACAAATGACAGTCTTTGTTCCCAATAGTTTGTAATTTGAACAGAAAGAAAAAAAAGGGTGAAAAACTGGATTTGCTATTTTCTCATCTTAAAAGTGGCAAAAGATGCTTCCAGGTGAGCAAAAGATGAAACTGAGAGTGTTGGGTACAGCTCTGACAGCGCGACAAAGCGACCCTTTTCCCTTTCTTACAGCCATCTTATGCAGAGGTAGCGGCAGAAAGGAGTTACATAACAGAACTAATTGTACACATCTGATTGTACATGGGGAAAAAAAAGAAATAATCCAGAAAATCTGCAAGCCTCACACGGCCCCACCGCCACCGAGCTATGGAGGTGGATGGGGCGGGCAGAGCTGCTGGGCTTTCAGGGATGCCCATGGGCTTCACGGGCAGAGCAGGGGCTTGCTGAAATCCCAGCGCTGCCCCTTCTAACGTCGGGCTCCACCGTGCAAAAAGGAGACCAAAGCCTCAGAATAAGTCAGTCGTAACCAATATCCATCAATCTCAACTGCCGACACGCTCAGCGGCAGGCACCATCCTCATGGTTTGCAGTATTGCCCTTGCTGGCCAGTGTTTTACAATGGAGTAGTCTGGCGGAGGAGGTTGATGAGAAGTTTAAAGTCTCTCTGTTGAGATGGAATTTCCCATTTAACCCACACTTTGCTGGTTTGGGTTATGCAAAGCAACATTTCCTTTCTGAATCAGGATCACCATCAGGGTTTTTGCTCCTCCCAGCCCAACAAGAATCGTGCCCGGGACGGCAGCGCTCTGCAGTTCATGAAGGCTGTGGCCCCTCAGGAAGAGGCAGAGGTACTGCAGCCACAGAGTAACCAGCCAAGGCCGCTCCGAGTCTCACTGGAGGTATCGATACCTCCTGCAGCTCCCACCCCGGGTTTATTGGTGTTTGCTGTTGATCCGAGGGAGCAGCAGCAAGGCAGACTCGCTGGCCGCTTTGCTCTCTGCTAAGCAGGCTGATGGGACGAGGTCAGTGCCAGCATCTGCACCCACTTCCTCAGGGAGCCACAGCTCCTGGTGCGTGTCCGGGAACTGGCAGACAAGGGCCAGAACGCGCTGAGCACAGAAGATGACTCCGTGGGAGAGCAGGACGGTTGACCAGTTGATTTTTACCTAGACCCAACGAGACTCAGACATCAAGAGCCAGAGCTTGGAGTGGTGGTTTTTGCTCTGCAGTGTCCAAGGAACAGAGATGACCTGGAAATACCAGCTACCTACAAGGCGTTCCTGGAACACACCGGCCTGAGCAACACACATATATACCTGTGTACGGATGAGTGCAAACTGTGGGTGTGGGAATTCAGGTGAACAGGCACTGCGTTGCAAGCACACAGCAGTGACCTGTGGCTGTGTCAGAGGAGTTCCACCAGCTTTCTCAACAGACCAGCATCAGCTCAAATGATGTGGGGTTTTCTACTGTGTTACACCATACGATGCAGGTGAATAACAAGAACAAAACCTGAAGAGACTAGATTATATATATATGTACATGTGCATATAGATGTGTATATATATATATAAACATCACACTTCAGCTCTCTCCCAAATGTTGTGAGAACTGAAATAATTACTCTGTTCACAACTTTAATTAAAAGGCTCTTGTTTTGCTACTTTCTAGGAGCCTTTTTTAAAATTTGGGGGGAAAGCACAGCATCTGATGGAATGAACTCCTGTGACTTATGCAGTTCTGGAAATTTCAAAAATATATTTGAATTTGCTATTTACGTTTTCTGTAAGTTTCTTCACATCATGGGTGAAGTTGTAATGAAAATCTAGATGGTGTATTGCACAGTAGCCATTTACTGAAACCTCCTGCTCCACCGTCTCGGCAGTAAATCACACCTCTTGTGCAGAACTCTGAGGAATTTTTCCCTTTTCAATACCCACCCAGGGAAGTCAATTGATTTTTTTTTTTCTGCAAAACTCAGCACCTCCACTTTTAAACTTCTCTCAAAGACACGCTGTGATACCACAAGTCATCCAGAAGTCTATTTGGATGTAGGAAATGAATTTTGTCTGGACTGTCCTCAAATCCAGGCAATCCACATTAGGCTTACGGGGTATCTGCTCTGTGGAGAGCACAGAACTGTATTTACCACACAGGTTATTCCTCTTGCAAAGCAAGCTGGAGGAAACAGAAACAAATAGAAATTGTTCAAAGGAAATGTCTTTATAACTACAGTCCCTCCAAAACTTATTCCTACAATTAAAAAAACAAAACAAAACAAAACAAAACCAAAAACCCAAAGCTCAACGATTTTTTTCCTTTTAAGGGGAAGCTGCTTTCCTTTCGACTATCAGATCCTTTATGTATCAGTGACATCAGGAGTCATTTTGTGTTAGCATACAGATGTACATATTTGCAAAGGAAATGGCAAATTTCTAATCAGGATTCACCTGCTGCCAGACTCAGCATGAGAATATACCAGCGACTGTCAACAAAGTGTCAAACGAAATTATGCAATGTGCAAAGTAAATGTAGGGCAAGATCATTTGGGAGACATTACTAATCATGTTAAATACACATAGCAACACTAACGGTCTAAATTTCAAAGGCCTGGAGGAGCCTAATGAGATTTTAAAAACCGCCTTTTTAGCCTAAAAAGAGGCGGAACTGGAATTTCTACGAATCCACCCCCACTCTGCGCTGGCTGCTGGCGCACGCACTTCCCAGGCTGAGGTAAGACACGCACCTGTAGGATTCACGCCTCATCGCCCGCTTATTACCTTCCTTCCCGTTTAAAATACGAACAGTGAAATAAGTTCAGTGGCACGTATGCGCACACCTGCGCTGCACGGGTGGAGGGGTTTCTGCCCCAGGCAGCCGTGGGTGGCCAGCAGGCAGCAGGGCTCAGCGGTGGTCCTCTTCTGAAGCCATCTGCCACGGCACGGCCCCCGACCCGGGCCGGTCCTAGGGCTCAGCTACTCTCCCTGTGCTTCTAAGAAAAGGGTTCTGTGATTTGAAAAGGGGAAAATTCCTGGATTTTAATTTACTTCGAAACAAGCCAAGCCTTACTGAGCAAAATCACGAGTATTAACAGATAAGTGTGGAGGACTGGGGCTTGGGACCAAACCAAGGAGCTCAGCTTTTGACAGCACAGATATATTTGCAATTTCAAACAACGATTTTTTTCCTTTTAAATTTGCTGTTTCTCTCTTGGTTCATAACAGAGATATATCCTCTTAAAGATGAAGCATAAACACTGCATTTAAAAAATGCAATAAAAATCCATTTGCCATTTCTGCTCCCCCCCCCCTCCCCCCAAAGCCAACTATTTGCATAGTGATGCCCAGGCCGTCCTCTTCCTCCCCACGGGTAGGCTCTGCTGCTTCAGAAACACAAAGAGCAGAATACAGATCAGTTCCTACTTCCATGACATCCCATGATTTCAGCTGAGAGCAATTTACTTAAGATGTATTTCTTCGGCTGGGAATACGCAGCACCAGTTCTCCTTATTGTCCTGGACATTTCACCCACTAAACCATTAGTTTCCTTTGAGGACAGAAGTAAATAGCACAATTTGTTCTCACAGAAGACTAGCTGTTTCTGAAATGTGAAGAAGCTCATGGCAAATGGGCAGAATGTTAGGAATAAATAAGAAAAATGGGGCAGCAGAAATAAATCTTCTACGGTGACGTCTCTCATTCATTTAAATGGGAAACAGTCTTTGCTCTTGCTTGCAGGAGTCAAGGCACAGCAAAGTTTGCAAGTTCCAGAGAAAATATCTCCAGTTCATTGGTAATTTCTTACACAGATTTGAAATATAAACTTTAAAGAAAAATGTGAAGACACAGACTTCCAAAACCAGCTAGCAATTTAAGAAAATGCTGTCAGCAAGGGGAGCAAAGATGCATGCTATAGCCATTTAAACAATAAATTGCTTTAAACATGTAAGTAAACCAATGAAACCACTAAATCCTATCCTATTTTTCAGAAAGCTACTGCTACACCAAGGCAGGAATTAAATAGTACATATTGCACCTGGTCTTACAAAAAAGTTTAATCTCAGCCCCACTTCATAGGTCTCTGAAAATCCATCTGCCAAAAGATTCACCTTTTCCAGGTACTATTTCAAGCTTTTCCCCTGCCTACAGCAGAGTTTTCCCTTGCAGATTCATCTAAGTCTCTTCAGATGCTCAAGAGACTTAGACAAAAATGATAAGTCAACTCTCTTGATGTTTCTCAACTTACCAGAAAGATTCAGTACAAGTGCAGGTGACAAACCTGCCCCACCCCAATTTCATTGGGAATTTCCTCAGCAAAAGCAGGAGCGAGATATCTCACTTGTCTGAATTCTTCCTGCATTTTCAGATGATACAGTCATCTAGACAGTTTTTCCCAGAAGACTTTGAAATGATCATACTCACTGGGGCAACACAAAAAGGGGTTAGCATCAAAGCTGCACAATCAGAGAGAAAAGGAAGTATTAGGCAAATGAAACTTTGGCTGGAAACATTGGTTTCTAAGTATTCCTGGATTTTAGCTGATGCCAGGTAGAAGGCGGCTCAGGTTAATTAGGATCACAAATATATCTTATGATGTTAAGACCCAATCTCCCGCCCCAAATAAAAAGCTCCGATGCTCTTCCCAGTGCACGGGAGCTGCTCCTTCCTATCACCCGAGCAGATGCCTCAACCCTGTGAGCAGCAAACAGTGGAACCTGCAATGTACATCCCTGATGTCCAAAGCAAATGACTTATCCGAAAGGGTCTCCTAATTCAGTTTTTCCTGTCCTTCCAGAAAGGAATTGAAAGAAACTTTCATAACCAAATGTGTCCAAAGAAGGTGGTCCCACAGAAACATTTTTCAGTAAAAAAAATCCATGAGTTTGTTGAATAATTTCTAATTTGCTCTCCTCAATATACACTGTGATTTCATTTCCCAAACAGCATTTTCATTCCCAACCTGACAAACTGATTGATCATTCTTGTTATCTGTCTCAGAGCTTCCGCACTGAATTCTGAAGAGAAGTTATAGGGTGAAATAAATTCAGAAGATAAAGGACTGAAATTAGAAACCTTCGGATTTAAGACCAAATTACAACACTTCACCTTTTCCTCTAACTTTAAACCAGCGGAGATGTGAGCATTGCACAGGCACTAAAGTGCCATGACTTGTACGTTGCAAAGCAGAGAAATGCACAAGCTAAATTAAAAATAACCAATTTAAACTCTCAAAACATTTCACACTCATATCACATACCTGAGCAACTACGCTCCTTCCTTTATATTCAAGCAGAGTTAAATTTAGATTCTTTTAGCATAAGAGGGCAAAATAGGTGACTGTAAATACGGTTATGTGTTGGTGAGAGTGAGTCCACACCTCTCTAAGAAAATGGAAGGTGACATCTCGTACGCACGAGGGCATTAGCTGAAGGCATGAGTTACAAGCTACTTCTGCTTAGATTCCCTCTGAACATGGACACGTTTAGGAATTTGGCCCATAAACTTTAATGATTATTCAATTAATTTTTCTATTCAAGCGAGCGCCCGGCACGAGCTCCGTGAAACCTTTTGTCTGTACTAACATCACCAGCCAGCCAGAAGAAAACGCACCCCGCGAGTCTCTGCAGAGAGCGCACAGCTATTTTTGTGACCATGATTGTCAAGGGAAATGAAATGTCACGTCACAACTGCAGCTTTCCGACGCGCACTGAAATGCAGCCTCATCATTAACAGACTTTTACAAACCTACAGGATCCTACAGAAGGAGGACTGGAGATTGTCCTACCTCTGCGTATGAAGAAGCAGCCTTTCCAGGGTTTTATAGCCGATAAAGTATCACTGAACACAGGATGCCCAGTGCCAGCACTGGTACCGATACACAGGAGACCTGTGTATCGGGCGTGAGTGGGGTGTAACACACAGCTGAGCAACAGGTTGTCCACCTACAGTCACAGACCTGGACAACAGCACCGCAAGGAAGCCCTTGGACAACCCTGGGAAAAGAAGGAGCAAGAATGATAGAGTTCATTTGGTTTTTAAATGTGAATAAACACAGTTGTCAAGAAGCTGCAGGCAGAGTGATACAGTATTAAATCAGGCTACAAAAAATGTTTCACTTACTTCTCTACCAAGTCTTAAATATAGCAAGAAGGAAGCAGAAGTAGCTGCTAATGTGATCCTAGCTGAAGATGTAAGATAAGTGAGGCTGGTCCAGGCTGAAGCTCAGATGAACCTTGTCAACCAAAACGCCCGGTTCTGCAGTGAGTTTTGTGGTGATGGTGGTCACGGTGGGTTCAGATTCAGTAAGAATCTGAAAAGCTATCTGCAGAAGTGGCTTTAGACATGTTTACCAGCCCACACATCAAAATCTGCCATATAATTACCAGAAGGGCTGCTTCAAACTCAGCCACGGGGCTGAACAGTAAACCAGGCTCTCCCTCCTCCGATGGCAGAGGTGCGCAGTTCTCCTTACATTTATTTCCATTACTCTCATACAGGTGTGTTAGTACCAAAACGTTACCAAGAATTACAAAGAGAAGAACTGAAAATACCTTTGGCCAGTGAAATAGGAAAGCAGGTTGTTCAAACACAGAGGACATGCCCTTAGAAACAAGAGTGTTTCTCTACCAAACACAAAACACTGAAGAGACGATGTATCAGACAAATGCAAGAGGAACTAAGCTTCACAATAATTTTTTCTCCGTATTAATAAAAGTTCTGTCCAGACAGAATGTTGGTAATGTTTTACATTAGCTTACAGCGCTTAGATCTAACAAACTTGTCAAGCTCAAAAATGGGTGCGTGTAAACTCATCATCTCCTTTCCAGATATATGTTTTTATTAGGATACTCTGGTTACCAAAGCAGATGCTGTGTAGCCAAACGGGAACGGATTTTATTCAGGACTTTTATTCAAGAATGCATGCTGCAAATAGTTTAATATAAATGTCAGCTAGGCAGAGGATTTCACCTTAGCGATATTCAAAGGAGAGGACAATATGTCAATGGAGATACTTTGTTAATGCCGGTACAATGGCTATATAAACACCCGCAACAGAGAATCAAGAAAAGTAACTTAAATAAACTGAAAACTCAGTTAGAAGGTGTTTATAAAATGCATTAAATTTCTCTGTGAGTTATTCAGCAAAGAAAAGGAATCTGTTGTTGGAGTGGAAAGGTCATTAAGTTGTTGAAAACAGCTATTTTGAAATCACAGCCAACACTGGGGCTCCATGCAAAGATTCCACTGTAGTGAATTTCTGTCTTCATCATTAATTCTCGTGCCTGAAAGTAGTCTTGCATATTTTATTCTCATTTAGAATACCTGAGAACAATGAACGCCAAAAAAAAAGGCTTTGTAAGTTCACCCAAAGTGATTAATAACTCTTAACTTCAATGCAACAATAGGACATGTCTGACCTACACCACTGAAAGAAATGATGAACAGACATGTAAATCTTCCTTAATTACCTCTCTTTGTAACATGGAAAAAAATGGGTGGTATCTTGAAGAAGAAGTAATCAGCCAGTCAAATCACAGAGTAGTGGAAAGGTCAGATTCTTACAGCCTAAACATCGTGAATTACAAGAAATATAAAGCATTAAAATTCCAAATGGCTTCTTCTTGACATAGATTTTAATGAGAATGGAAAAAGAGAAAGCAATCTGTCCTCACGACAAAAATTGTAATGAGACTATTCTCCTCCTCTTTAAAATCTCTTCAATGAAGGAAAATATGCTTTTGTACCAGGGCCATGAAGGATTCGACCCATATTTACACATTACACATTTTGAGAACTTCGCATGATCAATTGATCTGCCTGTCCTCTCTCCATTATGAAAACAACTCCGCAGAATCAGCCGGCGTGGCCTCCAGCTGCCCTCTGCCACGACGCCTGTTCCCCACTTGGTTTGTAAAACGCACATCCAAATTCTCTAGTGGGCAAGGAGTAATTAGGAAAGAAGCATGAACAATTACAAATAAAAGCTAAGCAAGCCTAGCTAAATGACGAGACTAAATCCACCATTAAAAGCACGCCCATTAGCGAAACCGTCAGAAGAACAAGATTTTATTTTACCCCTGTAACACTCCAAAACCCAGATCGCCCTTGCACAAAGCTCCCCGGAGCTCAGCCCCATCCCTTCCCGCACAGATGCCGCAGAGCCGTGGCGGGGCTGTGCTGGGAGAGCAGCACCATCCTGCTCCGGTGGCTGCTCAGCTGCTGCCCGCCCGCCCCGCAGACCCCCAAGTGACTCCTGCAGCCCCCCATGCCCAGCTCTCAGTGAGCCCCACTAAGGACTGCCCGAGCCCCAGGTGGCATTTCTGCACTTAACGACCCTTGGCAGAAACATGTCTAATGAGTTTAATTCCATGAGAAAAGCAGTATCTTTAAAGCTTCCCAGTGTTTCCTTACTAACGTATCTCAAATATACCCAGGAGAAGAGTGGCTCCTGCGTGTGAAAGTGTCTTGTTCTGTTCCTGGCTTCTCTACTGCACATTGCATCAAGGACGTAAAAGTAAGTTTGGTTCCTAAGAACTAGAAAACACTTTTTTGTGGATTTTTTTCTAATATATCACTAACCATTATCAGTTTTTGGTAAGTGGCAGACAAATAACACGCATTAATTCAAGGTGATTACATCTGAGGCTATATTTAAAGGAGCCTCATACTGATACCATCATTACACTACAAGTGGGTATAGCAAGTCCTCCTTTCTATGTTTAAAAAATAATCACGGTATCATGGTGTTTTACCATTGCAGTTCCTCTTTCTCTGGCTCCCTTTCTACATCAAGCCCCATAGGAAACAATCATTTCTATGCAAATGCCGCGTAATAGAAATATAACTTCTCCATAACCTGGCTTTCCTCAGGGAAACCAATCTGCTGTCTGTGTTTGGATACGTACAAAATAAAACCACTGTGGTTTCCAAGCAAAGCACTAAGCTGCAAAATTTTATGATATTAATGGCCTTCTGCATCATTTACATATTCATGTATCGCTTCTGACTTGTGCACACTTTTATTATTTTTGGAGGAGCAATAATAATCTCATTTACACAGTAACCGACATCGGCCAGATTCAATAATCTGAGGTAACTGGTACAAACACCACGCAGACCTTATCAACCATGCCACCCCCTGTAGTATTATTTCATAAACCACTCGGAAAAAACGTTTAAAAGACGATGATAGCTAGGAGGGAGACTCTTGGTAGGACCAGTTAATTGCAAAGTGCTTCATATTCCCTCATCTCAATGGGGAAAGTCAAGGTTGAAGCACTAGGTTTAGCCCATTTTGGGCTAAAACATGAGAAAATGGCCTGTTCACAGCGCGGAATGCAAGAGGCCACTTTGCACGTGGACTCCTTATCCCCTCCTGCTCAGAAGTGAAAAAACGGCAGATAAGGATAATACCAGACAGGAATTATTAGCAGAGAGCACTTCTGTTGTGTCCATCAATCTGCAAAGCAGCTGGCAATCTCTTCAGTAGGTACAGTCTTGCTGCTGAGGCAAATAACCCACCACAGGACACGCTGCAGCAAGGTTTGGGCTAAAAAAAAGTGAGATTTGTCCTTTTTTCCTGGGGTCCAAAATGTCGCACTCAGGGTCTCGCTGTGGGGAGGAAGAAGAGGCTCTGCCCAGCGTTACACAAAGCCTTCCACACTCCTCCTGAATGCAATAGCTGTGCTCTATTACTTTCAGTCCACCCACCAAAAGTCTCTTTGCCTTTCTAAAAATATTAAACTTCCAGGGAAAATGGTAAACTTGCAGGGAAATTATTACTGGGAATCTTTCAATTAATACAGGGGGTCCTCGGGGCTGATCTCAGCAGCACTGCTAACACTCTCCAGAGTGTAAGCCTTTACAAGCGAGTTGTGCTACGCAGCCTCTTTGCACTTGTGCTCAATTACCTAAAGCAAAGAAATAAACAACCAACGTGAGCCCTTTGTATGCGTAACATTAACAACAAATAACGTGCCAACAGCTATTTCCAGTGAGCCTGCACTGTTCGCTTTTGCACATCTTATAATCACATGGTGGATTTGATCTCTCCTGATCTTAAAAGGTCACATATATCCAGAAAGGAGGCCCCTAACAGCTTCTTCTCTCTAAACATTACCAGCATCTGTAACTCCACCAACGTGCCTCTTGATTGCCTTTCGTGACCATCCAAGGACGTGGGAGTTAGTCCTTAGAGCAATCGCTGCAAGCAGATGCGGAGCAGGTTCTCAAGTGTATTTGTGGAGCAGGTATTGGGGTAAATTTGCAGTCACTTGGAGGCACCACAAATTGCTACATTGCTTTACTGCATCTTTTTTGTGCTTTGGAGAAAATAATGTCTGGAAAAAGGATTTCTTCGTGTCAGAAGTTGCGGCTCCAAAGCAGGCTTTGACTGGAGAGCGGTGCTGACGTGCACAGCAGTGAAAGAGCTTCTGTCCAGCAAAGGTTAATCCAGAGAAGAATTTAGCTGCGAAACCTTAGTTGCACAATTCCAGCTCACTTCCTGACATGGAAAATGTTTCTGAACACAGACAAGATAATCAGATTTCCTTTAACGGTCCCTTTCTGGCCAGGCGGTGCAGCTGTAGACTCACACTATCAAAACGAGAGATGCAATTAATGTTCACACCAAACAGATACAGACAAGACCATTTGTGCTCACAATTACTGTGAGTATCTTAAGCAAACACGTTTCCATCCTTACCTCCAGTGGCAGGCTTCAGCCTCCTGAACACCCATCTCCTTATCTCAGCGGTTAGGGACTCACCGAGGCTACAGCAGACACTGAGCATCAAGATGTGCTAAATGGAAGAGGAAGACACGGTGAAAAGTTAACTCAGAACTAAAGAATTAAATCCTCCACTTCCTAAGAAAATGCATACAATTGAAAAGAAGTATCTGTCTAAAATATAAAATTTCTTTCAAACAAGAACTGCTCAAAGGGAGTGGCATAGAAATTCCTGTTTTCTGTAGTTTCAGTGTGAAAACTGATAACCGCACAAAAATTCGTAAGTTAAAAAATGGCTCATAAAATAACTCATAAAGATCTTTAAAAATATTCATATTAAATTTAGTAGATTTTTTCTTTCTTTTCAAAGCCTTTGGTTGTGCTTCACCTGAACCTGTTCATCTCTCTAATCTTATCTGTGGGGAGGTAAATGAAACCAAATGTGTTGTTTCTGGTCGGCGAAGCATTTTAGCCTCCCTCAACAGGCTCATCTTTCCATTAATAACACAGTCCTACCTCTAACAAAAGATTACATTTTCAAAAGTGAAAACAAAGAAGAGAAAAATCAATGCATAGGCGACATTATTTGAGGAAGTAAGCAGAAAAAACCTTTCCGCTAATCAGATAGAAATAAAGCAAAGCAACGTGAGAGTCAGCACTTTGGAGCCAAATCTCCATCCCTTTGCAGTTTGTTTTTGGGTTTTTTTCTTTCTTTTTTTTTTTTTTCTTCATTTTGATGTGTTTGGTGGCTAGAGAGGACTTCTGGCAGGCTTACGTGCTAAATCAGCACACCCTCGTCAACCTGGATATGCCGTTTTTCCTGGTGCTGGGGAAGCGGAGACCCACTTTGGGAAGAGCTGTGACACTGCTGGGTGCTGCGGGTGCTGCAGCTGGATGCGGCCCCTCAGCCAAACTGGGAAGAATTGAGCCCTGATCCATTTGTGCTTGAAGTGTACTTTTATAACCTTGTGGGAATTTAAAAACATTAGCCTCATTAAAATTGTTGTTGTATTTGTTTTGTCAGGCTCTCCCTTTTATCTGCATGATAATGATTTTGCCTCATCAGTTCAAGAAGTGTCTGTGGGTGGAAACAGTGAGTGATAGATTCATATAATGAGGCTCTAAATGACTACAAAAGACTTTACATCGCTGTGAATCATCCATCTCCAGTGCTGCATTATTCAGAAATTAATGCAACCCTATAAATGAATAATGATTTAAATGTACTTTTAAAAATTGTTAATGCTCCAGCATTTTTTCCTTCTCTACATAATCAGAAAATTGATTATGACTATGACTAGACCTATGTTCTTAATTTAACTTATGTAATGGTAATGTAGAAAAAGTCTTGTGACAACAATGAAAATGGAAAGATTTCCAGGAGACTAGAAACGAATTTATAACCTTCAGAATTCCCCAGCCAAATTCAGTCGACTTCAGAGGGAATTAACACCAAAAAAGGCTCCTGAAAGGCTGCAGGGTCTAGAGACAATTGAATTATTGCCAAAGGTGATGAAAAAGATCCAAAATAGACTAGAATATACCTCAAAAAACTAAGAATAATATGACCATAAAAAACATTTTGCTCGTTATTTGTTTTCTCGTATTACTGTTTTTTAAAAAAGGAGTAATTGAGAGAATTATAAAGCAAGGAGCTGTATGAGCAGTAGAAATAACACAAAGTAATTTCCCAAGCATTTGTCTGAGGATGATTTCCCGTGTAGATCATCTGATGAACAAAATAGGGTGAACGCAACCCCAGCCTTCAGCACAGTGGGATCTATGAAAGGATTTCACTCCTCTGTCTGGATTTTTGGTTTTAGAAAATACTGATAGCTCGCTCTCTTTGAGACAAGACTGATAAACAGATTCAAAACTGTTGAAGGCAGGGAGTTAACATATAGAGACCAAAAATTGTAAAGAATGGTCGTGTAAGTCTTCAGAAACCAGGATAAAACGAGGTATGATGTTACAGCATGGGATTCAGAATCACGGAGATTTAAATCCACAGGCTGGCCCTCCAGCCACCTCGTGTACTCAACATATGTTAGGGTCCTGCAACTCAGATTTGGTCCCAGTTCTAGCCCCGTAAAGCTTATTCTATTAAAATCACTAGAAGTATTCTGGTGTTTTTAGGAGGATGTCATCAAGATTAGAACTGGGTCTATGCATTTTACAGAGCCCTATGTGAACAACATATAAATAGTTTCTTTAGGCACATGTTTTAAGCCAGATATTCCATAAATTATTAAATGCTTTTCTGTTCAAGTCATAATAGCAATTTTTCAGAAGCAGACCAAAGATGAGGAATTGTTCTCTTCACACTAAAACAAGTGAAATGTAATAACTCTAGTCACCAGAAGACTGTTGAACAAGGTTTCTTTCTTGCACAATAATAAAAGTATAAAGGACATGTATTTAGTGTTTCAATGAAACTAGATACTTAAAAGAATCTTCAGCCATAGAAGATGGTTTCAATAAAGTCATCTTCCACTAGGATTGTTTTATATTCTGCAAGTCCCTATTAAATTATTGTAAATTATTGATGCTATAAAGGACATGAACTCTACTAAGGCTACAGTCGCAGATGTCCCCCTTATTAAAACCTTGTAAAAATCGCTACCACTCAAGCAGCAGAAATGAGTTTGTATCAAAGACGCAGTGAAACATTGCCACCCACCTATCAAACTGCTGCTCCTTCCAATTACTTGGAGTTTGATAAACTTACCAGTATGTACTTCTGTTATTACCTAATTCTGCTGATAAATTGTGATCTCAACATTTTGGTCCACAAATGATTTACTAGGCTGAAAACAATATTGCCTGTCTTAATTCATCTTGGCCAGTGAGGCTTTATTAAAGGACTGGATAAAGACTGGGACTGTGGTGTTATCTGATTCTTTGGGATGGGATCACCCTGCCTGCACTGAAAATCATTTCAGGGGGCCCCAGAGAGATCTGCCTTACTCACCCATACTAGTTACTCTTCCAGTGATGGAAAGACATGGTCCTGCTCTATATCATGTTCATAATACAAGCAAGATTTTAATGATATTCAGACATACTAATAATGACCAAAACTGTTTCCTTTTCTTTTAGCTGCCAAGCAATATTTCTATTTCTGCAATTTGATTACTTGTACTGAGTCAAACAAAGTTTCTCAAGCTTCACGTCCAAGATTATACATTTTTCATAGGTGGTGAAGAAGAAAGGCTGAAGTTTTCAATTTTTTACAGATTTACAGTGAGATAGAGCTTTGAATCTGTCAAGATTTTTTTCCCGTTACATGAAGAACGGTTTTGATCTCAATGATAACTATTAGCCAGCTATTGAAAAACAAGTGTCTTGTCTTAATATTGGAGAGGATCTTCAGTGTCTCCTCTCACAGCTGACTAACCAATAAGCCAATAACCCCAAAATCATGGTGGCTACAATTTTCTAATTGATTCAATTTAATTTCCTCCCTCCCCCCATGTTACTTTGTCTATATTTTGATAGCGGTAGCTTCTGATTCTAGTATTTTATTGAGTGAATTCATCAATTAAGAAAAAAACCCAAATCTGATATTGTCTAGAAATCGGTTTGGGGGTTTGTTCCAAAACCAAAATGTAGAATGATTTTTTTGGTGTTCAGTATCAAGGAATTAAGAAAAAAAAATAAATCTTAAACTATCTAAAATAAAAAATAAAAAACTATCTAAATAATAAATTAAAAAAAAAAATCCCAAACTATGTCACAAGTGCATGTGGTTTCTGTTTTGAATAAACTCAATACATGGATTGAACTAAGGGATGTTCCACTTTATAGAATTAACTTTGATGTTTTGTATGGAAAACATACAAAATCTGGCTCTCCTATATTTTCAGGATAACTGGGAATGTGGCCATTCCTTGTATAAACTCACACAGGAAGAGAGATGAGCAATAAGCAACAAATCCAACTCATTTAGTACGTCCACAAGTGGAGTGTAACTCATCTGTCTTGTATTGTCCTGATCTACATCATTAGAAGCCACCAACCTTAAAATAGCTTTGTATTACTTGTTTTTAAGAATTCCAGGTCTTAGTTCTTGAAATCTGATCTCACAAGGTCTAGGAAATGTTTTGTCTGAAACTTGTACCATTAAACAGGGATTGCCATGAATCATAAATTATTCTCTTTTTAATGTTAAGACTGACAAATGTGCCAACTTTTCAATTTAATTAGGGAAATTCTCTGTTAGAGATGTATTTTAGCCAAGTTCTGTTCTCCTAGTTTCACCTTAGGCTTCATCCTTTACATCAGCCAAAGAAATATACTCAACTTGTTCTCTCAGAAATTGTCTCATGTAGATAAAACAAAATCTTTCATTTTACATATTTACATTTATCTTGAAAGATGCCTTGCAAATCCTCCTCAGCCTGGCAGGGAGACCCATCACTCTTCTAAGCTTCCTAAAGGAAAAGCTTCCTAAAGGAACACCTTCCCAAAGCAGAGGAGCTAAAGGATGTGAATTCATCATTATGCAACGACCTTTCACCACCACTTCGCCCTCCACCTCCAGGCCATGAATTCTGCCACTGCACTTCATTCACAGAAATCTGCAGCATCAAAAGAGGGGCAGAGAAATAATCAGGGAGGAATAAAGAAATTAATTACATTGAATAGTTAAAGTGAAAAATTCTATATAGCATTTTTCTATTAATCACAGATTTTGAAAAGAAACAGAAAATATCTTTTCATCGGAAGGATTTTGGACATTAAACTTTCATTACTCTTTCTCTGCAGTTTTCTTCAAGACCCTGAGACACAGAAGTCATGGGATCCTTATGCAATGGCTTGCAGGTTATAGTCCTGACTATGGATTTACTACTATTGATTCATAGTATAGTAGCCTAGCAGAAATATATCAACTTGATTAAAATTACCCATTTTTATTGAATTCTTTTGTAATGAATTTTCCTTTAGCTGAACAAAAAGCATGTTAATGCAATCTAAACTGCTTTTGTAGTCAAGAATCAGAAGCACCAAATTCGACAAATGACTTTGAACTAAACACATGTTGTCTGTTCTAATCTCAGCTGATTGCAAAAATTAAATATTATATAAATTATTTATAAATAATTTATATATTATTATTATTTACATTACATTATATTATATTACATTATAGTATTTACAGTATAAACAATATAATATAATATATAATAAAATATAATGTAATGTAATGTAATATAATATATATTCTTAGTTTGAACGCATGTATTGCTCTTGCTGCGATGCAGCAGCGATATCCATGACATACACAATAAAGTATATTATTCTAATATGATTAATTTTATAGTTATAGTTATACTTGGAGAGTCTTTTTTAGTGAGTTATGGAATATGGAGGGACTGCGATTCTTAGATATGAAAAGTGTTGCTTGAGACTAGATCTAGAATTATTAAAAAAAAAAAATCAGAAAAAAACCAGAACATTTTTACACTTAAAAAAAATAATTAATATTGAATTTGTAGAAAGGTTGTAATGAACATACACATGAATGTGATTCGTTCTTTTATCTGTGTGAAATTAGGTAGATTGATTAATTAATTAATCCCAGGTATTGGGCTTTTCCATGACTTCCCTGTTTCTTTATTTCCATAAATTACAAAGCTTTGAAAATTTTTCAACTACTGTAGCTCAAGTTTTCTAAAACTTGGTGAGCGGCAAGGGCCATGACATTTAAAATATGATTATTATATTTCTGAATTACACACACACTACTTTTACAACTGGCAAGCCCACAAAGATTTAATAGAGGTTTTTGTCATCCTATGTAACTGTTTAGCCGGGTATATTAGTGTATTTTCTAGGACTTATATATTTTGTTTAAATTCTTTTTTGACATGTATATAATTCTGCAAACTTTAAACACCATTCACTGACTGAATATGTGCATATCAGAAATTAATCAAAATCAGTACTTAACTAAAAATCCCTCCATTGAAGAAATTAACATAGTTACTTAAACTAGAGAATTACCAAACCGGAGAGCGAGACGTTGCTCCCTCAAACACGGAGGCAGTGACAGGTAGGCACGGACTAGGTCATGCATGAAGTCTAGAGAGCGTGACCAAGGGCAGAGTGAAATTAAGTATTTTCAAACTTATTGGGGGACTGGATTTAGCCTCAATGAACAAAACTTGTGTAAGTATTCTGAAAACGACTTTGGAGCTCACAGGTGAATTTCAATGAAAACTGACGGCTGAATAAGACCCAGTAACTATTTTCCTACAAATTNATTAAAAAAAAAAAAAAAATCAGAAAAAACCCAGAACATTTTTGCACTTAAAAAAAATATTAATATTGAATTTGTAGAAAGGCTGTAATGAACATACACATGAATGTGATTCGTTCTCTTATCTGTGTGAAATTAGGTAGATTGATTAATTAATTAATCAATCCCAGATATTGGGCTTTTCCATGACTTCTCTGTTTCTTTATTTCCATAAATTACAAAGCTTTGAAAATTTTTCAACTACTGTAGCTCAAGTTTTCTAAAACTTGGTGAGCGGCAAGTGCCATGACATTTAAAATATGATTATTATATTTCTGAATTACACACACACTACTTTTACAACTGGCAAGCCCACAAAGATTTAATAGAGGTTTTTGTCATCCTATGTAACTGTTTAGCCGGGTATATTAGTGTATTTTCTAGGACTTATATATTTTGTTTAAATTCTTTTTTGACATGTATATAATTCTGCAAACTTTAAACACCATTCACTGACTGAATATGTGCATATCAGAAATTAATCAAAATCAGTACTTAACTAAAAATCCCTCCATTGAAGAAATTAACATAGTTACTTAAACTAGAGAATTACCAAACCGGAGAGCGAGACGTTGCTCCCTCAAACACGGAGGCAGTGACAGGTAGGCACGGACTAGGTCATGCATGAAGTCTAGAGAGCGTGACCAAGGGCAGAGTGAAATTAAGTATTTTCAAACTTATTGGGGGACTGGATTTAGCCTCAATGAACAAAACTTGTGTAAGTATTCTGAAAACGACTTTGGAGCTCACAGGTGAATTTCAATGAAAACTGACGGCTGAATAAGACCCAGTAACTATTTTCCTACAAATTTTATAGTATGGGTATAGTATGAGAAAAAAGACAGCGCCTATACTTGTCCCCTGCTCATGAGCAAGGTGGCCTCAAATCGTACTCTTCCATGTAAGCATAACTATTTGCCAAAGGTTTGTAAAAGACCAGGTTTTGTAAAAATAAAAGTGTGCTTCTCTAGCCCAAATCCTTGATCTGACTTGCAACAATTTCGTCTTAGTCATAAGCATTTTCTTCCTAATACTGTTAGCCTTTTGGCAGTTTTCAGGATTGCTCTGTGAGACAGCTCTTGTCTCACAGATTGTTTCTTGTTAGTCTCACAGTCCTGTAAATTATATTAAAGGATATACTCTTTATTTTACTTTTTGGGTCTTTCTTATTTATATATCTTTTTTTTTAATGGTATCATGATTTATCAAGCTCATGCCTCTGTCTCTGTGCTTTTTCCCATAAAAAATATAGTAGCAAAAGATGCAAAGAAAAAAATCAAATTGTTCCAATTTTGTACAAGTAGAGGGTTAGGTAAAAGAGAAACCATTTTTTGAACAATTTTGTCCTAATAACTATTGATCCTACTGGGGAATTTCTGCAGCAACCAGCATGTCACTGCCAAAATATTCAGCAGAAAGGGATTATAGGTATATGCAGAAATAACATAATCTTCATATAAATCAGTTAAATAGTCAATCAACCAAGAGACACAAATCCATAGGAATCCTGGCTTCATTAGCTTCACTGCTCACAGAAATACTTGGATTTTTTTTTTTTTAATGGTGCCTTAATCCTGTTAGATTTCAGAGGCAAAGCAGTTACGAGACTGAGCTAGAATCTATTCCTTCTTATGCATCATTAAACAACTCCAGAGTGAATTAATTACATCTGATCAACCCACTGAAGGCAATGAGGCCATGAAAGGTGCAAGTTAGGGGCTGCAAAACATTTATTACTGATGACAGGGCACCAGAAAGAAAACTCTTTGACTTTCAGATCCAAGTGTGAGCTAAAGATCTAAGCTTGAGTTAGTAGGGCTGGTTTTAGTGAAATAACTCTTTTAATCTATAAAGTGGTTGCATTTGAAGTGGAAAATGGAATATAGAATGCTGTGACATTATTTTCATTTTTACAGAGCCATTCTTGACCATGACACTACAATTACACTTTGATGCTTCGGGCTTCACCACTGTGACCTCAATTCCTGCAGAACAATCTTCAGCATACAAAAGAGCACACTGGGTAGGATCTCAGGAGCCCCCAGCCCATCTGGATGATGATCCAAGAAGCTACTTATGAATAGCAGAGGTCACAGTGACATGTGCTCATCACAGACCCTTCAGCTGCGTGCAAGCTGTCACTACATCCCCACCAGAAACTTGGTGGCTCTCACTCTCACTACCAAAACCTCACGGATAACCACTGCAAGTCCTCTGCACTGCAAAAGGCGTATTTCTGAAGGAAAGGACCTCCATGGATGGGGTCCTGTCAGGAATGTTAACCATGTAGATGATAGCAGGGGTCTAGAGAGCTTCTCCCTTACTCACTGGACAAGGCTGTATCTGTTTTGCAGATTGATGTAAGACCAAGTTGTCACTCTGCAGCGCTGGAATGGCTCTTACCTGCAGTAGGAGCTGGACCATGCAGGAATTATGGTAGATCACCCACTTGGATCATCCAGAAACTGAATCTGTAGGAACAGGGCTGGGCTCAAAGATGGATTTGGTCAGCTAGCCACAAAGTACGAGCCCTATGGGACAACTTGGATGCCAGCACAAGTGGAATGCCGCACAGACCCATAAGGCTATCTGCATCCATCTCTCGCTCAAAGGAAAGCTTCTCGCTCTTTTTCTGAGCCATAATGCATCAGGGCTTGTGTTCTTCATCCCCTACACCCTCCTGCCTCCACCTCTGAAGACAAAGCCTCCTTGGCAAGCCAAGACTTTTTTCCTGCCTGCCACAGCAAACCTGAAATCTTTTCATCCCTCCAGAGGCCAGGATTAGCAAGGAGTGCCGATGGGCCAGTGGTCCCTCCAGGGCCACGGGGGTCTGCTCTAACCACCGCATGGCTCTCTGGGTGGCCCTGATGGATGGGTTTGCTTCTCAGTCTGCCAAGTGGTTACAGGAGAAGCTGGGGCTTTCCATGAGCACTACATCACCCTGCTGTTTCTGCTGTCAGGATGGGAAATGAAACTCCACAGCCAGCTGAATGGTGCGACCTGTCCCTTCTCCTGCCTACTGCCTATCAGCATCTGCAAGCCCACACTGGCTTTGCAGTTAGAGGATAACCGCCTTCATGAGCTTGCTAAACATTGTCGGTTGAAATGTTGAGTCCTTTATGCCACCACAGTCACTGGGAGACAGATCCGAAACCTCTCTCCTTGGGTAATTAAAATTTATCTTCCTTTCAGTCTCTGTTTATTTGGGACCCATTGGTTATTGTGCCAGCAGCAGCATCTTCTATTATTTTCTCCCAACTCTTAACTCCTTGAGGTATTTGAAGAGAAAAGTCTTACTGTTTTTCACTTTTCATTTTGGTAGACTAAGCAAACCATAAATTAGGTTCTCAGTTCTCCCTACCACCCTAACAGTCTTTCTCTGTACAAGTTCCTATTTGAATTCGCATTTTTTAGCATAGATACACTATATTTAGATGGAATTTAACTAACGACCTGAAATATATTTAGCATTAATACTATTAACTGCATACCTGCACAAAGACTACATTATGCAGCCCTAAACTAGCAACATCTCTACTTTCCAATACCTTAGATCTAGCAATCTAATTCTCTTTTCTGTCAAGACCAGAAAGTAGATAAGAAAAATTATGATAAAGCAATTTTGTTGGGGTTTACTGACCTCTATTACAGGGAGATATTTCAGTGTCATTAATGCTGGCAGAGTTCATGCAGCAATTTGTCTGACCAGCTCCCCGGCAGCTGTCCTTACCCACGGATGAGCCAGCTTCAGCAGCACGCCGCCCAAGGAATTCCGAAATTCTGGGTTTGCTCATTTCTCAAGTACAGCTAGGCTTCGATATAACAATATTCCGTGCAAAACAGAATAGCCTGTCTTTAGTGAGTGACTGTGTTAATGGAAGTCTATGACCCAGCGAGTGATGGGATACAGGCTGCTGACAAATTTATATACCCGACCTCCCATCTGTATCATCTCAATTTAGAGAGAAAGCATACCCAGGCTTTGGGTAGTGCTTCTTGTATATTTTGCCAAACCTTTTTTTTAAATATTGAAATTGACAACATTTTTCTCAGTAATTTGAAAAAGTCGATGAAAAAAGTTCATTTTTTTGCAACAATGCGTGTTACAGAATTAACAGATCTTTTCCCTTTTTTCCTCCTCATCTTCTATATTCTCTCATAAGTGAAAAGAAATTTAACAAGCAGAGCTAGTTAAACTTACTTAGCACAGGTACCTAAAGTAGATTTTAACAGCTGCAGTATTCCTAAAATATCTCTTTGAAAAAATACGTAGCTAAAAGAAATACATTAGCATGTGGAGCAGTTTTCTTTAGCATGAGTCTTCAAGAAAGTATCACTACAGATCATTTTTGTTATGATGGGTTATGAAGACCTTTTGAATTCTGCTTGAGAGAGTACTTCCCATCATGACACCTGGCACCGGCTGCGTACAACGCTCCCCAGAAGTCAGACCTCTGGACTCCACGTGTTCACATGTAATAATTTTGGGAAGCTTTATGTTATCTTTAGACGCCTCGTGAGTTCTTGTGGGAAGGAGGGAAGTTTGTACAACCGGTGTAAGAGTACTGAGAAAGATGCCTGAACCCATGGCTTATTTCACACACGTCAGCAGTGTCACTGTGGAGCTGGGACAGGTGGAAGAGAAAGAGCTTTCCCTGTCTCACAAAATGTCAGAGGTTGGTATGGAGAGATACTGGAAAGAATAAATGGCAGTTTCTTTATAAATGTTGGAGTCACAGATAAGAAAACTGTCCTTCACATCTTCACTTGTCAATAGGAGTGACAGGACATGCACATTATTGCGAACTGCAATTCCAATTATTCAAAGACTTTTTCACCTCTCCAAATGCCAAACACTATGAAGTATCCTACTGAAGTCAATGGTCCTCTTCTCCTTTTATAAAACTGAGCATTATGTGGGCCTAGAGCTAACGTAACTCAACCATCAAACAGATTAACTTCTCCAGATCCTCAGCATGTCCCAAAGTTTATGCCAAGAATTTTTAACTACAGAATAATCATTCCAGTACTTGATACTGACTGACACAGAGTATTGAAGTTATTTTTGTGACACTGATTACAACTGTGTGCATTTCAAACAGGAACTCAATACAAATCCAATTATAAATCAACAAGCACGTGTTTCCAGAGGTTTCACCAGTTAGCATGTAATGGATAAATAATGGCACACTTGAAACTTCATAAACACCAGAATTGCACAAAGTTAAAAATTGCAACATCTTAACTAGACAAAGCTAAGACTCCCTAAAACCAGTTAGGGGGAAGAAAAAAAAAAAAAAAAAAAAAAAAAAAAAAAAAAAAAAAAGAACTGGTTCAAACTAAGCTACCTATGCTTTCAGTACAGAGGGGAACCAGAAATAATTTCACGAATGAAAAAGGAACTGTGACTACTTCATTGCTACAGAAGAGTAGACACTGAGCATTACCGCTTGTAGGAGGAACAGATTACAGCCTTTGGCTACATCCATCCTACCTCTGCACTCACGTTAAGCTCGCTGAGTGTCCTGGGTACCAAGCAGCGGGGATAAAGTCACTCAGCATCCAGCCAACGTGCGTGGCAAAATAAACGTGATGATGTCTACACCAGATTAAACACCTGCAGCGGCAGGCAGTGAAGAAGAGCATGACAAAAAGGATGCACATACCGAGATATTAGGTCTTCAACAGGAATGAAGTTGGCCGTTACATCAAGAGGAAGGGACACAACATGGGCAGGAGCACGGCCGGTCCTGTCTGCCCACACGTGATGGTTAACAGCAAGGCAGGGATGGAACCAAGTTTAAGCAGTCAAGACGTAGGTACCTGGTCACACAGAAAAGTTAAAAACTACAAAGAAATATCTGCCACCATTTACAGGACAGGCTGGTGAAGTGCCTGGAGGAACCTCCATCCTGTCAGTTTTCTAAACACAAGTCTGTGTCAAGAATCTGAAAACAACATATCTATGTTAAATCGTCAAAAATATTACAATTGTAAATGACTAAAGATCCTTTTAGCTCCCTTTCTCTGTAAACGCTGACTTTTTGTGTTCTTGTAACTGCTGTTTAAATTATATTTATTATTATT